>VWYI01028377.1:0-13939 GCA_013399455.1 Anthoscopus minutus
TTTTATTTATTATTATTTTATTTTATTTTTTGATATGTAAATCCATTTTCCAGAAAAATCTCAACTAAATAATAAATAATGAACTGTTAAATAATAAACTATGTTAAAAAAAATTTATTTCCTACAGTTGCAAACCTTCTGCTCTACCCAAGCATGCAAAATTCTTTCCACTTTCTTTTCCAGTCTTCCAATGTCTTCTTTGGTCAACAGAGGATTTACATTCTATGACCATACTTATCTAATGTGAAAATCTATCACGCTTTCTGTCTAATATATTTGAAAAACAGTGCTTAGTGGAAAAAGCAGGAAAGGTAAACCAGGGAACATCCATAAATACCAAGAAAAATAGCCAAGCTTATAGTTCTTAGAAGCCTAAGATGAGAGAACATATCAAAAAATTACATAGCAAGACTGAATGGGGATTTTCATCAGGTTTTGGCGAAACTTTCGAAAGCTGCTAAGACTACAAAGGGCCACACAGAGATCATTGTAATCATTTTAGGCAACCTTAGAAGGTTAAAATCTGACTAAAGCAAGTTGCCTTGCTTAAGAGAAAATGTTTAAACTTAGTACTTGAACAGCATTTTTTATATTCTGAATATTTTGGAAACATAAAAAAAACTATGAAGAGCTTTTAGCTCTTCTCCTACAAATGGAGAAACAAGACTTGTAGGGGTTAATATTTAATGGCTTGAACATACCATGTAGAAAGCTAAGACATTAGCAGAGCCTGTGGTGTGAGGATGTAAAAAAGCAGAAAATACCTGTCATATTAGCTCTTATTTGGGGGGGATGTGTACGGGGTAATAGCATGGCAATTTTTCAATAAATTGACAACTTCTACAAACAAGCAATCTCTAACTTCTCAAATACTTCAACATTTCACTCCCTCTTTAGTAATCTAGACATTCTACAAGAAAAATGTATATAAGATTTTAAAATAGCACTGGGAATATGGACAATCTAGCTTATTTGAGAAAGAATAAAAAGTTATTTACAGTGACTAAGATTGTGAGGCCTTAATGGATTTTCTTGTGCAACAACTTCAAAAGCTTGCAGAATTCTTGGGAAATACACAGTTGGAAAATAACACAGAACCTTGGGTTAAAGTCCTTTGTTCAGGTTATAACACAGTATTTTATTGTATTATGACACATAGCATAGTAATTCTGCTAGACAGGACTTGATCCACAATTCTCAACTAAATGAAAGAGCAGAATGAGAAAGAGTTCAATGTCTCCTAAAGTGTTTCAGGATCTGCAGGTTTCAATTAATCTCTGGTGTTCTACAATACTTCATAATACTTTTTATTTTACTCATTTGAGAGGGATCCGCACAGGAAAACAAAGTAAAGCATTAACACAGCTTCAACAAAATAAATAGAACCTTTTCTCTCATCTAATTTCTCTCAATTGTCACAGACATTGACATGGCATCAATCATTCAAGTAACTTCACAGAGATGTAAAGTGATGCCTTGATGGTGCTTCAGCATTTTTTTATGTATACCTAATACTACTTGCTCTTGATTTTTCACTATTGCTCCACTTAAAAATTCTGTGTATAAATACACAACAATTCCTTTGTCAGTACTGAAAACTACATTTTACTCAACCAGAATAAATGGTTTCTTTGGGGGAACAGAAAACAAAGTTTTTCAGCTAACTCTTGGCGCTGCACATCAAACAAGGAGACCAACCTGGTGCTTTGATTCAGTAACTCCACTGGGACTGCCATCAGGGGTGCCAGGTAGCACCAGCTGTAATGAGGATACTGGTACAGACCTGATTTGACACTGGCTTACCTCACTGAAGTCACTCACAGCTGTCAGATAGCTGCAATTTTCACTCATGGCTGCACTGCTTCAGGCACACCTAGAAGCAAACTATGAAGTATTCTAGCCATAAATCCCTGGAACTTTCAGTGTCCTACCTGGAACCTGTTGTGTGTTACTATGCCTCAGTGTAACATTCCTCTCAAAAAATGTACCTGAATATTCTGTAAAAATTTTTACATTACCTTTGTCAAATGGAAATTTGGCATAGTTTTCATGCTTGCCAAGTGTATTGGTTTTGCATGCCCTGGTTTTTGGCAGTAGAGAGGGCCACAGAGGTGGCTTCTGTGAGAAGCTGCTAGAAGCTTCCACCACGTCCAGCAGAACCAATCTCTGATGGCTCAGAAGTTGGACCTGCTGCTGGCCAAGGCTGGGCCAATNGGAAGGTGCCCGTGCCAGAGCAGGTGGAGACCTAGAGGAGGCTGTGATCTGTTGGGAAACCGGGTGAGAGAGGGGACCCTGCTTCCAGGCTGGAGCAGCCTGGCCTTGGAAAGCTGCATCCCATGGAAGAAGGACCCACACCACAGCAGTTTTGGGAGGACTCACATTGCAGCAGTTTGCAGTTAGCTGTTGTTTGTCAGATGGATTCACATCGGAGAAGTTTGTGGAGAACTGTCTCCCTTGAGAGGGACCCCACGATGCAATGTGGGAACTCCTCTCCTTGAGTAGTGGGAGAACCCACAGCTGATGAAGTGACCATAGCCCCATTCCCTGTCTCCCTGCACTACTGGGGTAGGAGGTAGAGCTGGGAAAGAGGGAGGGGTGAAGGGAAAGTGTTTTTACAGGCTTATTTTCTCATTATCCTGTTCTTATTTTGTTAGTAATACATTTACTTTATATCTCTAAGTTGAGCCTGGTTTGTCCTTGATGGTATTTGATGAGTGATTTCTCCTGGTTCTTATCTTAATCCATGAACCCTTTGTTAAATTTTCTCTCCTTTTATCCAGCTGCAAAAAGGAAGGAGCAAGTGAGTGGCTTTTATAGGTGCCTGGCATCCAGCCAGGGTCAACCCACAACACTAAGAAAAAAAGTAAAACCAATATTTCTGACATCTATCACCTTATAAAGTGTGTCATTAAAGTTGTACTTTTATAAAAAAATAAATTACAGATCTATGAAAAGCCCAGTTTCTGCCTGAGAACTAACAACTCAGTTTAGGCTGGGTTTTATGCAACAAAATTACAAACTCAAATCTCAGCCGCTGATTAACAAAGACCTGAAATCTGGAAAAAGTGTATGTAAAAAGCAATTTCCATTGAACCAAGTTAAGATCTTCAAATTTGAGGGCTGTAATTATAAATGTGTGAGGATCAGTGAAATGTCATTTTAAGTATTTATACATAGTAAGTAAACTTTCACTTGCCATGTATTCCCACTTAATATCAGAGAACATCTAAAAGGTATGCATACATTTGAAAAGTCAACTACTTCTCTCCATGTAACCTGAATACACCACACCAAAAAAAATCCCAACAACCACCCTGTTGCATTGACTTGTAGAACACTGAGCATCTTACACTGTCAGAAATGCTATCCCAAGGGTGCCTTTCTCTGCTTCCTCTTGCCAGCTGCACATCTCTTACACAAACCCTCATGAAACCAGTTATTTCATGCTTCAGCTGTTCTCCTCTAGCTTCCAGGAAAACTTCTCCTTACTCTGCCACATTCTGTAAAATGATGCAATCTTTTACTCCTCCTCTGTCATTAACACCATGCCCTGAAAACTCTTTCTAACAATCTCTCAAGCATATCTACTCAAAACAGATTGCTCACTATTTAAATGTTCATTTTTATTTCTGTATGAAGTATGTACTCCACTAGTTCTGTCCACTAATACAATTTCAGCAAAATCTGCTTGAAGACATTGTTTCAACTAAAGGAAAAGATACAATTTTTAAACTAAAAGCAGACATATCAAAGACAGTTTCTATTGAGTACATCCAAAATCTTGCCATATTAGACATCTTCCACAGCAGGTATACTCAATCTCATTAAAAAAAATATGAAAATTTCAGTTCCTAATGAACAATGTCTCCTGCTACATTACTGACTGAGAAGTCAATTCTTTTCCTTTTTCTGAGAAAACAAAAGACTAACAGAATAAGACCAGTGATAGAGGCAAACTTCAAAATCACGTCTCACCAAAATTTGAAAAAATGTAGTTTTTTAGTTTTCTAAGCAACACAAAGTTTAGCTGCATAATAAGAGCAAATTTTCTGCAATTACAACTGGCCATTAAAGCCTTTGCTATAAAATATGTAACATCATTATTCATGACAACTTTATTATATAATATACGTAGAATATGTAATATGCTGTCATCATTCAGATGTGCAAAGAAAACCAAGCTGTCAGAATGATTTGCTTGTCACTCATAAGACATAACAATTCAGAAAATAAGACACTACCCTCAGAAAAGTCATAGTTTCTCTGACTGTCACATTAGCTCTTATTTTACTTCTCTTAATAAACACTATCACTTTAACAATTACTGCAAGAAGTTTGTTGGATTTTTGTTGGACATTTCTGCTGACTGTTTTCAGAACCACTTTTTAAGGGTGAATGTCCAACTTATCATTCAAGTTCCAAGACCATTTTTTCACTGTAAGAAAGCACAGCAAAGCAAGTTTTCTTAGAGCTGATAAATCTTAGTAATTATATCCTTCTCTACTATCATCTTAAAAGATAGCTTGACAAAAACTGCCTCTCCAGTCCACAACAATTCACATATAAATTCACAATTTCATTAAAGACACAATGGTACTTTATTGAACTCAAAAGAAATGTTGCTACTGACCACAGAAGGAAGAAAAGTTCTGTTTAAATCAGTTGCCATAAGCCAGTAGAATACAGAAAGAAATTCTGGATATACACCAGCAAGTTGAAAAGTACAAATTGTCATCAGGAACAAAAAAGCTGTATATGAACAGTTGCAGAATATAAGAATACTAAAATCTGTAGCAACAATCATTGTAGACAGATTTTTTTTTCAGTATGCAGGAAAGGGGCAGATTACATTTTTCCA
Source organism: Anthoscopus minutus (assembly GCA_013399455.1). Lineage (NCBI taxonomy): Eukaryota > Metazoa > Chordata > Aves > Passeriformes > Paridae > Anthoscopus > Anthoscopus minutus. The sequence continues at coordinate 4,859 of VWYI01028377.1, forward strand.
GTGTTAACACACAGTCTCAGAGGAATCTGAAATTGTATTGAGTATTGCAGACTGGAGACAAGGCACAAAACCAGATTTATCATTCAGTCAGCTTTACTGATCAATTACTGATTGTGGTCAGGTAAGTACAATGACTAAAATACTATAGATAAAATATTACATACAAATGTTGGTGTTGGAATGGCAGGAGCTGCTTGCCTTATATCTGTTCCCAACAAGCCTCTGCTGTGGAGAAGCAAGTTGAGTTAATATTCAGGCAACACAGGCAAACCTCCACTCCACACCTACCAGGGCTTGCTCAGCAATAGAGGCAAATAAAGGCTCTTTTGCAGGGTTTTATTCCAGCAAAGTGTCACAGTCACTGAAGGGCAAACCCAGCCAGGAAAAGAGAGCGACCTTATGGTGCAGGCCCCACTACAATTACAGTTTAAACTTGCCTCTCCTTTGTCTCATTTGTTAAATGAACAAAAATGTGTATTTCTCTAGGATCTGCTTTCCCTCTCTGCAACATTTTGGTTTTCCAATATGCTTCTGTCTTACTTAAATCTGTAATTAAATAATCTAACTTTGACAAACCATTTCCTTGTTTGAAACAGCAGTTAAATTTTAGAACACTGAGGATAAATAGACCTGGCATCACGAATTTGTTACAAATGAAACAAGTAACTTTTTCTTCCTTCCTGTCACTCTTTTCTGAGCTATGTCATAGAGAAACATGTCTACAATTTTAATTGACTCTCACCTCAAGCATTAAACTCTCTGCCTATCACTTGGACAACATCACATCTCCCAGCTATATGCTCCAAATTGTGGGAAGGAGAAATAAGAGAAGCAGAACACAAGAGGAATGCAAAAAAGGCTAGAAGTGAAATAGAGGCATCACTCAGCCACAAGTTACATACAGTTTGCAATTCTGTACCTTTGCTCATGCCAGGTCTTAACCTTTTCAAGACAAGGGAATATGAACTCTGCATAAAATTAAAAATTCAATCATATAATGGGTTTTAAAGACAGGCTAATATTCAATATTTTGTCCTCTATTTATTTCCCAGTAGTTTTTAGCATGCTCTTCTAACCATCAGTGAACACCACACATTAAGTTTTCAAGAACAAGCCCAGTATTTCACTAGTCACTGGTCAGCTCATAGCACAATGTCTTGGGCTGCAATGCAAGGTGTAACCAAAAGTCTGTATTCTATTCCCAGCTGTTCAAACCAGGTGTGGTGGCAGTGTTCTTTATCTCTTCCACAGCCCATCCTCCCTCCAGGGGAAATCTTCTGTTCATGGCCCAGCGAGTCTCACTGCATGGCTGAGCAAATTCCATCATCCCATTGGGAGAGGCTCCACCCAGGGGAGGAGCCAAGCATTCCTACCTGGATACAATCTGAGACTGGGAACACCACAGGCAGCCTTTCTGCACTGCATTCCCAGAGGAGAGACCAGGCCCAGCTACAGCACTGGAGCTTCAGAGGAAAACTCCTCCCTTCTACAGGATCCCTGCTCCAACAGAGCCACATCTGTCACTGCAGGAGGCTGCAGCCACCATTTAATGGGACTGCTGCCAGCACCCTGCCCAACAGGCTGTCAGGCTGTGTTCTCACTCTGCCAGTGGGCTCGATTTTGTTGTTGGTTTTCCTTTTTTGTACTACTGAAATTTTATTTTAATTTCCTTAGCAAAGAACTGTTCTCATGTCCTTGCCTGAGAGCCTCTTGATTTCAAGATTATAATAATTCAGAAAGCTGGGGGGTGGTTTACATTTTTTCCATTTCAGTGGAGGTTTTTGCCTTCCTTAGCAGACACCTGTCTTTTTAAACCAAGACACCTAAATAAGTAAACCTAATGTGTTTTACCACTTAACGCCTATCTTTTCACCTGCTGCCTTGTAAGGTTCTGCAGTACTCCAGAATAAAATAAGCTTCATTCTTGCTGTATTAGGTAACATTGCCTAAACAAAAATCAACAGCAATCATGCCACCAATTTACTGGGTTATTTTGATAATTTATGAATAACTAAGTTGTATGCTCTACCCACATATCCTTTTGGTGCTGCACTGGTGAGTGAGCTCATAGCTTTGAAATGAGCTTTGAGTGACCCCTACAACTGGCAGAAAATCTCTAGCAGAAGATTACTCTGCTTCTTCTACTCACTCTGTACACAATTTTATCTTAAGTTGTACTTGTTACTTCTGTATTTACAAACTCTGAAAATTTGTTCCAAATTATGAAACACTTAAACCAATATTTGTTTCTCAGAGCATTGCAATCCAATCTTGGAAAGAAAGTAATGTGCTTAATCCTACTAAAAATTATTACATGTATATGCATACTTATAAGGTAGTATTTTACTAGGTCATCAAATCAAAACCTCAAGAAAGTAATGATTTTCAAATGCTGCACATGCAAATTTAGGTATATCCCTTAAGATAGCTCTAGTTACAATAGCAAGCATTAAATTTTGGGAAACTACTGAGGTTACACAAAAGAATACAGTATTAACTTCAGGAATGCTTTCGATTTAAAATGCCATCTTAAAACATACATTGGCAGCAATTCACTTTCCCAGTGACTTTGGCCTTTTTTCTAGTTAAAAACTTTCAATTTCAGAAAGCAATCATAAAAATAGAACTAGTTTGTTCAGGAACCATGAACATCTTGCTGCCCTTTAGATACCACCAATTAGCATCCAGGTATATCAATTAGCATACATCCATATAGACAATTCTACATTACATTCTAATTCTGTTACTTCATTTATTAAGTAAATAATACCTGAGTAATTATATAGTAAATAATAGCTTGTAATAATAGCTGAGAAATTTAAATGCATTTCACTAGTGATGATCTATCCTGACATTCAGTGCTTCCTGTACTCCCATTTTTACTGTACACAAATCATGAAATGCTGCACTCAAATGAACCTCCCTCCTATAAAATGAACATCCAGAAATTGTGCAAATTTTCTTTTAAGTAAATATCAGAAATAATAATTTTTTTTTTACTGAAATACCCTAGTCTCAACAACATTATTTTTTATGCACAGAGAATACATGCAGTCTAATTACTTGCCACTGCAGATTACAACATAAAGTCTGAAGTTGTAGGTATTTGGAGAAGTAAGAGAACTTTCAACTGAATAATGTTTGCTCCTGAAATTATTACTCTGTTTCTCCCTACGGGGAAAATATATTCAACAGAAATACATTGAAAAAAAAAACCCCTATTTGTGAAACAAGACAAAATCCTGAGGTAAAAAAAAATCTTTGAGCCAACTCTATTAAACATCAAAATTAATGAAACAGGTACATAATCAACAGTTTAAAAGATACCATACAGAAGTAATATGTAAGTATACAAATGTGGCAGACTATGAGAACAGAAGTAGTTGCATAACTCCACCTAAAGTATCACGAGACATTATCATTACAAATCCATAAACAAACAAACAAACAAACAAAAATACTTGTAGCAAGTTTCTAACCTAGAAGGGGCAATGTCGATCTAAATTTGTTGCATGTACCCCAGTAAAGGATGGCAAAGCTCCTAAAATATTGCCAAAGAGAAATGTGATGAGTTCAAAGCACCATGTGCAGAAATATGTAATAAAGAGCCTGAAAAAAACCCTTGCATGAGCTGGAAGCTCATCATCTGGACATAACCATGAAGCACTAGGGAAACACTGTTGACCATATGACCATTTGAACAGTAAACAGTAGTGGGAATACAGCTGTGAAAAGTGAAACAAAACCCTACAATATATAAGTCAGAAGTCTTAACTGGAAAAGTATTAATGGTGAGACTTTATCCAGACTGTGGTATGTCATTATGGGAGCCTAGTCTAAAAGAGAACAACTCAAAGTGGAACTGGCACAGAGGAGCTAGAACAGGATGAGTAGAAGTGAGAAATTATGAGATGAGAGGATAAAAAAAATCTCAGACTTGTTTTGCATACAAAAAAGAAGGGCAACAATAGATGCCAATATTCTTCTGTATTTTAAATGCCAAGGAGAGAAAAGAGCTAAGAGATATCAATAAACTATTAGTTAATTTTCTTCAATTAAAATGAAATCAGGTAACTGCTTTAACTGGAAATTTTTAAAAAGCTTCATATAATGACAAATTAGACTCTGGAATAGCTGGAGAACTGCATATAGAACTCCTAATTACTTTTAAGATAGAGCATGGTGAAGGAGATTAAATTATGCAGTGGCTTATAATGCCAAGCAATTGGATTCAGTGATGTAGAAGTCTCTTACAGCACGTTTATATTTGAACAGCTATTGTAATTCTCCACTGAAAAGTTTGCCCTGAAAATGTTTATGTAAACTTATCAAGACATACACATTACACATTTTACATGTGTATAAACATACTCCAACCTAGTAACTTATCCCTTAGCTATAAACGATTCCTCTTATTTTTAGAAACCCCTAAACTGAATGCATAAATACAACATTAGCATTGAAAAGTTTTCTTTCTCTTATTTTTTTCCCAAAGCAATTACTGGAGAACTTTTAACCAAACATAACACTGACATTGACTGGCAACTGCTATTTTCTAATAGAAAACTCAAAAAAAGACACTGCTCTCAGATAAAATTATTTTTAGCCTTTTTTTCAATTTCTTAATTCAGAAGATGAGAAAGGAACTTAGCATTTGATGCAACAAAAGGATAATTAAGATCCCAAGATCAACAACTTTTGATCGTTATTGAAGGAAAAGTTCAATAGTTCAAAAGTTCAGGTGTTAGCTTTTCCATGGGCTGCAATAAAAGTCTAAAGGCATTAACTTAATGTGATACAAAAGCTGACAAAAAAAGAAACCCCCAAACAAAACCCAACTCACTTTGGTGCTATTTTAAAGTAGAATTCTATCCAACTAGAATAAAGAAGAACAGGCACATCTAAGAACATTTTAAACTTCTGCTCCATGGTTTATGACTTTGTAGGCTGTATTTCTCTACATTTAAGAGCAGTTTTCCATCTGTTTTGTATAGTAGCTGATTCCTCAATTAGACAAGTACTTTGTATTATGTTATTGGCTTTATTAAAGGTTAAGAGATCTTATAAGTAAAATAATTACAGGTAATTTTCACATCAAGATGAATGCCCTTCCAGGTGCTAGAAAATACACAACACGATCTTGACAGCCTTCAGAAAACAACTACAGTCTACTTCATTATTTCTTTCAACTGAAGTTTTCCAAAACTGGAATTAGGCAAGAATCCATTTGATCCACAAACGCTCAGATTGTTACAGAGAATTTTTTTTTGAAGTGTCATCTTTTTACCTAGGAATCACAGAACTAGATAATAATTTGCAAAAGAGATCTCCAGAGGTCTTCTAGTCCAAAGCTCAGAGCAGACCTAATTAGATGGGTTCTTCAAGGCCAGGTCCAGCTGAGCCTTGAACATCTCCAAAGATACTCCACAAGCTCTCCAGGAAACCTCTTCCACTACTACAACCCTTATGGCCATTTTTTTTCACTGTAACATCTAACTGGAATTTCCTTTTAACTCATGTTTCAGAAACTCCAGAAGACTCCAGCTCTATATAGGCAGCCCTTCAGGAAGGTGAAAAGCTTTAGTGCAAACTGCCCATAAAGTTGGCACAGGGTTTCCAATTATTAAAGTCTTCAAGATGACTACAGATCACTGATCTTCCTTTTAATTTTTTTCCTAGATTTGCCAAGACAAACTTGAAATTAAGATATAGAAGCTGTTTATTTAATCAAATTATAAAACAAGAGCAGTTTGACAAACCTTTGGAAAATTCATTCTTAGTTGTATTTTGTCAGATATAAAGCTAAGCAGTTACTCCTGAATCATTTACACGTATACTACAAGCAGGTTCATTTTCCATATCAGACTACTGATTTATGACTTAAGAGCTTTTGATGTTGGATTTTTGGCAGGATAAAAAATAATTGCTCATGGTTACCTGATGACATGAAAAATTCAAGAATCAAGTGCTAAACACAAGCTGGTTTACACCTCAGTATTTTTGCACATTCTCAAAATAGCTGATTTTTCAGTTCTATTATGGTTTTCTTTGGAAGCACCAGTAAATTGAATTTATTTGCTCTCCATTTGCTACAATACTCTTTAGTAAAAAATATCCACAACTGAGTAGAATAACTGCCATTGGAAGAAAGTCTCATTTTTTGTTACTATACAAAAATATTTGTGCTCCCATTCACAAGCTGAACAACTGAAATCATCATAAATACCAATATCAGCACTTCAAGTGAAGTAAATAACTTTTAATTTGGAATAACAGTCTCTTTGCCAATGCAAAACCATGGGCAATCCACTAAATTCTTCAAAATACTGTAGATGGCTCCACTGGTGTTCCCACAGGGTGCTCTGGTAACATTTCAAATCACCCATGGGAGATACTAAAGAAACAAATTCCTATTTCATTTTGGCAGTATCATGCCTTACCTAGAGTATCTCTTCCCTAAAGTGGCACACCATAAGAGTAAGTATAACTCCATTTGAAAAACTTCTTTAAAAGAATTTTAAAAGACACCCTGTTTCCAATAACAAAATATCAAATAAAATCAAACAGAATTCAATAGAACTATCCACTGGAAGTCATTAATGCCAGGACAAGCAAACCTTTGGTTCCGTTCTGCAAAGCACTGACATGAATTTGGTGCAGTAAATTTCATCCCCACACACCACCTGCAATACCAATGACTTTTGTGTTATATTCACAGTATGGTTATTAGATTTGTTACAATGTGTATAGCTCAATTTGATTTATAAAAGTAATCCTCAAGTGATCCCAGTGCTATTGTTCTGTCTTTAAAAAGAATCCAGAAACTATCACCCAGAAACCTTCCACTGTGAGTCTGATTGCTCAACACTCATGCATTTGTGCTGACTTCTCCACATAAAGCAGTTCTAACATCATAGTCTGCTATGAGTTAGCATAACTCATAAAATGAGTGAATTATCTGATAGACTACTACCTTATGGAAGACACTGTCTGCCAAAAAAAGATTATCAGAGAGTTCTGGTACTATTAAATACAGGGATAAAAGGCATGTTCACTTCATTATAGCTGTTTTGCATCACACATTTCACAAAGAAGGAGCTGAGCCAAAAAATTCAGGCATAGGCTTAAACTGTGTCAAAACCACACTGGGGTCTTCTCAAAATATGCAGATCACTCTAACAAACATTAAAGTCTGTTTGAAATGAAGAAAAGAGCAGAATTACATTCTGCACAATAAGATGTATCTACTATATAGATGCCATCTATATAGATGTATCTACTAGGAAAAAATGCACTTTCACAATATAATTAACAAAAGTCTGATCATCAAAATTAAGAGTCAAGTATTCAATGCATCACAGAACTAATCAGGTATCACCTGAACTACTGGGCCAAATTTTACAGCAAGTGCTTTAAAACAAGTAGTCAATTAGCTGAAAGAGATCCACAGACCAACAAAAAAGTGGGTAGAAAACATGACTCATATGGAAACACTGAAAGTTGTGTTCTGTTTTCCTTTGTGAATAAGAAGGTTAGAGGGGATCTGATGGTTATCTCTGTAAGAAGTTGTTCAAAGGGCATCAGTATTCAGTCATTCTGCATGCCAAGCCATATTATTTATGCAATTCTTGTTATTATGGAATGTTTCTAGGAAGAGGAAAGGCAAACAGTATTTAGTAATTCCAAAAGTACATTAGATTCCGTTTTAATTTTACAATTTATTGACAGTGCTGAAACCTCTTGTTTCTAACATTCATAATTTATTTTATTTGAATTTTCTTTTGAAAATCTTGCAGGGTTGAAGTTGTTTCATTGCTAAGTTTGATCAGGAAATCTGCAGTTAAATTTAAAGTTGCTAACATCTGATTTCACATCTTTGGAAAAGTGACTGATCATATTTTTGCCTATATCATTCTGTCCTGTCTTCTGTCTTATCTCCTGATACTCCTCTAACTGCATCAGGGGGTTCTTTATCTTACCTGTATTAATGCTTGCTCTTTTCAGTCTATTGCAAAGTGATTTTGGATACACAAAAACCTTTCTGCTTGAATCTCCAAAAGTCTTCTTTGACATTTCATCTTTCAGTATCCTGAATGCCAGTATCCCTCTAATAAGCTGCAGTTTATAAAACAAATAGATATTCAAGAAGGATGTAGATAGTTGGTCATGGCCATGGAGGCCATGGTCTTGCCCATGGATGAAGGGTTGGAACTAGACAATCTTTAAGGTTCCCTTCCAACCAAAACTATTTTATGAATTATCATTTGGATTTTTTTTTAATTGGGTATAATATACAGAATCCATAATTTCTTTCTGAAATTGAAAATTTTAGCTGAAAGCTGATCATATGAACATAGAGGTTACAAAAAAAAAAAAAAAAGGGGGGTAATTTCCAGTCAAGTCTGAAGGGACCAGTGCATACTTAGAAGCATTTTCACTGATTGATTTCATGCTGAAGTGGACAGAGAGGTGCAAAGCCACAGTACTTTCCATGGCAACTGTAAGACATGCCATACATGCTTTTGTAGAGTAGAATATGAAGCTAGGCTGAAATGCACAATCATGCACAGTTTTGGTTTTTTTCCCCCCTCTATACAAAATACCAAAATCTGTCTTTCATTTAATACATCCACCTTGAACAAGATATCTGAAGGTGTACCCTGAAGCTCATATAAAGCTGTTTTTTGGCTATCTCTGACTTACCCATAAATTTTAACTGCTGCTGTTGAATGGTCAACTGATATTTAATTTGTGTTCTTTGTATTTTGCCTGTCACATTCCATATTTGCATCTCTTCCATTCATTTTATCTCTGACTCATAATATTCCCTTCAATCATTAATTATTCAAACCACTTGTCTTTTTGGAATTTTTCTGATGCTCCATTTTCTCATCAGAACTTACATACAGCTCTCATCCTCTAGACTTGCTTTTTACCCTTCACTTGCTGTATTTTACCAATTGTCCCCATGTTCATTCATTTCCTGCTCCCTTCCATGTTTCTCCCCACTGCTTTCTACAAGTATCAAGGCAATCCCATAGGTACTCTTGCTACATAATTATTTCCATGGCCTGTGAATAA
>VWYI01028379.1:0-29441 GCA_013399455.1 Anthoscopus minutus
CATGGACATCTCTGTGTCCTTCCCATGGATCCCCCCTTCCAGCTCTGACATTTTAAGCTGAATTAATCTCAGGACTTTCCTTAGCCCTTCTCCCAGAGCACTGGGACCATCCCTGCAAAGGGCAGGATCTGACCTTTCCCAAGGCCATCCATGGCCTGATGGTCACCACATCGCTCCTGATTTCAGGGATGGTATTCCAGGAGCACATTTTGCAGGAATGTGGAACTGCACAGGAGATCTGATGCTTTCCTTGCCCTATTTTGCCTCTCCCTCTCTTCCCCCAGCATGGCCCCGCCCCAATTACAGCCCGGGGACTTTCAAACCCAACAAAGCCCCGTCCCCCACCCTACAAAGGCGACATCTCCTGGGCCTTTGCCCTAATGAGAGCAAATTTTTTGTCCAAACATTCGAAGCGAGGAGGTGCCTTCTCCTGCCACCCCCTGCCGGGGTTAATATCATTATCCGCTTGGCTCTGGTTGGGAATTAAAACAAGGGCATTCCCTTCTTTTAATGAGAGCTGACAGTGGCTCCAGCACTTCAGAAGGGAATTAGGGAAGGAGGGATGGCTGTGGAGTCTGTCTCCCTGGAGCCTTATCCACCGGCCCTGCTGCCCCGCGGGATCAAAGGCCACTTACCTGCTGCTGAGCACCAAATCCCTTGGGATACCACGCTGCCAAACCGGCTTTACCCCACTGGAAACAAGGATTTTAGCAGGCAGAGCAACCCAAGGATCTGCTTTGATGGGGCGGGGAGGCAGAGAGGAGCCCCTTGAGGTTCTGGGCATCGTGGCCAGATCAAAAATGGGATTTTGGAGTGTTAAACTTGACCAGGGTTTGGTTAGGACTTGGTGGAAACAGAAAAATTTTGGTGCAGCCAGTCTGGTGAAAATGTAGCAAGTGAAATGTTGTGGAGAAAATTATGCATATAGGTTTATTTTTAATTAATTTATTTTTTTAATTGAAAACTCGAAGTTTTCAATGGCACCTTTTGGACTTCAGACAAGTGCTTCACAGAAGGGGTTTTATTTTTAGAAATAAAAGAAAAAAAAAAGCTGATTAGAAATAGCCACCAAAACCTCCCTGTGTCCTATCACTGAAAAACAGCAAGTTCAGCCCGTCCTCCTCTCTGTCTCAGGACAGGTTTGATTAGAAACACCAAAAAAATGCAGGACAAAAATGTGAATTTTTAATCCCATTTTAAAGGACCTTTACCCATGCGTGAACTCTCCTTTTGAAGTGCTGCAGTGGCTCTTGCCCAGTCTGCTCCGAGGAGGAGATGCCCAAACAAAGGGAACCATTTGCAGTGATCCTTACTTGTGGCAGGATTCCAGGATTCCAGCGCTGGGACATGACCAGGAAATCCATTTCTTGGGATGCCAGGGGAATTGTTGGTGCTCTGGAGGTAGGGAGGAGACACTGAGCCACACAAAACAGCCCCCAGGGTGTGAAAATGGATTGAACAGGCTGATTGCAATGCTTGCAGGGAATTCTCTTGAAGGTTTTTTTCCCTGCTGGAACAGTTTATAGCTGCTTTGTGAAAGGGATTGGGTGGAAAACAAATTCCTCCTTTATGGATCACAGAGAGGATGCTCATTGCATTCCTTTGCCATGGAGCTTCAGGTGTAGCTGAATGATTTCAGGAGTTGATAGAGGATAACTTCAGCCCAAATCCCACCATTTCATGGAGTGGTGTCCTCCTTAGGAGCATCCCAGCTAATAAGTCATGCTCTAGCATAAATTTTTGTCTAGGAATTACTAGCATGGATCTGGGGAGGCAGGATGCTTGCTGGGAGGAAATGGGAGAGTTAATGGCTCTGGGGATATTTTCTTTCTCAAAAGGCCAGGTCAGAGGTGCTGCTGCTGGGGACCTGGTCCTGGTTCTTGCTGTCCCCTTGGTAGCACTAGGGGACAAACGACAGCAAATATCGGCTTTGGGGCACTCACAACCCGGGGAAAACCTGAACAAAATAACAGTTTTGGGGCGCTCACAATACCAGGAGAACCTGGACAAATGTATTGCAGTTACAGCTGTGGTAGGGGAAAAAAAAACCCCTTTCCCTGATGCCCACCACAGAGGAAAAAAAAATCACTTTTTTCCTTTAATTGGAAAGCTGAGAATTAATAATTAATTTGAAAACGAGTGCACTTTTAGGCTTCTGGATGAGAGGTTTTCAGTTTCCAATGGACAGGTGACAGTGCTTAGGGAAATCCAGCACTCTTAGGGGGAAATCCGCCTGTTCTGGTGCTTAGCCCTGGAGCGGGGCAGCACCACGTGGGAGCTGCAGGGAAAGGCAGCATTAACGACCTGAACCCACTCATCCATGTCCAGCAGGGCTGGGGGTACAAATGGAAGTGGCTGGGGCCATCCCATCCCAATCCCTGCAGGCTGGGAGGGGCAGCCAGGCAGGAACCCCCGGGAGCAGAAATGCCGCAGCGCAGGTAACGCTCAATAAACAGCGAGTGAGAGCTCAGCCATCTCCATCAGGAAATCAATTCGATGGGGGGCCTTTAGGTTGGCTTTTTCCCTCTTTTCCCTCCTCTCTTCCCCTCCTCTTTTCCATTTCCCAGGCAGGTGTCTAAGGTGAGGGTTATGGGAGCACTCGCTTCTCGAGGCAGCTGCTCGGCTGTTCCCTCTGCTCGCAGCTGAAGTGCAGCACAGCCTGTGGCCCCAGGGCTTTGTGCTTCTCCCCGTGCCCCCATCCACTGGGGCTGGAGCTGGGAAGGTCCCCAGGGTCACACATGTGAGCTGTCTGCATCCCAAAGGAGGTGCATTAGCCTTGGAGTTGGTCCTAACCAGCAAGACCTGGAGCAGGGCGTGGAGGTTTTCAGGCTCAGGGTGAAGGAGAGGAGGGTTTGGAAGGATGTGCTTGTTCTGGGTTTGGCTTCTGAGCTTGATTGGAGATGGGTAAAGGCTGGGAAGGGGTTAAATCCAGCTCTGGTCAGGGAAAACCACTGGAAATGAAAGGGCAGCATGAGGGGTTGGGCAAGAGGAGAGCAGAAAAAGGGTCAGGCTTGATGGATTCAGCAGGGCTGGCTCTGGCTGGGAGCAGACCTAGCCAGGGCTCTGGATCTGGGATTTGAGGGTGACCCAGCTTTGAGACCAAATCTCTGATCTTTGTATCCTCTTTGTCACTTGTCCTTAGTAGTTTGGGACCTTGCTTGCCTTGCTCCTTGCTTAATCCCCCAAAATTCAGAACTGCTCAAGCCTTTCCACTGCTGGCTGTGCAGAGATCTGAGCATGGGAGGAGGAGATGGCATTGGCTTAATCAGGAAGGGCCAAACTACATCTTTGCAAAGATGGAGATGAGTTTAAGAGATCAAACATCACCAAGAAGTTGGATTTCAAAAAGTTTTCTGCTTTGAAAATATCAGAATATCCGGTGGTCTGGGCTGTAATGTCATGTTTTCATAAGGCAAAAATTGTCTGAGCCAAAATATCAGGTCTTAAATGGCTTTGGTCAGTGTTTAAATGCTTTGGTCAGCAAACACAGGCATTCAGCCCAAATAATGAGGAAGGGAGATGCCAGTGTGAGGGCAGGAAAGGGGACAGAGCAGGGGACTGGTGGCCTTGGGACCAGGTCCATGTCCCCACATAGGTGCTGGCAGAGGGAGACACCTTGATATATCATCTGTCCCTTTGAACAATCCCAGGCCAGCCAGGCAGCTTCATTCATCTCCTTCAGGCAAGGAAAGGAGCAAATTCTCTGCCTGGTCTGGATTCCAGATGTGTGGCAGCTCCTGGGATGCTGAGTCTTAGCAGAGCCCTCGGATCTGGAGAACACCAGGTGCTCCTGGTAACAGCAGCACATCCCTGGGGACAGCCAGGGCTGCTCCATCCTCTGGAGCATCCTGCTGCATCTCCTGGTGGAGTTACCACTGCAAACACGAAGTGTTATTTAAATTATTTCTCTGACCAAAAGCTGAAGGAGAGAACTTCACACCATGGTCATTAAGACCCAGCTACCAAATCTACCTCAGCTGCTTTTAATCATCTGGACATCCCCTGAGCTCCCAGATGCCAGGCTTGGGTTTATTCCCCTGCAGGAACTTGTTAGGCTGTCAGCCCTAAATGTTCCAATATCCCAGGTGAGGCACCTCCCATCTTCATTTAATTATCTATCTCCACTCCTACATATATATCTCCAGTCTCCCAGCTTGTAGGGTAAAATAGACTGGATGGAGGAGCATTTGCTTGGGAAGGACTGGATGGAGGAGCATTTGCTTTGCCTTTTGTTCTCCAGCCATCAGGTCTGCATTTGAAACCACAAGCTGACACAAAGGCTCACACTCGATACGGGGGGCTCGTACATCTGCTGCTTGCATGTCTGATCTGTTCAAGGGTGTGTTGGGCAGGTTAAACCTGTGGTTTCCTGCCCTGTTAACAAGTCTGATGCTGGGAAAGGAAATGTCATCGTGGTTCATCATTTCAGGGAGGGGATAGAAGGGAATCAGGGCACAGAACCTCACCTGACTTTGGCAAAGGGACATTTTTCTGGACTTCATTTGGATTCTGCAGAAGGAAACTGCAGTTTTGTTCAAGCCAAACCTAAATGGAAGTATTATCTATAAAAGGCTTCAGAATGCTGTGGATTGGGGCTTTTTTGTCTGCCTGCACATGATGTCACCTTTTAACACTTGTCTGTGTCAGGCACCGTATCTGCCCTGGGTGAGCCCGGTGTGGCCCCAGCGCCGTTCTGCAGCTCATGCTCAGCTCGTTGTGTCCCCAGCTCAGTCCCTGCGAGGGAAAGATAAGGCCCTAAGCTATGTCTTTACCTCTTGGCTGTGCTTCCTGCTCCCCCCAAATTAGCTGGAAACAAGGAGGAAGATCCTCCAGGGATTTTCCTCCTGTTTCCTGCAGAGCAGAGACTCGGCCAGGCTGGAGCCTCCTTGCTGCAAAGCCCAGGAGGTGCCACTGGCTCTGACAGGGGAGAAGGAGGCTTTGGAAAGCGAGCGCATTTCTTCCGAGGGCTCTGCTGTGTGTCGCTCCCTGCAGCCCATCGTGTTCCAGCCCCCCGCCCGCCGCTCCTATTTCAGCAATCAGCTGCAAGACAAACCAGCTGGCCCCTGCCGAGGTGTGGAAAGTCCACCGGGGGATTAAGCTGGTCTTACCATCAGTCTTCACTTGTGAAAATACAACCTACTAAGTTTTCCTAGATGATGCAGTTTTCAATTGCTTTTGTTTGCTTTTCAGGCAGGTCTTAAATCAGGCTGTCAGTCAGGCTCCCTTCCTCCCCCCGCCTCGCCTCCGAGGCGGCTTCCAGGCGCTGCTGCAGGACCTGCAATCTCTTTCCTATTGCCATTTATTTATGGGGTTTTCCCTTCCTCCCGCTAGCGAGGGAGGGGCTGTGTCTCGCACAGCGAAGCCTGAGCTCTGCGGCTCATTCTCCGGGGCTCTCAGCCCGGGCAGTGACGCTGTCCGGGATACCGAGGGGACTGTGGGGACACTGCGGTGGCACTTGGTGTCTCTGCCATCTCCAGCTTTCTCCTTCACCGTCTGCGATGCTACAGACTCTGAAGGGAGGGTGTGGAGATGGTGATCAGCGTCCTACAAACCTCTCACGCCTCTCTTCACACCTGCGAGGAGGATTTCCCGTGAAAAGCTGAGGGAGAGGCTTTATCTGCCTTTCCTCCCCTCCCTCTCCGCCCTGGGCTCTCACATCCCTCTCTTGGCTGCAAAACGTGTTTGTGCCGTGTCCCGCGCAGAGAAGAGCTGAAGTTTGTTAGCGCTCGTTGTCAGAGTTTCAAAAAAGAGTGCCAGGGTTCTTTGGAGGATGAAGCAGCGGCTCTGGAAGGTGCAAGCTGCGAGTTCAGGAGAAGCGGGCTCAGCCTCGCGCTCCGTCCCACCAGGCACATTTTATATATCTTTAGGTGCTTGAGTACAGCGCTGTCAACACGCGGGGAGGGAGGTGGTCCTGCCTGGGTGTGTGCAGCAAATCCGACACATCCCAGGCAGAGATTGACTCTGCCTGACATCTGGAGCAGGTCGCTGCCTCCGGGATGCAGCAGAGCTGCTCCGTGTGTGTTCAGGGAGGATGCTCCAGGATTTCTGGCCATCCAGAGCAAGCCCTGACCCAGGTTTCTGGGCATTAAATTACCTCTCCCGTGCGTGGTGCACAGGTCCCTCTGGCAGAGGTTGCTGATCTCCAAGGACCTCTACAAATCTGACCCAAATCTTACAAGCAGCCACATCTCTCGCCCCCACCCCGGCCTCAGCGTTCCAGGTGTTTTCTTCCGCCTTTGTCTCATAACACAATTCACAAAGGACTGAGCTCTTCCAGATATGGGAATCTGGGCGCCAAGTCCGCTCCCAGCAGCCCTCTAAATCCTACCAGTCCATGTAATTTAAATTGCAGGGGCTGTGCCTAGGGGAGGGTGGGGGAGGCTGCTGGGTTTGAATGTCACCTGGTTAACGAGCGCACCGCGATCCCTTTCCCCTGTACGGACAGCAAAAGGATGCAGGGGGTTTGATCAGCTCTGCTGGCTGGAGAAGCTGTTTCCTCTGCTGTGACTGGTATAACACAGAGCTGGTGGAGCTGCGAGGATGGCTGGAGTCAGGCACTGCAGCTCTCCCCAAGCTCCTGGGGGAGCCCCGTGCTGAGCTGCTGGCAACTCTCACCTCTGATAAGGGAGACGGCAGAGAAAACCCAGGGCCTGTCTCATGCTGAAGGAGCTGGATTTTTGTGTACAAGCAACGCAGAACGGTCCCTTCCTGGCAGAGAGGTGTGTCCTTACATTGAACCGACAGAAAAATGCAAATCCTGCTCTAACACCCCCCATTGTTGCCACAGACAGACAAGGAACCATCCTCAAATATTTTTCTTAGTGAAAGGGATGGTTACCTGGGCAGGTAAGTAAGGCGAGGTACCCTAAAGCTGCATGCTGCCAGAGGAAGATTTGGGAGTTCTGATATCCAAGTGGTTTTCTGGCTGGCTGTAGGACGGGAGAAAGGGCTTCCCAGAGTTCTTTCCTGCTGTTGGCTGATGCGAAAGTGGCTCGAGCAGCTGAAGAGCCACCATGCAGACACATGGCCCCAGCAACAAGGCTGACAGTGTGGCTGCTGTGACTTTAACAGCTAAATCCACAGGAGCTCCTCACTCCAAGCCTTGAGCTGGTTTTGTATCTGATTTTAGCCAAGCCTGAACAACATTGGCACTTAAATAAAGCTTTGTTTTCCTTCTCTTTATCTCCTCCCAAGCAGCCTGGAGATGATTGGAGAAAGCTGCATCTTTCAGTACCCCAGAGAGTCAAGAAGGACCCAAATTCCTGCTTTAAAAGTTACCTGATCTTAGTGTTAGACTGGATTTATTCCGTGCAGCAGGAATAAGAAAAATCCCAACTGAAACATGAAAGTGGCTGTGTAGTTAAAGGATCCAGCCCACAGAAGGAGGGGAAATACATTTTCAAACACCAAAATTCCCTCATCACACAGCCCTGATGTGAAAACCACGTTGCCTCCCCTCCACACATCTGCAGCTCCTGATGCCTCCAGGGGAAAACAAGGCAGCCACGAGCCCTGTCCAGCTGTGTCCTGCAGACCTGGCAGGGAGGAAGGCTGGGATGCACAGCGTGGCTGGGAAGCTCTGGATGAGAGCTGCAGTGCTGCCCCATTAGCAGCATGGCTTGAGTGGCTTCATCCCCGGCAGCTTGAGCAGGAGCTTATCCAATTCCCAAACTCCCCAGGGATGTGGCTCACTCAGGCACCTCAGCTCCAGGAAGGAAAAGCATCTGGCTGGTGTCAGAGCTGGTTGTGGCTGAGAGAGCAATGAGGCATCACTGCACTGTGCCTTGAACCAGGAGCTGCTGGGTCTGGGACCCCCTGTGTGCTCCGATGCCTCAAGTTCTCAGGTTTTCTGCTCTGCGTTGCTGTGTGGCTTTTGTTCAGGGTTACCGGGATCTTTTCTCAGGCTGATGAAGATACAATAATCCTATTCCAGTTGGGGACTCAAGGACATTTTTTCCAAACTTCAGGCTCAAAGTATGAACAATGTGGAAGGAGGAAGGTGGGCAAGTGGGACTCCTGTGTGCAAATGGATCCAAACATATAAAGTGTGAGATCTCAGGCCTGGGTCCTTGTGGACATGATTTTCTGAGCCTGAGAGAGTTTTCAGGCTGATCTGTTCCCAAGGGGAAATCTTTTGGGAAACTTTATCTTTCAAGGACTGTTTTTTGTAAGTAGGTTTTGGTTCTCAAAGCAATGTCACACAGCTGTTCTGAAGGGGTTTTTCTCTTGTTCCACCAACGGCACCAAAGAGGTGCTTCCTTTGGCCAGTCATGTGAACCTGTATGGGAACACCTTATAAAAAGGGTAAAAAACCCTGAAATAAAGGCTTCTGCCTCCAAAAGAGAACCTCACTGTTGTGATTGAATCCACTCTGCTTTTCCATGTCCTCTAGCAAGAGGTCCTCCTTTGCTTCCACCTTGGAGCCATCCAGGCAGGGCCCAGATGTGGCCTTTGAAGTCCTCAGTAAATATCCTTTATTCTTCTGAACTCCATCCAGCCTCTGTTCCAGCTCCTCAAGGAATCAGCTCCCAAGAGATCTCCCAGCAACAGCTGCTCGGTGTCCTTGGAAAGCTGCTGGATTCATTGCTGATGTTACTTGGAAAAAGCTGCTCTGGAGTCTTTACCTGTGAGCTTGGCTGTGATTAAAATTGGAGCATCTCAGGGATGAAAAGGATTCCTGAAAGAACTCCAAAATACCTGTGGGATGCCAAAGGGTTGATGCTCAACTGAACTCCTCTTTCCATGCACCAGTTTCCCTGGGAATCTGGTTTTTAACTTGATACAGAAAAACAGAAAAATGGCAAAGGTTTTATATTTGATCTGAATTAACCAGGAGCATCCAGAACCAGCACCATTCCTCAGGGGGCTCTGGTGGGGACAGCTGGAGGCAAACCAGGCTGTGCTGCAGGATACACGTGGCACTGCTACCCCAGTCATTGGAACAGACCTTGCAAGGGGATTTTGGAGCCACTGGAATCAGAGCTGACTGGGAATCTTTCTGATAAAGCCTGTGTTGGAGTCACTTGGTCAGATGGAACTTCTCAGAGCAATGTGCGACACCTGCCAAAGCTGAAGCTGGGAATGCTTCCCTCCATCAGAAGGGAGAAAAAAGGGGATCCAGGAGGAGCAATGGATTTGTGGAAGAGCATCCAGGCTGAGTGTTGGCTCCAGCACTCTGCAGTGGCCAGAAGCACAAGGAATGGCTGTCACTGAAATCTCCTTGGCCACCCAAGACCCCTGATGTGGTGCCAGAACCCACCACGGTGTGGGTGTCCTCAGGGAGTGCCACATACCAGAGCCTCTTGTTCCATGCATGGTGGGTTGGATAAAAGAATTTAGGCTGGAAGAGACTTTTAGAGTCATCAAGTGCAATCCCCTGCCATGGGCAGGGCCATCTCCAACCTCAGAGCCCCATCCAGCCTGGCTGGGGTGTTTCCAGGCATGGGATGAGCTGCCAGTGGGCAACGCTCCTTAACCCCCACCTCAAAGCAAACTCTTGAGCCCAAGCCAATAACAATTCCAACCTCCAGTGCTTTCCTTTCCCTTTCTCTTTGAGAAAAATTGTGGAGGCAGACACTTTCATGTGGTGGCAAACAGGAACATTGTGGGAATTTTTCAGCAGGCCATCAGTGTTCCTGCTGCCCTGGGCACAGAGAGGCTGTGCTTAGGGCGAGCTCCTTTCAGCTGCTCCTCGGTGTGAATCTGACCCACAAGCTCACCCAGTTGATAGACACTGCCTGTTGAAAAGGCAGTAAATCAGCTAAAACCCTCAGTCAGAGCTGGCTTGGGAATGTTTTATGGTGGAATTAGAATAATGAATGAGGAGCCTGCTGTTTGTGTTAGTTTTGGCTTGCAAGCTGCAGAAAAAGTCTGGTACTGAACTTGGTGATAAACTCTCCTCCACCTGAGGTTGGAAACAACTTTTTAAAGCCTGCAAGACCCTGGGGGGTGAGAGGTTGGCCCAGCACGAGCTGAGTGAACGTCAGGGCTGAGGTAAGAGGCCTGGGTGTGTATTGGGGCATGATGAGCCCTTGCTGCTGGAGGATCCAAGCTCTCCTTGGGGCTGGCCCACCACATGCAGGAGGAGCAAAGTGAGTTGGCCAAACCTGTAAGAATCCAGATGTTTCCATGGTCTGAGAACCCAAACTCGCTTGGATGCTTGGAGGTTGCTCCACACCTGGTGGCAGGTCACCCATCGTGTATCCTTGGCAGGTTCCTTTCCAGCTTTGCTCTCACATCCATGCTTGGGTATAAAATGAGCTTCATGCTCTGCCAGAGCTGCAGGGGAAGAGAACCTGGCTGGGATTTTTGCCAAGCTTTGACGTGGGTCTGGATGGCTGCTGGGTGGAGCTGGGCCAGTTTTCTTCTGGATGGGGGAGGAAACTCTGGAAAAACCTGAGGAGCTCGGCAGGTTAGTGGGACACAGTTCAGATGGATGGATGATGGATGGATAATGGATGGATAATGGATGGATGGATGGATGGATGGATGGATGGATGGATGGATGGATGATGGATGGATGGATGGATGATGGATGGATGGATGGATGGATGGATGGATGGATGGATGGATGGATGGATGGACAATGGATGGATGGGTGATGGATGGATGGATGGATGGATGCATGGATGCATGGATGGATGGATGGATGCATGGATGCATGGATGCATGGATGGAGGATGGATGGATGCATGGATGCATGAATGCATGGATGGACGATGGATGGATGATGGATGGATGGATGCATGGATGGATGGATGCATGGATGGATGGATGATGGATGGATGGATGGATGGATGATGGATGCATGGATGGATGGATGGATGGATGGATGGATGATGGATGGATGATGGATGCATGGATGGATGGATGCATGGATGGATGGATGCATGGATGCATGAATGGATGGACAGCATTTCTGTGTTAGTATCCAATAATACAGTTCCAATGCATGATCCCTAATCCGTGCATGCTGCAGCAAATTCCCATTTTTCTGAAGCACTCTGTGCCCAGGCAGCCCCTCTGATGGCACTGGGAGGAGGGAGCACCTGGGTGTGCTCAGCCCCCTCCACTTCAGAACTCAGCAGGGCTCTCCTAAGAGCTGGAATTGCCTCTCTTTTCTGGATCCAGGCTTTTATTTCCTGGTGGTTCTTTTTGCCCCTGATAATTCCTGCTGCTTGGTTCTGAGCAGGACACTCCTTTCACTATGGTTTAGGGTCCTTCTTCTCCAAAACTTTACCCCAGCATATGGAGCCAAACCCTAATTCTTCCACAGTGGTCAAAACCTGGCAGCACTGAGTCTCATTTTTGCTTCCATGGTTGATCTTCTACTTTCTAAGGGCAGTAATCAATGTCACCTTTGCAGAAGAATCCCTGCTCACCTGGTCTTGCCAATTTTCATCTTCTTGGTGTTTTCTTCCTCTGGAGTTTTGAACTCTGCTTTCCCAAATTGTTTAAAAAGAAATGTTTCAGGATGGGAAATGACTTAGAGCTGCACAGAAGCCTCTCCCACCTGGTGAACTGTGAAATGCAGTTTGCAGACAGAGCCTCCCCTTTGGTCCATGTTGGATAAGATGAAGCCTTTGTTGGAGGATGCTTAAAGGGTGGAGTTTGAGTTTCCAAAACGTGGAAGGGGCAGGATTTTCTGCCCTGCTGCATCTCCTGTGAGTGAGCACAGGGAAGAGCCCAGTCCTTGGCCTTTCCAAGGCTTGACAAGAGCCAAGGATGAGAGTCCTCTCCCAGCCTCTGACACCACCCTGGGCTCTGCAGGCCCACTGTGTGCTCAGAAGCATAAGCCAAGTCCCAGCTCAGCTCACCTGGCTCCTGCAGCCCTTATCTGTGCTCCCCAGGCAAGGAAATTCCCTGAGGATGGGTCTGGCTGCAGGTGGGGAGTGCTGAGGGGGAGCTCCATCCCTGCCAGCCCAGCTGCCGCTGGATTTGCCACTCGGGCTTTTTGTTGGATTTTGAGCTGGTGTGAGGTTGTCTGGCAGGACCAGCAGGGCTTGGAGGGAGGAGAACACCACAAGGGATCCCTCTGTGTCCCCTGCTACCACCCCAAAGCGCAGGGCTGTCCCCACAGCCACCAGCCCTGGGCACACCATGTCCTTCCACGCCCCTTCTCCTTCTCTACCAACCCCTGAACCTCAACACTCGGTTCAAGTTGATTCCAAGTTTATTTTGGAGCTGGATCAGCCTCCCCTGAGGCCAGGCCCGTGGCTGCCTCCTGGTGAAGTGGCTCTCTCAGGGGCAGCCTTTATCTCTTTGAAGATTAGGGGGCTTTAACATGTCTTTAAAGTGAATTTCATCCCCCCCTACTCCTCTGTTTTATTATGATAATTGATGACCAGCAAACTTTTCTTTTCCTTTATCTCTTAAATATGTTTCTTTACCCTTAAAAATGCAATATTTCTTTTAACTGGGAATATGGATGGGTCTGTGCAGAGTGGGGCTGCCTTGGAATCATCTGTCAATTTGATCATGTAAAGCCTCTGTTTTCAGCTGGCATCCAGTGCAGATTTCAAAGCCGTGACTCACCCCTTCTTCTCAGAGTTAGGAGAGAAAAAAAAACAAGGTAATAAAAAAAAAATTAAAAATAAACGTTTTCCAAGTAGTCAGTTACTGAGTTTTAATTGTGATCCTCTCTCTCAGGGAGTTTTGGGGGTGTGTGGTCAGGAAGGATTAAAAGCACTAAAAGATTTCAGTAGCAAGGGCTACAAAATGAATGGTTTGCCTTGGAAAGAGGAGGTTGGAAGAAATAAAATTATTGTAAATGAAAGGCCAAAATTCAAAGTTTTTTAACAAAGGATAAGGCAGGAAAGGGGAAGTCATGGTAATAATTTAAATATAGTCAAAACATTGTATTGGAGTATAATGTAGATAAACTCACATAGCAAATGCTTAGAACTGAATCTGCCTTTTCCCTCCCTGCAATAACTGTATAAGTAACTAAATAAATCCATATCCAATGGATAAATATATAACTATAAATCTAAATAACTAAAATAAGCCCACTCTCAGACACAAAGGATGTGTTAAACTGAAACCCAGATATTCACTCTGAAAATGTGAATGTGCATTTGTTTAAAGCAAATTTTCCCCCCAGTTTATATCATTTGACCTAAAATGCCATTTTCATCAGTGTGATCACAGCTCCATGGGAACCAGTCTGTGTTTGCTGGGCCTGAGACCCCAGCCCAGGGTAGCCCAGGGCTCTGAAGGCTCCCAGGAGGTGGCAGTGGCTCTGTGCTCCTGCCACCAGTGGCTCCTGTCCCAGAATCCCAGGATTTCCCCAAGCCAAGTCTCCAAGTGGAGTCAGGAGAGAGGGTGAGCAGCAGCTCGGGGTTTCCTGGCTTGTCAGAGATTTTGGTGACACCTCATCCTGGGCATCTTAAATCCACATTGTGTGGAAAGGAGGCATTAGAGATGAGCATTTGTAAAGCCTGAGGAGCACTGGTGATGGCTCTGGGGCAGGATAATTCCAGCAGCAGGGATGATTCCTAAGGGCTCAGGGCTCGCCATGCTGCGGGTGGCAGTGCCAGCTTCCAGTGCCTTATTCCAGAATATCCCACTCCAGGATGGGGTGAGCCCAGCTCCCTGCAGGCTTTGGGAGGTGGAGATGAGGTGAATCCCATGGATGTTTGTGTTTGGAAGCTCCCACTGGGAGCACTTGGGACCCATCAAGGCAGAGTCACCTCATGGTTAAACCACAGAATCACAGAATTGTTTGGATTTAAAGGGGCTTTAAAAACCCTCTCATTCCCCCCCTGCCGTGGCAGGCACACCTTCCTCTAGACCAGCCTGCTCCCAGCCCCATCCAGCCTGGCCTTGAACACTTCCAGGGATGGGATCCACCCCCTCTAACACCTGCAAAGACCCAGGAAAGACTGTGGGGCAGCAGAGCTGTGGTGGAGCTGGGGGTCAGGATGTGGGTGGGATGCAGACGCTCTCCAAGCACAAATCAGGACTTTTTAACCCCAAATTTGCAAGCAGCTGTTGACAGGAAGCTCTTCATGATGCTGAGAAGAGCTGGGATTTGATGGTTGCTCAATCTCTGCAGTCAAGAGTGAGAGGGATGTGAAAATTAAAGATCCCACAAGTCCACTCTCATTTACTGGATTTGCCGTTCCTTGCACCAGGCAGTGTCTGGTGCAATGTTTTCCCAAGTGTTTTGCAGGCTGGCACCTCCAGCCTCTCTTCTGGACCCGTGTGGGGAGTGCTCCTGCCCAGCTCTGCCAGCTCTTCAGCCCACTGTGATCACCTGCAATGAGCCCCATTCACCTTTCCTTCGCCATTTCAATGCCAAAGGCTGTTTGCTCAAAAATTCACACCAAGCTCCACTTAGAAGTGGCCTCAATGTTTTCTGAGCTTTGAAGAGCAAGAACTGATCACCAGAAATGTGCCAAGGGTTCTTACACCCTGTGAATGCAGCCCTGCTGAGAGCTTGAAAATTATATTTTTCAAAATATGGTTCACCATGGCTGGCAAACCCAAAGTGAAGTACGAGATGAGATGGAGAGTGAATGTTGGAAGCAGATAGTGGGCTAGAGAGAGAGGAAGGAAAGCAGAACTGCCAGATTGAGCCCAGAACACCCCAGAGATCGGGTCTAAGGACGGGATCTTTGTGGTGACTCTGGGTTTTCTGACTGCTTTCAGTGAATGAAGTGCTGGTGCCGACATGGCTTGGTCCTGCACACACCCATCTCCTCCTGGGAAAGGTGATGGAGTTTGAAAAGCAGAGCCTGAGCCAGGCAGAGCTGGGGAGAGAAATCCCTCCTGACCAGTGAGGCACCCCTTGCTCTTGGGGGGCTTTGGGGGGCACCTCCAGCAGTAGCAACTGGCTGGGGCTGGATCTGAGCCTGTGGAATTAGGGATGAAAAGCTGCATTACAGGTCCAGGGAGCCCACCCAGGGCCCTGCAGCCGGCAGAGTGCCAGGATGAGGATGGATCCAAGGGCCATTGAAAGCCCTCATCCAGCGTATATTTGGTTTGTCTTGTGTGACACAGAGAACCTGAGTTATTATTTGATCCTGCTCTGAGTAATAACCAGATAAATGGGCCTGCGGATTTCCAAATAAACATTTTAATAAATGAGGGGGGAATTAAAGCAGAGCTGCTCCCCCCTCCTTTCCCCTGCTGCCAATATTAATGTTCAAATGAAGGCAGGCAGTGTCTAACAGAGCCCCGTGTACTGTAAATACATTTCTTGCACTGTCACATATAAACACAGCAGAGACGGAGATCAAAAGGTCTCGCTGTGCCGAGCAGAGCCGTGTGATGAAGTGAACATGTTGCTTTGTGCCTGGGGCGGGGTGATGGGACGCCTGAGAATAACAGACTGCCTGGAGACGGAGCAGCCCAGAAGGCCTGGGGGGCCTCAAAGGGGGGAAAAAAAAAAATCCCCACTAGCAGCAGGAAAAATAAATAATTCCGTTATCTCTGATGAATTTCTGCCTTTGATCTGGCTTTTCCTCTCCCTCGTGCTGCCTTTTCGTTCCCTCTTCTCCCCCTTGCTCGCAGCCCCCCCAGCTCCCCCTCGGACAATTTTTTCCCCCCTTCCCCTCTCGGTTTGATTTATCCCACGGCCGGCTCGGCTCGGGGAGCCTGATGGGCGCTGATGGATGGGCAGAGCTCCCCTGCCCAGCTCTGCCCCCGGCGTCTGCCAGGACATCCCCGGCTTCCTTTCATTCCTGGAAAGCCGGAGAGCCCCAGCCGGGCAGCCCCGGGCGCTGCATTTTCTCCGAGGCTTGTGCTTCCCCTGGGGGAGATGCTTTTGTGCCTCTCCCAAAGCCCAACCTTCCCCACGCCGGGGTTATTCAGCTTAACCTTGACAGCTGCTAAATAATTGGGTGTTTCGCCTCCTTGCTGAGCCGCATGGGTGCCTCTGATATTGCCCTGCAGCATTGCCAGCAGAAAAAGAATAAAGGTGGGGTTAGGAAGCAGCAGAGAGGGGTTGGGATGGTGGAAGAGCCTGCTGAGGGGATGGATGGGGAGCAGGGATGGGATGTGGTGGGATTCACCCTCCTCAGGGCTTGCTGAGCCGCTGGGATGATCCTTGCAAGGAGAGGGCGGGGGAACAACACCAAAATATTGCTTGCCTGCACCTTAGGCTCAGCTCAGCTCTGAAAGTCAGGTCACAGCAGGCCCAAACTGTGGAAAAAGTCAGTGCAAGGGAATGACTCAAGGAGCTCCCAGTGTCCAGGTGGAGATGTCCTTTAAAAACCTGAATTTTTGTCTCTCTGTGCTTGATAATCTATCAAAACCACTCCATGGGGCTGCTGCAAACCCCTGCCCTTCCTCTGCAGCTACAGAGGCAACAAAATTGTGTGGCTCAGGCTGGAAGAAGCTCTCAGGAGATGTAACAACACCCCTGGGCAAATCCCTCCTGCTCCTTCCACGGTCCCACCCCTGCCCTGGCGCTCCACGAACCCCTGGGTTTCCTACAACTCAAAGCCAAAATCCACACAGTGCCTTGACTGGGTTGATAACAGGTCCATTTAAAAAAAGCCTTGCAGCTCTGCTTTGACATCTCCTGTCTCCCAGCCCAGCTGGTTAAAACTTTTGCTTCTACATCACATCTCATATTAACCATTTTCCTAAAAATCACTGTGAAATACAGGATGTTTCCAATTCAAGCCCACAGATCCAGCCCAGCTTGGTCAGATGTCCCCCCTCTCTATTTCTTCAGGCCTGTGGGGCTGTTCTGGTTGATCAGTTCTGATTTTCCATCTCCTGGAGATGTCTCAGCTATGGCAATCTCTCCCTTTGGGTTCTTTGGCCCTAAATGGACTCACCCTTTTTCCAGAATAGGATAATTTAAAAATTGATGTTCCACCTTTGGTGATTTGTATTTTAAGGTGTTTACATCAATACAGAGTTCACTCATCCACTTCCTTTTGCAAAATCCTCTGTCCTCTGATCTTTTTCTTTATGAAATTCCCTATTTTTGCTACCTATGAAAAGAAGTTTTTGCATGGAAGAATATTAAGGATTTTTGTAGTCAGTGTGCTCATGGAACCTGCTGGCAGTGAAATCCCCCCCGACTTCTTATCATCACCAAAAACTACATAACCCTTGAAAATTCCTACATAACCAAGGTTATAAAACCCTAAAATCAGTCTCACTATCCTGCTGAGCACCATGCAGGGCCTTCCCACCCTTAACACTCCCAGCAAGGGTGAAAAACTGACAGCAAAAATCACAAGGAGAAGAAATAATTCCAGTAAGGACCCAGAGCGG
Organism: Anthoscopus minutus; assembly: GCA_013399455.1. Taxonomy (NCBI): domain Eukaryota; kingdom Metazoa; phylum Chordata; class Aves; order Passeriformes; family Paridae; genus Anthoscopus; species Anthoscopus minutus. The sequence continues at coordinate 17,236 of VWYI01028379.1, forward strand.
GTTGGAAGCAGAGCTGGGAGGAGAAATGGGGTCTCTCTGAGTATTTTTTGTGGAGCTGCAAGGTGAACAGTAGCAATTCCAGTGCCAGGGAAGGTCACATCCAGCCCCTGGAATCATCCAGATGTGCTTTGAAGACATCCAGAGATGGCAAATCCATCACTTCCCATGGAGAGCTGTGCCAGCGTTAATCACCCTCACTTAAATATGCGTGCCTTGGCTTTGCTTGGAATTTGCAGGGCTTTGCTTTTGATTTCAGTTTTCCTTGCAGAACCACAGAGCCTTCCTGGCCTGACACCCTGGGCAAGGGCTTGGAGAGCTTTTCTGGGCTGCTTATCTTGGATGCTTGATTTTTTTCTTTTTTTCTACTTTTTTTCCTACTTTTTTCTACTTATTTCTACTTTTTCTACTTATTTTCTACTTTTTTTTCTACATATCAATGCAAAACTCTGGTCTCCCATCACGACCTACTTTTATTAATAAGGAATAAAGAATTGTCGTTCTAATTTAGATAAATAGATGTATTTCCGTCTCCATGAATAGGATTTTTTGGCATTTAAAAAAAAAAAAAAAAGTTCTGATTTAAATAGATTCCCCCTGCCACTGGATTTCCCTAAAATGATAATTTGCAAAAAACACCCAACAATCAACAAATCAAGGAGGTGCCCTCCATGTTTCTGGGCATCATTTTGGTTCTTTGGGTTTCACTTTTCCATGTTTCCATGGTAAATATGGCATTATTTAGGGAAAATACATTTAAAAAGTCATTTTATTCCCAGCCATACACCACCATACAGACCAGCTGTAGGACTCCACACACTAGAGAGAGTTGATCTCCACTCTGATTTTAACAAAGAATAGGATGTCCTGATGAGCACAGCTGGTAAAACATCCAGGAGGGAAGGAGAGAGGATTAATTAGCTGGACAGGAATTAGAGAAAGGGCAGGACTTTCTCTCCCTGGGGTGGTTAAATCCTATATAAAGCCCTGGGTGCTGGCAAGGTGAGCGTTCCCTGGGGTAGGTGGAATTCTTTCCCACAGGGAGAAGGGCTGGGAAGGTGGTGTTGGCTTGTTGGTGTTATATTTTGGGGTAGAAATGTCCTGCCCTGGGTGCTGCTGGTGTTTGGGGAGCAGCATTCAGAGGGATGCCCTGCCTCCAGGACAGAGTGAAGTCATTCCCTGTCCTGTTGAGCTGATTCCATTGAGTCCCTTCCTCAGGCAGAGGCTGCTTTGTGCTTTTCCAAGGCTCCTGCTGTGGCTGGGGCAGGGGTAACACATGAAGCCAGCTGGATAATCCCTAAATACCCTCAGAGCCTCTAGCTTGGGGTTTGGCTGGCTCCAGTAAGAAGGCAACATGGATGTGCTGAGTTCTAGTTTTGGGGTGTTTGTTTTCTGGTTCTAATTAGATGGAGAAGCAGGTTCCAAGCAGTGACCTTCGCCAAGCAGAGCCTCAGCTGGGTCTGGTGTGTCCCTGAGCCCTGCTGGGGCCAGGGGGGGACAGAAGCCATGGTGAAGGTTTATACCTTCCCTCCCCACCTTCAGAAGCCTCTTGGTTTTGGGAAAAGCCCTCAAAATTTTGGGTGAAGCAGCCTTTGGTGAGCAGAGCACTCAGGGGCAGCAGCAGTGGAAGCCACTGCCTGCTCTGTAAAATAAATCCTCCAGCACAGGTTTCTTGGGAAGTGACTTGAAACCTTGAACTCTGGATGGTTTTTAACTCCCTGAATCTAACTGAGGTTTTGCTGCCCCTGATTTTCCGGCTCCATGGTGCAGATGCAGCTCTGGGGAATGCTGGGGACCAGCTGAGCAGGCTGGAGCTCCCTCCCAGCTGCTTGGAGCAGCAGCCCGAGGAGAAGGCTGCAGATCAGACATGTGGGAAGGACCAGCTCGGTGTGCACTTTGCTGAGTGATTCTCCAAAGGAGCCCAGGCCCTGCGGGGAGCGGCCGCGCTCGGCCATCGCGCCGGCGCCTTATCTCTGCCCCAAACATCAGAGACCTGATCTTGCTCCCGAGGCCAGGACCTGACAGCCTTGTACATTAGCACTTTTTTAAAGTGATGTCCACTTTTGAAATAGTACCTGTCCCGAGAGTGGTCACTTCATTTGACAAATGCCAGTGATGACAGCTGGACGTTACAAACTCCAGCTCACACAGAGCTGAGGGGGGAGAGCCATGCTCCCCTTGTCTGTCTGGAGTTATTTGGATGTGGTGCCCACCCTGAGCCCACAACTATGATCCAAAGCCTGTTTGGACCTGGGATATGGGCTGTGCCCATGGGATGGGTGCCTGGATCCCACCAGCAGTGCAGTACATGGAGCATCATCAAATGGAGCAGCTGAAGGCAGGCAGAGGAGGTAAAAGGGGATTTTCCCAAAAGAACAGTGGGGTTTTGCCACCTTCTGTCTGCCCAGAGCAAAGAGTGAAGCCAGGCAGAAAACCCACTCATCTCCTCCTCACACAGGAAGGTTTGAGTTGAAAGTTTCTGGATCAGGTTCTAGCTCCAGAGCTGTCCCTGGATGTGTTTTGCCCGGGAGAGACCTGGCTCTGGTGGCCAAAGGCACTTGCCTGGCTCCATGGGTTTGCTGTGGGCACTGTGCTGAAGAGCTGGGGCAGCCTGGGTGAGAGGAGACAGGGCTGGGAGACCCCACAGCTGAGAATTCCCTCCCTGCTCTGCTGAGCCTGCCAAGAGCCTTTGTGCTGTTGCTGGCCTAAGTCATCACTAAAAGCTGCACTGAAGCAGCATGACTGAAGTGACAAATGAAGAAAGCTAGGAAACACCACAATTTGGGTTTCTTGATTAATTTTCTGCCTTTTATTTAAATAGGAGATTAAATACATCCACTCCCTTGGACTGTGGTGCCCTGCTGAGGATTTCTCTGACAGATGCCTGGGGGTGCTGCAGCGATGTTTGGTGTGAACGGGCGACTCACAGCCCCTGGCTGAGGGGTGCTGGGAGCAGCTGGGATTTTCTGGCTACTTGCCTGCACTGTGGGATGCCCACCCACTGCTGGAAAAGTGAACTCTCAGCTGTGGATAGGAGCAGAGCGAGCACCTGGCTGTCAGCAGTGCTCACTGGGGTCTTCACTCTTTTCTGTGGCTACTGAGCCTCCCCGCAAAGAGTCCCATATTATTCCCAGCAGGATTTCCTCGAGAACCAGATGTGGCTGAGTTTGTGAATGCTGTGCTCTGGGAAACACCAGCTTTGCCCAAAGTCCAAGGTGTCTTGCACTCCTTGGTGTGTTTGCTCCTCACTGCCAGTGATGCTGCAGCTCACAGCCAGCATCCAGCTGGGCACTGGACAGCTCAGGGCAGCCAGAGACTCCTCCCAAAACCCCTGAGCATGGAAACATTTTCAGATAGAAGTAGACAAAATCAATTTTTTTTGGGAAGCTCAGGTGTTGCTGAACTCTTCTCTTGCTGATGGACAGAGGGAAAGGGTTTAAGTGCTCTTCAGGCATCTCCTTGGCCATTGTCTCTGCCCTGTGGGCTGGTGTTCCCCTCTTCCTTGCTTCTCTGGCTCTCCATGGTTTGGTCCCATAGCCTTTCTCCTCTGCCAGCCATCTCTCCCCTTTAAAAAAAGCTCATAAAAATATGAAAGGGACCCACAAGGATCTTCAAGTCCAGCTCCTGGCCCTATACAGGACAGCCCCAAATAATGCCACCCTGTGCCTGTTGGACAGGCTGGAGCAGCTGCATGGAGAGGTGGTACCCTGAGAAAGGATGGGTGGCTCTGCTCCCTGCTGGCCCAGGAAAGTGCTCCAGGCTCCTCTGTGCCCCTGGCAAATGGGGTCTCTCAGCAACTTGCTCCCAACCCATCAGCTTTGGGGCAGTTGTGGGTGGGAGTGGAAATTGGATGAATTTTTTCTCCCTTCACAGGCTCCTAGATGTTTTCCCCAAGCACCAGCTCAATGTCTTGCAGCCATCCCTGCATCTCGTGGTGCCCACCTTCCCATGCAGCTGCCACTTCTCCCTCCACCTCCTCACCTCCACCGAGACCCACGTTATGATGTGAAACTTGAACACTTCTGGACAACTGGCACAGCCCAAGCTGAGCCTGCAATTTCCTGGCTCATAAAAACATGAGCTTCCTTCAGGCCCAGGTCTCTGCCAGGTCACACTGATCCAAGTCCCACACCACCTCCCCAAGGCGTCCCCACCCCCAAAATATTTCATGACACCAGCTAGGAGCTTGATTTTTCTTTTTTTTTTTTTTATTGTTCCATATGTTAGAGACACATGGAAAAATGCATAGGAGAAATCCCCTCAGCCAGGGAGTGAAAAGCCCCTGAGTTTACAGGGTGTTGCAAATAATCTGAGGCAAAAACAAATGTTTAAGGCTGCCTCAACTGCCAATTTGGAGTGCATTGTTTTAAATCTGGGAAAACAGGCCAAGGGGCAGTTGTTAATGGGCCAGTAATTTTCTTCCTTTCTAGGCACCCCAGAGCAACAAATATCAAATATTCCTTGGGAAAGGAATCAAGTGTGGGGGCCTTTTTATTGAACATCTCCAAAGCCTTCATTGCCTCGCCCTCGGAGCGCTGCTGCTTCCAGCGAGGAGCTTTTACAAGCAATAACCTGTTTGGGAAGCAGAGCAGGGAAGCCACACAGCCCAGTTTGCAGCTCATTGTTGGGGCTGGCTTTTACAAGCCACAGTGGGGGCTCCCAAGAGCCGAGCTTTTTGTAGCCCAGTCCATTAAACACGGCAAGCAGAGCTAAAGAGCGGCGGGGGACGGAGCCCCCGGGGATCCTGCTGAGCCAAGCCCTCTGCTCCTGTAATAAACTCAGCAGCATCCCTCTTAGCATTCCAGCAGCAAACAGCCTGGGCACAGAGGCTAATGTATTGCTGAAGGGAAGGTCAAGTGTGAAAAGAGCCAGGGTTGGGATTTTTTTTCCACTTTGGGGTTTGGTTGTTGCTGCAAGAGCAGTTGGCCAAAGTGCTGCTGGTTCTGATAATGAGCCAAGCCTGGTGCGTGTGACTTTGGGATCCCTGTTGAGGTTTCTGAGGTCTTGTGGTTGTTACGTTGGTGTGCAGTCCAGGAGATGAGGCAGGACCCAGAGAGAGGCTGGAGCTGTGTCAGGGAGGTTGAGGTTGGGTATCAGGAAAGGTTCTTCCCCCAGAGCCGCTGGTACTGCCCAGGCTCCCCAGGGAATGGAGCCCTGAGGCTGCCAGAGCTCCAGGAGGGCTTGGACAGCACTGCCAGGGACTGGGTGGGATTGCTGGGGGGTCTGTGCAGGGCCAGGAGCTGGGTTTGATGGCTTTTGAAAGTCCCTTTGCACTCAGGATATTCGGTGTGTGCTGGGCAATATCCCCAGCTCCCACAGACCCATCTTTCCCTGGACACAGTGTGGCTGTGCTGGCTCTGGGCAGCCAAAACCACCAACATTTCCTGGAAGGTGCCTCAAACAAAGCCAGCCTGAATTTTGGGGATGTGTTATTTCTCTTTTGGGCTGCAGGAGAAGGAAGAGCTGTTGCTTCCCAGCACCAAGTGAGGAGCTCTGGCTCTGTGGGGCTGTTGGTGCCATGAGAGGGATGCTACAGGAAAGAGGGGAGAAAAAGGGATTAAGCACTTTATTTTTACAACCCCCAGCTGCCCTCCCTGCATGCCAAGAGCACAGGCACTCCCTGCCCTGCTCACTTGCTGGATTTGTTGGTGTTTTCCCAAGAAACAGCCACCCAGAGCACTGAAATCCTTCCCTCAGCTCCAGCCCTTCCCCTCAGGCAGCAGCATGGAAATCCTGCCTGCTGGGATTGGGGATCACCCGGCTGGGACAAAACTGGCATGGACTTAGTGGGGGGCAGAAAAACCAAACAAACCGCTGCTTTTCTCATTCAGTTTGTCCTGGCTGATCCCTCTGGAGTCCTTCCTCTGCAGGGGCTGCCCTTGGTTCTCAGCTGCTGTCACTTGAACATCTTTGTGTCATCTGAAGAGGACCTGTGTCCTCTTGCCCTTCCCCCAGTGCTTTCAGTGTTTCACTTGGAGGCTTTTACCTGTTGGCAGCTCCTTTTCTCCCTGCCAAGGCTGGGGGAGGGAAAGGAGCTGTTGGACAATGCCCAAGGACTGTGGGCTAACACCAAGCCTGACAGGGGTTGCAGCTTTCACCAATGTTTTTAGTTGGAAAAAATAGAGATCTGACAATCTGGGAATGCTGCAGGAGCTCCAGGCTGTAGCATATTGCTGGAGAAAAGTAAATTTCCCCTTGAATCCAAACTGTTCCCCTCTAGTGTTTGCAGAATTGTCCTGTCATTTGTCTGCTTTGGAGCAACCTTGTCTTTTAATTGGTTTTTATCTTTGATTTTGAAGTTTCTGTTTAAATCGATTGAATTACTTTGGAGCAATATATCTTGAGTTTGTGCCTTAAATAAATCTCTGATTTATTTACTTGCAAGCCCAGGGTGTTCTGCGTGAATTGTCATAATTCAGCTGCACGTTTTCCTGTACAGTACCTGCTATTGTCCCATCCTTGGACGTGTCCAAAGCCAGGTGGGATGGGGCTTGGAGAAACCTAAGATAGTGGAAGGTGTCCCTGTCCATGGCAGGGGTTGGAATGAGATATTTAAGGTCACATCCAAACCAAACTATTCCATGATTCTATTGCACTCCTGAGGTAGAAAGCTTAAAATTATGAGTCTGAAAACAACTTCTTTCATCTAAAAAGTCTGGGCTGCAGTTCTCTCTGCAAATGAAGATTTGAGGAGGAATAATTCCCCTTCGTGATGGGGTTCAGGGCTGGCACAGGGACTCCCAGGGCTGGGCTGTGCCGAGCATCCCCTGGTCCAGCGCCGGTCACGGGGGGCTGCCACGGAGACGGGACAAGAGCGAGCCTGGGGTGCGATTTGGTCCCCACCGATGCTGCTGGGGAGGAGGGGACGTGGCCGGGGACCCCTCTGGAGCGGGGTTCGGGGCGAAGGGGGCGGGTGACACCTTGTGGTGGCTGCTCCTGGCCGGGGCTGAGCCGTCAGAGCCGAGCCTGCTGGGCCGCTCCGCTCAAATCCCGTATCTGGCACTGGGAGACATTCCCGGGGAGTTTTCCTGCCCGAAGCGCTCGGGCTCAGCATGGAGCTAAGCCAGGCAGCCCCGGTGTCCTGCAGGAGGCTAAAAGCCATTTTTTCCCCCCTCGTGCCAATCAGGATCTGTGCCAGGGAGAGAAAATTTCAGCCAGCCTGACCAGCACAGCTGTGGATGGGTTTTCCTGGGGTCCTGCCTTGCTGGGAACAGGGGTGCTCGGTTTGGCCCATGCTGTTCCTACACAGAGGCTCGGGGATCCAATGTGACCTCACTGCTGTGGGATGCCAGGGAAGGCAGAAATATCAGGCTCTGGAAACCCTCAGGAGGCAGAGGGCTGTCTGTCAGGGGATGTTAAACACCAGGGCTTGGAGATAACTCGGGATGAGATGTCCCTGGATCACCAGCAGCTGAGGCTGGAATAACTCCGTGCACGCTGCCCCCTTGCCTGAGTGTGAGGAGGATGCTGAGCTCTCTGGGTGTCCAGACTGGCCCCTAGCTCCTGGATTTTATGGGATTTGTGTCTTTTGGGAATCTGTTTCACTCCCAGATGTTGAGATAAAACACTGGAGCTCTGAAAATTCCTCAAACTGGAATTCCCTTCCCTGTGCTCCAGCATGGGGAAGAGGGACAAGCACCCTGCTTTCCTGGGAAATGGGAAGGTTTGGAAGTGTTCTTTGTGTTTTGGCTCTTTGGGATGCTTATCCTGTGCAGGCAAAGGTTCATCTCTGGGCAGGGAGGATGGTTGGGACTGGGATTTTTTTATTCTCCTGGAGTATGGTTCGGCTCCTGGCTCTCAGCACCCTCCTGCCACTGTCCTGGTCCCCGTGAGTGACAAGGAGCTGCCTCCTCTGGGATACTGAGGAAGAAACCAGCAATTCCTGGTGTGTCCAACCCTCCAGCTGCAGAGAATTCCAGCAGCAATCAAGGAATAAAGAGGCCCAGGGGGGTTTGGTACCTGGAGGCCACTGGGCTCCTGCTCTTTGGCTCAGACGTCCCTTCCCTGGCCACCTCCCCTGCTCTGTGTGTGAGTTTGGTGGCACAAAGTCCCTGGTTTGAGTCTCTTTTTTGGGGTGCTCAGGTGAGAGCAGGACTCGGAGCACAGCTGGGATTTTGTATTCGAGGGGGGACTGCAACTGTGGGTACCTCTATGCTGAATTAATCAAGTGGATTTTGTAGTGCTGGAGGGAAGGAGATACGAAGTGAGACCCCACTTTGGGGGCTGTGGTTCTCCTTGACCTCATGAACCCCTGGTGGGGGGCAGGCTGTCCCCACAGAGGCTTTTGAGAGCTCCTCTCTTGGCAGCTGAGTTGATGGGCAGTTAATGATTCGAGAAGGATGGAAAGGTTTAACTCTACCCTGCCTCAGCCACCATTTTTCTGGTCGGGTGGGCAGGAGGCTTAAAATGCCACTTTGGCTGGCAGAGAGATGGGGGCCAGAGGAAGGGCAAAGAAAAAAGCTTTTACTTCCAAAAATAACTCCAGAACAAAACGAAGAGGGCAGAGGGCAAGCAGGGAAACAGAGAAGTGCCTTCTCCAGGGAGCAGCCCTGGAGTTCTCATCCTCTGAGCAGGAAAGCTTGGCTGTATTAAAGACAGTCCCCAGCTGCAGAGCTAAAACAGGCACGTGTGAGAGCAGCGGGGGACGGTGGCACAGGGCACTGTGCTGCCTTTCCTCCACTGGATGTTCCAAGCTGAGCATCCTCCCAACAAACTCATCTTTTCTGGCTGCTCAGGGCTGGGACACACTGGGACGTGGCACCTCTCCTTGCCTGGTCCGTGGTGATGCTGCAGCTGCTTCCCACCCCCAGCGCTGCCGTGGCTCTGGCACAGGGCAGGAGAGGGGACTGAGCAGCTCCTGTGCTCCCTCAGCCGTGGTTGTGCTGCTCCACACCCATGGATGTCGGTCCTGGAGGTGAAGGATGGCACTTCCCGAGGGTGGGAAGGGTTGTGGCGCTCACCGGGCTCTGCCTGCAGGGAGGGCAGCTCGGCAGAGAGGGAGGAAGGGCTGGGCTCTGCTGGGCACAGATCCAAGCAGAGCTGGGGACCTCTGGGGACATCTGGGGACATCTGGGGACATGTACCCATCCCCCTCACAGAGCAGGGTTTTATTTGGACAGAGGGAGATGCCTGTGGTGGCTGTGGGGAGCTCTGGCTGGAAGTGTTGCAGATGGGACAGGAGGAACCTGCTGCTTTATTGGCTTTTCTTTTTGTCCCAGCCCACTTGATCTAAACACCCATTTCCCACCCTCAGGAACTCAGGGCTCCTTGAAGAAGCCATTCCCTCCAGCTTGGCACTGAGCCTGCCAGATCCCTCCTGTCAAAGGGAGCAATCCCTGACCCACGAGACCCAGGAGCTTGCCAGCTTCTGAGCAACAGGACACCAGGAGAAATGGAAAAAATGCTTGTGCCAAAATGGCAAAAAATCAGAATAACACCCCAGAGAGGATATCCTGGCCAAACACAGCATCCCTGCAGGGCACTGCTGAGCACAGGGGCTGTCCTTGCTCCCTGGGCCCTGCTCCACAAGTGTCCTTGCCTCTGTGTCCCAGTGCCTGGTGCTGCAAAAGCCTCTTTCCTGTGTGCAGAGCCCTCCCACCACACATGGGATTTTCAAAGGAAGATGCAGGGAGTACTTCTCAGAGCAAGTGTTGGTTGGGTATTGAATTGTCAGCAGTGGCCAGGAAATGCTGCTATTCCTTCCCTTCCCAGAGCTGGGAGATGATAAACACCGGGGGCTGCCTCCATTCAGCTGTGATCCATCAAGGGGGGGGGCCTGGCCCCAGAGAGGGGGTGAGGGGAGGTCAGTGATTGTGTAAACAGGCACTTTAGAGTTCACCCCGAGCTGGTATTACTGTAATTCATTAGAGGTGTCAGCCTGCTTTGTAGTTCCTCACTTGGAGAGCCCCTTGCCTGGCAGCTTCCAGCATCCAGCCTTGCCAGCAGAAAAATAAACCTTTGCAGGGAGGCAAAGCTGCAGTTGCAGCACCACCCTTAAATAAAATAAGAATTAAAAAGTGAGGTTTGGTGTCTCTGCTCATTTCCTGGCCAGGCTTTACTCCAGTCACAGAGGCTCCTCCTGCAGTGGGGAATCTGGGCTTGGAGAAGGCTCTTTGCTCCTGCCAAACACATGGAAGTGAGGTGCAACATGGTGCCTGACCCCCACTGCTGCAATTAAGGGATTTGTTTAGGGGAAACAGCATGAGGGCACAGAACACACTGTGCTCTCCTACAGCTAGCATTTGCTTTGAGGAATTCCAAACCCTTTCTAGGCAGGACCTCAGGGACCACAGGAGCTTCTCCCTATGGGCTGATCCACCTGTGTGGAGCCTTCTTTCCACCTTGGAGCAAACCTCACCAAATCAACACCTTTGTTCTGCCCAGGGGAGCCTTCTCCACAGCCCCACCTGGATGCTGGGCTTGGCAGCGAGCTTGGTGCCACTTGTCAGCATCTGGGGATGGAGCAGGGCTGTGCAGGGAGCCTGCCAAGCCCTGGAGGGGGAGGAGGAGGAGGAGGAGGAGGGCTGGAGCTCTGTCCCCTGCTGGAACAGCTTGTTCTGCTCCCCTTGCCAGCTTGCTCTGCTGCAACGCTTCTCCCAACACAAAAGGACGCTCAAATTCCCCCTCCCAGCGGCGAGGAAGCCCAGGATGGGATACAAACTGTCAGAGGTGTCCAGGGAGGGGCTCATGGGCAGACCACAGGCCCTGGGGAGGATGGAACGATGTGGGGCAGCCCCACCAGCTCAGCTGGGTGCTCTGGCATGGGGACGGTGATGCTGAAGACAAAGGGAAAGAGAGAGAGAAAAGTGATGTTCCAGTGAGCCCAGAGGGTAAAAACAGCTCCCCTTCCAAGCAAAATATCCCTGCAGGTGTGGTTGTACAGCAGAGGAAGGGACTCTGCAGGTGGAAAGGACTCTGGCTGCTCCTCCCTGGATGCTGCACCTGTGCCCAGGGTGCAGCACGCTCCCCAAGAAGGATCAGCTGAGAGCTGGCACGAGATGGGCTGAAGATTTGGAGTCCTCTCTGCGCTCTCCAGCTTGGAGGGTGCCAGTGTGTGGATCCTGCTCACCTCCCAGTGCTGGTGCAAAGATCTGAGAGGAACAGGCAAAAAAGTGCAGAGAATTCAGCTCTGCAAATGTGGAGGCCTGGGAAATCCCTCTAGAGAACTTCATCATCATCCTCCAGGGGACACGGCAGCCTTAGGTTTGCATGTTTTCAGGTGCTAATGAGCTGCCCTGATGAAGGTTTCTCCTCCTCTGGGGTACCTGCTTGCTCTCACCAAACCCATGCTAAGGGATGTGATGCCTGACCACGGTGGTCTGGCCAAAGAGAACAGAGCCCCCCCACTGCTGAAATTCCAGAACTGGCTTCATTGAAGGCTGGATTTGAAGATCTTGGAGGCTTTTTCCCACCTTAATGATTCCACAATTTCAAAAAAAATTGCTATTAACCCAGGTGACAATTTCCACTTCTCACTTTTCTGCCTCCTAAATGCCACAATCTGCTCCAAAATCCCACCTCTCCACTCACCAAACTCACTGCTGTGGTATCAGAGTGCTGCATTCCCAGATCAATCCAACCTCCCCCTCCCTGCTGCCACGGAGTGTGCGTGAAACATTCTGAGATGGACCCACTCCTGATCCAGCCTGGGAGCTGGAACGAGAGAAGTGGCAGCTCCCAGCTCTGTAATTGCTAATAAACATCTGGCCTTGCTTGTTTTAATTGTGTGCTGAGGGTCACTGAGGAGAGGGTGTGCCCTACATTCCCACACTGGCATTTCCCCAGGGATAACTGTGCCGTGCAGGGATCCCAGCACCGGGGCCTCTGATTCCCAGCCAAGGCAGGCAGGTGCTTCCAATATTCCCCTACTCAGCCTCTCTGAGAGGGAAAAGCAAAATGCATCTGGAGGAGGGGAGGCAGAGGAGGGAGTTCAGCTGGGGTAGGTGGCAAGTCCTTGGTGGGGGCTGCCCCATGGCCTTGTGTCACAGCCATCCCCTGTCACATCGGGCTGTGCCCATGCTGCTGTCACCGAGTGTGGCCCTCCCGAGGTGTCAGTGGTGGCCTGTCACCCTGTGCTGCCTCAGAGCAGCAGTGCCTGCTGCTGTCCCCTCACCTCCCACAGCTGTCCCTCACTGCTGCCCCTCCAAAATTCCTCCTCCTTCCATGCTTGGGTGTGGGGTGGGGTGGGATGGGATGGGATGGGATGGGAT
>VWYI01028379.1:29580-80779 GCA_013399455.1 Anthoscopus minutus
CACAAAGAGCCCAGGTGTGGCTGGGGTGGCACCTGGCTTGTCACGAGGACACGAAATAGAAGCGTGGACTCACAAACAACAGCGAGGTTTGATCCCAGTGAGGCAGAAGCCTTTATTTCAGGGGTTCTTTCCCTTTTTATAAGGTGCTCCCATACAGGTTAACATTCCTGGCCAAAGGAACCTCTCTGGTGCCATTGGTGGAACAAGAGAAAAAACCATTCAGAACAGCTGTGTGACATTGCTTTGAGAACCAAAACCTCTTTATAAAAAACAGTCCTTGAAAGAGAAGTTTCTTATAAGATTTTTCCCTTGGGAACAGATCAGCCCCTGACAGGCTGAAAACTCTCTCAGGCTCAGAAAATCATGGCCACACTGGCTGTGTCACCAGGCTTTTCCCTGTGCTGCAGTTTCCCTCCCTGCTCCTTGGTGCAGGATGTGGCTGTAGTGGGGGCTGCAGATCTTGGTTTGTGGGGGATATTTTGGCAGGTGAACCCTTTGGGCTGGGACTTGATGTCAGTCTGCCAGGACTGTGTCTGTGGGGACATGGCAGTGCTGATCACACCATCCCTCCTGCCTTATGGACACTTCCTGGCACCTCATTTTTCTGGCAAGTCTTTCCAAGATGTCACTAGTGGGCATGGAATAGAAGAGTGGATTCCAAACACAGTAGTGAGGTTTGACCCCAATGAGGCAGGGAAGACTTTATTTCAGAGTTTAGCAACCATACAGGTTAACATGACTGGCCAAAGGAGCCACCTCTCTGTCCCATTGGTGGAACAAGAGAAAAACCCATTCAGAACATGTGTGTGACATTGCTTTGAGAACCAAAACCTCTTTACAAAAACCAGTCCTTGAAAGAGAAGTTTCCCAAAAGACTTTCCCTTGGGAACAGATCAGCCACTGCCAGGCTGAAAACTCTCTGAGGCTCAGAAAATCATGGCCACAAGGAGATGTCGCTCTGAGCTCCTTGCAGGTGGATTTCCTCCTCCTAATGCTCTCTGGGAGGATGAAATGGGGATGTTGGAAGGTGGCAGAACAAGCTGCCAGGTGTTGGACTGGAGATCTCCAGAGGTCCCTCCCAGCCTACGTGCTTCTCCAGGTCCCTTGGGAACAGATCAGCCCCTGACAGGCTGAAAACTCTCTCAGGCTCAGAAAATCACCTCCACACCAAAGAGTCTTCAGGTTCTCTTGCTCCCTGGGAATACCCAGCACCTCCTGGCACAGGGGCATCCTATTCAATCCCTGCCTGCTGCCTGTCCTGGTCTGGAATGAGCCACCTGCAGCTGCAGGGGCTCAGCCTGGAGAAAAAGAGCCTCAGGAGGAGCTTCCTGCTCCCCACAACTCCCTGAGCAGAGGCTGGAGCCAGGTGGAGGTTGGTCTTTCCTTCCAGGTAACAACTGACAGAGAAGAAACAGCCTCAGGTTGCACTGGATGGGATTTATATCGGATCTTAAGGAAAATTCCTTCACAGAAAGAGTTGTTAAGCACTGGCTCAGGGCAGTGGTGGAGTCTGGAGGAATTTAAAAATGGGTAAATGTGGCACTGAAGGATGTGGTTGGAGCTAATAATCTTGCAGAGTTTTTCCAATCCAAGTGATCCCCTGAGCTCAGCCATCCCCACTTGCCCTGGCAGCCTCCCCAAGTGCCCTCAGCTGGCAGTGGAGGCTCCGCTCTGGAGCCGTGTGGGATCCCAACCCTCAGCCCCCACTGTGCTCCCGCTGCTCCCTGCTTCCCAATTTCCCCCGCCCCTTTCCTCTCTGCCACCCCCCTCAGCTCTTAAACCCCAAACTCTCTATCCACCCAAACAAGGCTCATCCCTGCCACATTCCCAGCCTGCTGCACCAGCATTTTCATTTCTTTATTTTCCCAGGGTTTGCTGATAAATCCTGTCTCCGTGCCCCCGGCCCTGATGGACGCATTATCAGGCACCGCACGGCGAGGAAGCGACCTGTGACCCCGCCCGGGGACATGGGGTGACCCCGAGGGAGCCGCCCTTATCGGCCCTTTCTAAAAGCTTCCCTTTTTAACATGACAGAGGAGCCTCGACCATGCCTAAACAGCCACGGGGAGGAGAAAGGTGTGTGCAGGCAGGACGAGGGGGTGCAGGAAGCATCCCTGGGGTGGGATTCTTACTGCTGGGAATGTTGTTCTGAGGTTGGGAAGAGCTGCAGTGGAACCCGTGCCGGTGGAAGAGCCGAGTGTTGCGGTGGAGAAGGGCTGCGTGTAGCTTGGGAGGGCTGAGCTTGACAAACGCCTTGCTGGAGTCCACCTGCTCCTCCAGACAGGCTTCCCACCGGGATTATCGGGAAAAGCCCGCCGGGAGATAAGAGCGGCCGCGGGGGAAGGTGACATGGGACATCCTTGGCACTGAGGCTGTCCTGCACCGCCACCCACACACCTGGGAGGGAGCAGGGGCTGCGAGCTGTGTCCCCGCTGTCCCCAAAGCCCGGCTGTCTGTCAGGAGGGGCCGATCTGTCTTCCCTTTTCCTCCCAGCTGTTTTTAGAGCAAATGACCTTTCCATCCATCTTTTTCGGAGGTGATAAAAGTCTCAGGGCATCACTGCCCCTCTTTTCCTTCAGCTCCCTCTCCAGGAGGAGCTGCAGGGTTTGGAGGGTGCCGATGTGTGGGAGCGGGGATGATGGAGAAGCGAGAACGAGATGGGAATCGCATTCCTTGTTGCAGAGAGGATAACGCCCTGCTCAGGACAGAGCCCTGGGGCAGATGGAGCAGCCCTGCTCCCCTTACCCCATCGGAGCACGGATCCACTGCTCTGATGGGCTGAGAGCTCTGCCTGTGTGGGTCCCTGAGCGACCCCCCAGCTCCGCGGCAGGGATTAGCCGCGATGGGTTTTTGCCAAGTCCCGGCTGTCACTGTGTTCCCACCTTTGATCAGGAGTCGGCATTCCTGAAGTGCTCCATCTCCCACATGTTGCGCTGATCAAAGGCAGCTGTTGCCTGGACCCTCCCCTGAGCCCATTTGCACACGCACACACCCAAAAATACAGAAATAAAGGAAACTCGAGGCGGTGGAAGGGGTGATGGATGAAGGAGAGACCGAGCAAGGGCAGCAGCAGGAAAATCCCTCTCCCTGGTCTCTTCATGGAGGGTCCCATCCACACCCATCAGGAAGGCTGGTGGGGAGTCTGTTAAGGTCTGAAGGGAAATGCTGCTTGGGGCAGCTTGGAAAATGAGTTGGGCCTTATCTGTCACCTGCAGGAAACAGTGTGCAGGGTGGGTGACAGCAGCAGCCCAGCCCAGCTGCAGCAGAACACAGGCAACATCTCCCCCAGCTTTAGGTGGGGTCAGGAGAGAGCCTGGATCGAGCTTTCCTTTAATCCCACCCCAGTGCTGGCAGTCTGTGTGTGCTCAGTGCCAAAGCCCAGCCCATCCCATCCCCTCTGGAGAGCCATGGAAGGCTCTGCCAGGAGATGTGGGCTGTGATGGGCAGAGTGATGCCAGGAGGGATTTGACCTCATGGATCATCTCCTTCAACTCTGCCAGCCACACCATCCACTGCTCCAGAGGGAGAGGAGGAAGGTCTG
Source organism: Anthoscopus minutus (assembly GCA_013399455.1). NCBI lineage: Eukaryota > Metazoa > Chordata > Aves > Passeriformes > Paridae > Anthoscopus > Anthoscopus minutus. The sequence goes on from VWYI01028379.1 coordinate 33,122, forward strand.
AGACCTGCTCTGATGGTGGCTCTTCTCTGGGGCAGGTGTGCTCCCATTAACTGTTGTGGCAGATGAATTAATTATTGCTCATGGACAGGGTTTAACCTCTGCTCCCCAGCTGCTGTAATGCAAAGCACTTGGATGATCTGGATTTCCAAGTCCTTTGTGAATCCTCCTCCATGGCAAGTTAAGCTGGCATCAGCAGCTTGTTCATGCCCAGTGTGAGGGGGGAAATCCCTCCTGCCCTTCCTCATCCTCTCCCCATCTGCTGATACTCAGCATTGCAGTTTAGCAATTTAGACAAAATTTCCACAAAAGAAGTGCAGGTAAAAAGAGGGCAGAGAGCAGGAGCATGGACACACTTCCAGCCTGTTCCCTCAGCCGCAGGTTCAGGTGAGGGTAGGAGTGCTTGGCAATGCTGCCCACAGTGGCACTGCAGCAGTCACACCCCCAGGCAAGGACAGGATCCTTGCAGCATCCTGTCCCTCTAGCAGAGGGTCTGGCAGGCTGGGCAGAGTCCCAGGGATGAAGCCCTTCAGAAGGGCAATTTCTCCTCCTCCTCCTCCTTCTCCCTTGGCTCCATCCCGTTGTGCAGCTCATAGAAGGGACAAGTGTTCTGGGCACTGCCTTTCCAAGCACCTGCTGTATCATTAAAAGCAGCCTTTTATCTCCTTCAGGAGTGTCAGGACAATTTGCTCACACAAGGGGCCTCTGCCCATCTCCCCTCCCAAAATTTCATGTCTCCAGCAGCAAAACCGAGGAGGTTCAGTCAGTGTTTCCCATGGTGCTGTTATTAAAATAATGTTACCCACTGAAGCAGGGTCAGCACACCAAAAGTAGGCTGTGAGTGTTACTGGGTCTCATTCATTCCTGTCCTTGCTGCTATCCATGGGTTAATTTAGTCAGCAGAAGATCCTCAGCCAGGTGACAGCCCCCTGCAGTAACCCCCCCGAGGCTGAATTCCGCTCATTTCCCACATCTGAAAGAAAAGAAAAGGACTCAAGGTCTGGGTGCCAAGGAAACCGAGCGCCTCCCTTGCTTTCTGCCATGGAGGGTACACTCAGAACCCCCCACAGCATCCTCTGAGCACCAGAGGGGCTGCCTGCCGTGGGGGAATCTGTCACAGCCAAGGTGACCCGGGCTCAGAGGGATCTTTTACCTTCCCTGCTCACCTCCAGAAGCGTCCGGCGGTGGCCGAGGCGCTCCTGATCCGACAGGCATGAAGGGCACCCCGGGGCTGTGCTCGTCCTTCTCGGCAGGGCTGGCAGTGCCTGGGCTGTCCAGGGCAGGACACCACACCACAGCAGCTGCTCTGGCACTGGTCACTGCTCTGCCTGGCATGGCATGGGTGCCAAAGGGGAAACTTCCAGTGTCCCTTTGCGTGCTGTGGGGGCCACAGAGCAAGAGAAGCACCTCTCCAAACACCACAGCAGCCTTTGCATCTGATCTCTGCCTTCTCATACCCAGGGGCAGACAGGCTCTGCAGCAGCTTCTTTCTTTTCTTTCTCTCCTCCTCAGTAGCAATTCTTCCCGCTGGTACCCTCACAGCCCAGAGCACAGCGTCCCTGTGTCCCTCCGCTCATACCTGTCTCTCCCCACAGAGAGATGGCCCTGATGCCACGGTCCCCTGCTCTCCAAAGTTCAGTTCCTTGGCTGCAGACAGCCCCTAATGCCACCTTACAGCCAGGGGACCCTGTTCCTTGGCACTGAGGCGCTGGGCAAGTAACACTCCAACAGCTTCCCTGGGCAGAGCTCACAGAGAGACCTCGTCCTGTCCCTCCTCCATGGCTGATGGAGCTGTGGGTGCCCCTCTGTGCCCAGCATGGATCTGGAGAGTGAGAGAGAAGGGACAGTTATCACCTGGACCCTGCCACCAGCCTGTGGGCACCCCAGCATAGGGTGGGGGGACAGCAGACAAACATGGCTGGGGAGGGATGTGTCACCTTTGCTGGGCCTGTCACCTCCCAGTCACCCTCTGCCTCTTGCTGCTCTGAGCCAGTTCAGGAAACAAAACCTGGGCACAGCCCTTTTGCCTTCCCTGCCCCACCCAGCTCCCATCTGGCCACCTGCATCCACCCCAGCACTGCTGTGGGGACAGGTGACACACAGTGACACTGGGACATGGAGTGTCTCATAATGCTATCATGAGGAAAAACATCCCAAATTTGACTCTTCCCCTGCCTCTGTTTTAGAGCATGTGCTGCCCCCAGTGAACCATCCACACTGGCCCTAGAGTGCCTGGCCTGTCCCCTGCCCATGTTCTGTGCCAACAGCAGAAGGGTTAAGGATGATTTTCAGAGCAGCCATTCAAGCACTGGGAGTTTTCCAAAATGTCCTTTGGGCCTTCTCAGGATAGGGCCTCAGTTTCCCTCATCTGCCCAGGGCTGGGATCTCAGGCTGGAACTGAGCCTGCCTTGGGGAAGGACCTTCCATGGTGCAGTTCCTCTCTTATCCCCAAAAATCCCCACTTTTCCAGAAAAAGGATGTACCCAGTCTTACATTTGCAGACTTAAAATCTTGACCCACCCTGAGGAACAGAACCCACAAAGGCAATCAAACCTGAAGTCAGCGTGTGTACATCCTGTGCTTCTGTACTGAAGCTTTGCACCAGGGGAAGGATAAAATCAGCTGTTTTCAATTAAGTGAGACAAGCAGAGCCAAACATCTCCACAGACTTTGCCAAACCCACGTTCCTGCATTGGCCACTGGAATCAAGAGTCAGTTGGGCACCTGGCCTGGTCTCAGTTAAGCACTACTCCCCCAAACTCCCCTGGAGAAGAGGCTCTTTTTGATCCCAGCCATCCCTAGGGGTCACACCTGTAGTAACTGAGCACTGGGGCCAAGCTCCCACCTTGCCAAAATCACCCCTGATTGCAGAAAAGGCACTGAGGAGGCAAAGTGCAGCCCCTGGTGCAGCTGTGCTGGGAGGTGAGGACCTACAGAAAGCACAGGGGCTGGACACAGGCAGGATCCATCCCTATCCAGCCCATCAGCAGGCAGGGACAGGCGAGGTCAGCGCTGTCTGGCTGGAGCTGGGCACTGCTGCCAGCTGCACACAGCAGGTGAGGGGGACATGAGGAGGGAGACAGGGGGACAAGTGTCTTGGAGAGGACGGGAGTGACAAGGGCAAGGTCTGGATGCGTTAGTGATGGCATGAAGGTCCTGTCAGTGCCAGCCTTCATCCCAAGTGACAGCCCTGACAGCCCAGCCAAGGACAAGGAGGAAGGGAGCTGGGTCCCTGTGCTGTGACGCCTCACAGAGATCCCTTGAAGGGCAGGTGGAGGGACAAAGGAGCAGCTCCCCTGGGAGCTGCAGGGCTGTGGGGTGAGAGGGGGTTGTGCTGTGCATTTCCCTCTGAGCAGGGCACCGATGACATTCCCAGAGCATCCCACTCTCTTCTGCTCCCCCTGCCCTGAGCCTGACCATCAGCTCTTCTCTGCCTCCCTGGAAAATGCATTTCCCTTGCTGTTCACCCCAGGGGAGCGCAGGGGCTGCACCCCAGTCCCATCAGGACACTGGGATGTGGCTGAGTTGGGGTTGCCTCTCCAGACAGTTCCCGTCCTGTCTCCCTGCTGCCTTCAGCCTTTGGGATGGGCTCAGCCAGCTGGACCAGCCTCTAAGGGGCATTAGGAGATGGTGTGAGGGGGGTGGAATTGCTCCAGGTTATCCCTGGGGTAACCCCAAACTGTGAGGAGAGTGGATGAGGGCTGATGCTGAAGCTCAGAGCTGTCCTGAGCATCTTCCTCTGGGAATAAAGGTGTAAAGTTGGATTTTTGGCTTGTGTGAGACAGGTGGAGCAGGAGTGAGGGGCTGTGGCCAGGAGCAGATGCTTGAAGAACAGTTCTGTGCCCCCAAATATGCTCAGCCTCCAGCAATGGATCATGGAAGTATAAAATATCCTGAGTTGGAAGGCATCTACAAGGATCGCAGAGTCCAACTTCTGCTCCCCCTCTGGTGGGAAGAGCCTTTTCCTGATATCCAACCTAGTTTTCCCCTGGCATAGCTCCAGTTGTTCCCTCAGGTCACAGCAGAGATTGGAGCTGCCCCTCATGAGGAAGCTGTAGGTGGTTGTTCGGGTAGGAAAGGACCTGCAGTGTTTAGCAACCCTCAAGGGATTTTTTTAAAATTTTATTTTGTGACTTTTGCTCTCTTTTATCCTTTGGAGCTCTCACAACATAACATCCTCTGGCTTGTGGTCACTGCATAAAAAAAGCCCTCTGGCTGTGGGGTTATTTAGCCATTCCTTGGAGGAGGCCGCTTTTATTCACAGAATCGCAGAATGGTTTGGATTTGAAGAGACCTTAAAGCCCATCTCATTCCATCCCCTGCCGGGGCAGTGACACCTTCCACCACCCCAAGCTGCTTCAAGCCCCATCCAACCTGGTACCTTGAATACATCCAGGGACCCAGAGCTTCCCTGGGCCAAACCCTCCATCCCCCTTCCCTCCTTGCTCCCGCATGACTCTTAGGCGTGACAAGGCGTGACATCGAGGCTCTCTGCGCCATCCCCCCGCGCAAACTCAACATCTCTGCAGGGACTTCGGTCCAGTGGCCGCCGGAGCCGGGAGCGGCGGGCGCGGAGCTCCCTCCTGCGGCCCTGTCGAGCAGCGCGGAAGGGCCGGGGTGCTGCAGCCGCGCTCAGCGGGACAAGCCGGGGATGATCACCCCTCCTCATGCTGCCCCTGCCCTCCCGGCCGGTCGCCGTTCCCGGTGCCCCGGCGTTGCTCCCTCGGCCCCCAGCCCCTGCAGGCCCCGTTGCTAAGGGGCCGTTGCTAAGGACCAACATCCGGGTCCTGTCATGCGCATGTGCAGTGCAGCACACGCATCACGTGACCCGGGAAGATGGCGGCGCCCATGGGGCGGCGTGTGCGGTGCTGAGCGCTCCCTCCTTGGTGTCTGTCGCTGCCATGTCGCGGCTTATCGTGAAGAATCTCCCTAATGGGGTGAGGCTTCTGTGCGGCGGCGGGGGTGCGAGGCTTAGGATGGGTCTGAGGGGATGCCGCGGGGGGAAGCGGCATGCCGGGCAGGGAGAGGCACCGGGAGGGCAGTGTGTGGTGGGGATGAGGGTGAGTGGGGGTAGACACCGGGAAAGAAGGTTTGAAGTGGTGTGAGGATGAGATTTTGGAGGGGGAAGGGCCTGTGGGAGGATAAGGGATCGTGGTCAGTACTGGGATGGGGAACATAGGGACGCTTCGAGGGGAGGATGATGGGAGAGCTCCTGGAGGAGTTAGGAAGGTGCAGGAAGGAGCATGAGGGGCATGGGCTGTGCAGGTGGCAGCCCCTCAGGGTGGGCAGTGACTCTCGTTGTGGTCACTGTGCCCCCCTCGTTGTCCGGGAGCTGAGTGCAGGTGCCCTCGGTGCTGCTGTGCCCAGCAGGACCCCACCCTGTTCCCCATCCCCATGTGTGGATTCATGGGGAAAAAGAACGGCTTTGGTGCCTGAAGTAGTGATTTGGTTCACAATGTGGTTCCTGTAGCCTTCCAGAAGCCGCTTGAGACAGAATATTTTGGGTTGGACTTGTCCTTAGAGCCTCTCTGTGGCTGATTTCCCTTCCTGGTACTCTCTGTCCTGTCCCAGATGAAGGAGGAGCGCTTCAGGAAGCTCTTTGCTGCCTTTGGCACGCTCACTGATTGCTGCCTGAAGTACACCAAGGATGGAAGGTTCCGGAAATTTGGCTTCATTGGCTACAGGTCAGAGGATGAAGCTCAGACAGCCCTGAACCACTTCAACAAGAGCTTCATCGACACTTCCAGAGTCACGGTGAGCTAATCTCTGAAAATATCTGCCTGGGATTCTTAAGGAATGGGATCTTGGGAAGAGCTTCCTCCTTGGGAGGTTGGGGAGGCCCTGGCACAGGGTGCCCAGAGAAGCTGTGGCTGCCCCCAGATCCCTGGAAGTGTCCAAGGCCAGGTCTGGAGCAGCCTGGAATGATGGCAGGTGTCCCTGCCATGGCAGGGGGTGGCACTTTGAGGCCCCTTGCATCCAAACCATTCCTGGATTCTGTGCCTGACTTTCCCATGGTGTTGGAATGTGTAGCTATGTGCTTTTAAAACAATTATCTGTAAAAAGCTGTTTCTGCACATGCCCTCCATGCCATCAGGGTTGCAATAATTCCTGAGTGAAGTTAGCCAGCAGTTACAACCCAGGCTGCTGAGCACGTGTTTAACTAAAGACCTGACTCTTTCCAGGTGGAGCTGTGCAAGTCTTTTGGTGACCCTACAAAACCCAAAGCCTGGAGCAAGCACTCTCAGAAGGCCCCTGCCTCAGAAAAGCAGACCAAGGAGCCCTTGGCAAGTGCAGCTCCTGCAGGCACAAAGAAAGTGAGTCCTGCCTGATTCTTGGAGGCTCTGATGTGTGGCAGTGCCAGAGAAGAGTGGCCTGGGCTGTGGGGAAGGGGACAGAGCAGCTGGGACACCAGATGCTGGACTCTTGGTGTTTTCTGCCTCAGGGTCTCTGTTCCCTGTGCTGTTGGCTTACCTGGGATCTCCTGTGCTTCTAATGAACCTTTCTGGTTTTTTTCCCAAGGATAAAAAGAAGAAGGATCCAGTGGATAGCTTAAAGGAGGTGAGTTGAGGTTGGATTGCTGTTCCCTGTATTCTTGCTGCAGAATAGTGCCTTTCTATCCTGCTTCCCATGCTGTTAATTCAGGCTGGGACAGCCCAGTTCTATTGTAAAAAAGTTATTTTAACAGCCCAAACATGGGGGTCCAGCTTTTTAATGGTCACCTACTCCTGTGAGCACACACTGCATCCAGGTCAGTTCCGTGGCAGCAGTTCTGGGGTTTAACCATATGTGAGTTTTGTCACATTTAACTTGTCTGTTTTTTTTCTCTTTTTATTGTTTTGTTTTCCTCTTTCTAAACACCAATTATTAAAAAAAGAGTAGGAATGGGACACCTTGAGAAGACTGCAATCACCTTGTCAATGTAGATTGAGCTCCCTTTAAGGGATTTTTGATTTTACATTGCTGGAAATGAGGTGATATATTTGATTTCAGATTCATTATGAGTCTTTTTCACAGCTTGTTTTTTTTTTGTTTTGTTTTTCCCCCACAGCTGAAGGAAGATAAAACATTCCAGGAGTTCTTGGTGGTTCACCAGAAGCGGTCCCAGGTGGCCACTTGGGCTAATGACACTTTGGCAGAGGAGCCTAAGAAGGGAAAGTCAGCAGCAGCTGATTACCTTAACTTTGATTCAGAGGAGTCTGAGGAGCTGAGTGAGGGTGGGGATGAAGCCTCTGAAGATGAGGAGGAGATGAAAGGTACCTGAGGGAGCTGTCACCCTTTGCTTGTCTCAGTCACAGTGACTGTGAGAGGGAGTGACAGGATTGGACTCAGTGTCACCAGGAGGGTGGGCTCTCACTTTTCTGTGTGCTGAGAATGTCCCCAAATTTGTGGAAATGTGGCAAATTCATTGTGTGCTATTTGAGGGGTGGCATATGTGCTTTCCTTGTGTCATAGGGAGGAGTAACAGGGCAAACATCTGCAGCTTTCCTTGAAGTGCTTTCCTACTTTCAGCCCCTTTCATCTCCAGGATCTCCAGGGCTAGGTGTGGTTTCTGTTGGTTTAGGAACCTGTGGATGTCTGTGAACTTGTCTGGTCTGCCTTTGATGCACTTTTCTGGAAATGGGGCCTGCCAGGGTGGGTGGGAAGGAACAGGGTTCAGTACCTTGGCTCCTGAGAGGAAATCTGGAGTAGCTATTTCTTTCTGAAGACTCAAAAGTCTGTGCTGCAGTCTGGTGTGTGTATTTGAGAATCCTGTGTCTCTGAAGCAGGGATGGATGTGGGTTTGGAGCTTTTCTCCCTCCCTCCATGGCATTTCCTTGAGCTGTTCTGGTGGAGTGAGTGGTGCTTTCCCTGCTGCTCCTCATCTCTCTTTGGGTGTCTCAAATGTAGGTGTGATTTTGTCCTTTTCCCTGTAAAACTGAACACCTGAAACCCTTCTCTGAGGCCTGCTTGGGGTATCTAGTTAAAATTGTGACAAAATACTTGGTCCTGGAGTGCCTCAAACCCCTTTCTAATGTGTTTCATGTGTGAACTGTTGCTTTGAAATCCAGGCTGTCAGTCTGGAAGTGCTGAGATGAAATTGCTCTGCTGTTCTCAAGCCTTTCCCATGGAAAAGGTAGAGAATAGGGAGGTGATGGTCATGATTGTGTCAGTTCTCAGCTTTTTCTTGGCCTGTGGGGAGAGCAGCAGCATCTGTGTGAAAAAAACTTCTCTGCTCTCTCCTGTCTGCCAGGAAAGAAAGAAAGGAAAAAGGCAGCTACCAGCAAAGACCTCTCAGATATGGATTACCTGAAATCTAAAGTGGTGAAGGATTCTTCCTCCTCATCTAGTGCAGAGGAAGAAACTGAGACTGAGGAGGAGGAAGAGGAAAGTGAGACTGAGGAGGATTCAGGCATTGCAGAAACCCACCCCGAGAAAAGGGGGAAGCCAAAAGCACAACAAACAGAGCAAAGAACACCAGCAGGGAAGAAGAAAAAAGGATCCACACTAGAGGTACAGCTGAATTAGATTTCTGTCTTCTTTGAAGCAGCAGCTTTATGGGTAGCAGGTGTCTGCCATTCCCTGCAGGGCTGAGCTGACAGCCTGGGAAGGCTGCAGGACCCACTGGGTACCAGCTTTCTTGGCAGGCATTCTATATGTGACCCATTTACAAGTTTTGTTGGATCTCCTCAGGGCTGACTAAATTCCCAAAGATGGGGCTTGCAGATAAGTGCTGCTAGTGCCCTTTGCAGAGGCTTTTTTCCAAGAAATGCTGTCCTGGCAACAGCAGAACTCAGTTTTTCATGGCAGTGCACCTTCAGCTGGGACCTTGTGCCCCAGGCTGCTGCAGCAGCTGTGGGAGTCTCCTGATTTTCCCTTCCACTCTTCAGCCTCCTGTTTGTTGACCAAGCCCAGCTGGTTGTGCAGTGCTTTTTGTTCTTTCATTCAGCTTTTTCTCCCCTTTCCTCCGTGCAGAGCCAGGGCAGCTCAGGGGAAGCCAACGCTCCGTTCACAGTGAAACTGCGTGGGGCGCCCTCCAACGTCACCGAGGCAAGTTTGGTTTCCCAGCTGGGGAGGGAGGTTCAGGGGTGTCTCAGAGTGCACCTCTGCAAGATGCTTGCAGAAACTTTTCACTTTTCACTCTTTTGAGCGTTGTATGGGTGATCAGGGGAACTTCTGAACTGTCTTTGTGCAGAGATCTGTTTGTTGAGCGAGGTGTTTTATATGTAAAAACCTAAGCCTGCAACTTCCTGCTTGCTGTATCTGAGAACTTACTCAAGCAATTCTAATTCTTCCTGCAGCAAAAAATTCGGGAATTTTTCTTCCCTCTGAAGCCAGTGGCAATCAGGATGGGAAAAAAGGCCCAGGGGAAGAACTCAGGTATGAGCTGTGTGGGGAAGAGGGATGGGATCTGTGAGTTTGGGGGTCTCTTGATCACCCCTCTGCTCTTTTAGTCTGCAGTTCTAAATCCCTGGCTCATGGCCTGATTCTTGGAGACCTTTCTGTGACTTTGCAGCTCTCCTGCCCTATTTGCTGCCCACAGGATGCCGTGGGCAGAGTAATGTTGGCTGTGCTCCCTTAGGAGTAGCAGCAGGAGCCTTTTTTTATTGAGTTGAGTCCAGAACTTTATTCTAAACACCCCAAACCATGCCAAGGAAAAGCCTGTTCCTCTGGGATAGCTGCAGCAGCCCAGGGCACTGTGCTGATTTGTGTGAGCAGGTCCTTGGAACTTTGGTGTGTGCTCTTTTCCTTTCATAGCCCAACAAGGGATGCACTTTTTATTTACTCTTGGGGGCTCCTGTGAAAGCCTCCTCCAGCTGCTAAGTCAAGTTTTTTTGATTTGTATGTAGAGAATAAGCTTTGAGAAGGCAGCCTTCCAGTCTGACATGGCCATTTCCAGGCTGGATTGAAACTTTTCATGAGAGCTGAATGCTCTATCTATAGGAATCTATATTAAAGCAAGCCCAATTCACTTTTAATTACCCAATTAGTGGTTGTGTGTGTTCCCCACATGATGCTCAGTTGAACCTTCCCTTTCTCCAAGGTTACATCTTTGTTGACTTGAAGAGTGAAGCAGAAATGCAAAGGGCCTTGAAGCGGAAAAAAGAATTCCTGGGTAAGGGCTGTTTGTTCCTGCTCATTCCAGCTGTGGGAGCTCAGCTGCTCAAGTGTTCCCTGCACAAGTAGCTTCTGTGATTGGAGTTCTTCCCAGGCAGATTGAGGGAGGCTATTCTTTGGCATAAACCAGGTGCTGTGACAGGAGTGGTGTTTTGGGGCCCTCGTGTTTTGCCGTGTGCTTGAGGAGGTTCTTGTTGGGATAAAAATAGCACTGCTCGAGTCCAGCTTTGTACAGACAGTGCTGCAAGGCTGTTTTGGAGCCCTGGGCTTGGCCTAACCCTTGCAGTAACTTCAGAAATTCTGTTTGCAGATATTATGTGCAGAATGAGAATGGCTGCTTGGGCTGGGCTGGCACAGACAGGCTGGCACTCTCTGAAAGGAAAGGAGCTGGTGTTGATTCCCCTGTTTTTTATGAAGACTGACTCTCACAGCCCCCATCACCCCCTTATTCTTGAGTCATGCTCAGAGCCTCTGGGGCTGTGATTGTGTCTAACCCTGGGCTCTTTGTGATGCCTTAAGTTTTACCTTTCATATTATCCAGTTTCTGTGCTGCATTAGTGTAAACTCTGAACTTCATAGTAAGTGTTGGCTAGTTCTCCTTACAGCTCAGTCAGACCAAACAATCCTTTTCCAGCCCCAGAACCAAGGGTATAACTCAACTTCATATGAAGTGTTAGCAAGTTCTTCTCACAGCTCAGTCAGACCAAACAATCCTTTTCCAGCCCACGAACCAAGGACCCTTTTACAGCTTCAGGCCCAAAAATTGTAAACAACAACAAACTGAGGAGGGCAGACTGGGAGGATTTCATAACCTGAAGCTGTAGTTGGACAATTAACCCAATATGGAAATGGAAAACTCATGACCCCTCGTCCATCTTGAGTGGAGCCTTGGCCAGGCTCTTGTACTGCCCAAGGTGTATCCATTGAAGGCCTTTTTAGTAAATCCCTACTTTATTGCTTTAACTCTGTCCAGCCTGTGTTGCAGGCAGCCTCTCAAGGCCTCATTTGCACTTGGATGTTGTTTGCTCATGGCCTTGGGAAGCATCCAACACCCCCCTGTGTTGTTTGGGGATCAGGTGGGCGCTGTGTGGAGGTTTCCCAGTGCAGGAACACCACCAGAGAAACTGCTCCAGCAAAACCTGACCACCAGCCCTGGCAAAGAAGGCTGAGGGATGATGAGGAGGAAGAGGACTTGTCTGAATCAGGGAGACTCTTTGTCAGGAATCTGCCTTTCACCAGTACTGAGGAGGACTTGGAGAAGATCTTTTCGAAGTATGGTGAGTATGCCACGGGACTGGAACTCGCAGGGCAACGTCTTTCCTTTGTCCAGGGGGTTTCCTGCTGGGTGGGAATGGACAAAGCTCTATGTCCCACATCTCTTGGATGTGGCCCAGCTCCCATCTTTATTTTCTGGTGATAATGTGAGCCTGCTTGGCAGGAGGCATCCTGCAGGTTAGAGGTGGATCCTTGAGATCCACTTGACATTCTAAACTTGGGGTGTAAGTTTGAAGTTTCCCTCTTCTACCTCCAAATTAAACACAGTTAAGATTATCTTGGCATCCTTGGGCAGAGAGGGTGAGGTTGTGGAAATCGTTATCCCTGACTGAAGGTGAATGCAGCTGCTCAGAGCTTGCTTGGTTTGTGTCACCTGTCTTGGGGTGCTTGTGCTGGGCCCACCTTGTCCCTCAGCAGCTCCCGGCCCAGGCTGCTGGCTCAGCACACATCCAGAGCTGCTCCCCTCATCCCTGGTTGTGTCTGGGAGGTGCCAGTTCAGAGCTGTGCGGGGACATCTGTGACCACTGAGCCTTGCCTCCTGCAGGACCCCTCTCGGAGATCCACTTCCCCATAGACAAACTCACCAAGAAACCCAAAGGATTTGCTTTCATCACCTACATGATCCCTGAGCATGCTGTGAAGGCCCTGGCAGAGCTGGATGGGCAGGTGTTCCAGGTACAGCAGCTGATGCTTTTCCTGTGCTTTGGACTGCAGCTGGTGGGAATGGTTGTTGGGAACGTGGCTAAGAGTTTGCTTCTGGGCTTTGTTAAAAGGACTCTCCTGCAGGTTCTTATGGTAGAGTAGCTTGGTTTGAACAGCTCTGCAGACACCAAAATCCTGGTAGAGGTAGGGAAAGAGCTCTGAGTCTGTCTCACACTGTTTGGCCACTTTGACTTGCAGCTGTCTCTCCTTTGGGAAGGAAAATTCCCTCCTTCCACCAAGGCTGTCTGACTAGAAAAGGTGCTGGGAAATTTCCTCCATATGGACATCTGTGGATTATTCCAGAGCTGCTGGACCTCTTCTTCCTGTCTCTGCAGGGCAGAATGATGCATCTTTTACCCTCCACAATCAAAAAGGAAAAAATGGAAGATGGAGATGCCGAAGAGTCTTCCTCCTACAAAAAGCGCAAAGAGGCCAAGGACAAAGCCAACAGTGCCAGGTACAACACAAGCTGCCAGATTCCCAGGAAGTGGCAGGAATGACTGTGGAATTTGCACAGGGATTGTAGAGATGCCCAAAGCTGATGGAACATTTGCTGTGCAGCTCTGTTTCCTTTCTCTCATACCTCCCCGACTCCTCTGCTCAAGTAGTTGCAGTAGCTCAGTGAGCAGCAGAAACTGAGAGCAGCAGGGGTTTGAATGTCTTTGGTATGAGTTACTTCTCTAGTTAATCTGATTCTGTAATTCTTCAGGGGGTGGTTTCAGATCAGTTGGGCCTTTCTCCTCTGCTTGGCCACCTAATGCTTGTAGCTAGTAATTCTAAAGCTGATAGCAGCTTTTTCTTGCTGTGGGACAAATCAGTTTGAAAGAAGTGGCTGATACTTTCTGTCTTGAAGGGAAAAGGGTGCAACCTTGCTTGCATGGGGTTTGTGGGTTTGGGAAACCAGTTGGAAAGGTGTGTTCCTCTGAGCCAGTACCTGAACTTCAGCTGCAGAGTGTGGAGAAGCAGAGCTCAGCTGCCTGCACTGCTTTCTGTTCACTCTCCAGTCACATCTCCCTCATCTTGTCCCTTCTCTAGGGATCTCCCACCCTTCCTGCCCTCACTTTTCACCCTGCCTGCTCATGGTGGTGCTCAGAGCTGCTTTTTCCCAGGATTATTGACTAGAAGGGCCCCATGTCTGACCCTGGCTGTGTTTTCTCTTGGCAGCTCCCACAACTGGAACGCGCTGTTTGTGGGGACGAGCGCTGTGGCTGATGCCATGGCCCAGAAGTACAATGCTTCCAAAAGCCAAGTGCTGGATGCTGTGAGTTGGGTTCTGATGGATCAGCTGGGGTGGCACATTACTTTCTTGCCTGTTTCTTTGTGGCCAGGGCCTTCCTGGTCTTGTACAGGAAAGGCCTCAGTGCATCCCTGGGCACCACACAGGCTGAGGCCTGTGGTGCTGTAGCACCTCTGTGGGGTCTGAGCTAATTGATCCCTTGGTCCCTAGCCTTCCTTCCCACTCTTTCCTGTGGCTGAATCTTGCATTCCACATAACTAGAAGTTTGTGGGAATTTACACCCTAAATCTCAGATCCTTCTTGGAAATTTCATTTTACTTTGGGATGTGTTCGAATTCCAATTTCCAGCACAATTTCCAGCAGCTCCAGAGGAGCTGGAGCATTTTAGCCTCAAGCTGCCTGACATATTCCCGTTGCATGTGCTTCTGAGAGCAGCAGATGACTGAATTCTTGCCTGCAGGAGAGCAAAGACAGCGTGGCAGTGAGAGTGGCTCTGGGAGAAACTGAGCTGGTCCAGGAAATCCGGAGGTTCCTCGTGGAAAACGGAGTCAGCCTGGATTCCTTCAGCCAGGTGAGAGGCTCAGCTGGAGCACCAGTGAGGATCCACCTCTTCTAGTCCTGGTGGTGTCAGCTCTCTTGGAAATTGGTAATTAAAGCCTCAGCATCTTGCAGGATTGAACCCTTCCTGATGAGTTAGGAAATGTATCCATTTGAAAATGCAGCTGCCCTTGGGATGGGTGAAATCCGTAATATACTGGCTTCAGGGTGGTGGGCAGCTTGGTGTAGGCAAGGAAGGAGCCCTGTGGATCTGCAGCTGAAATCTCCATCCATGGAATGTGGTTGCAGTGGGATGTGGATTTTCCATGGAGCGTTTTCCAAGTGACTGTCAGTCCTTTTGGATCTGGGAAAGGAGTGACACAGAGAGAAGGAGAGTCTGTAGTATCCGAAGTCTCCAGTTAGAAAAGTGCTGGATTTGCTCTCTAACATCCCATATTCTTTCTTTCCCTGCTGGCTGTGGCAGGCTGCTGGTGAGAGGAGCAAGACAGTGATCCTGGTGAAGAACCTCCCAGCTGGCACGAGTGCCATGGAGCTGGAGGAGCTCTTTGGCAAACACGGCGGCCTGGGCCGGGTGCTGCTGCCAGAGGGAGGCATCACAGCCATTGTGGAGTTCCTGGAGCCCACAGAGGCCAAGCAAGCCTTCACCAGCCTGGCCTACACCAAGGTGGGGGGCACTGCCTGGGGAGTGGGATCTTGGTGATTGGGAAGCTGCAGAAGGGCTTGCTCTGAGCGTGAGGGGCACAGGGAGTGTGGGAAGGGTGTTATCCCAGAGCCACTGATGTTCCAACCTGTGCCCTTGGGGGTTAGGGAGGTGCCTGGTACAGCAGAGCAAGGCTCAGGCTGCAGAGGATGCTGGAGAAGGGGGTTGTGATACAATTGGAGGGTTTCTTTTCCCTTTCACAATCCAGGAGTGACCCATGGCAGGCTGTGGTCCTGTAAGCCCAGATCCTTTTGGGACAGAGAGTTTAGGCTGCAGTGTTGTAAGGCTGGATCCTTTTGTGACAGAGTTTAGCCACTTGTAAAGGTTACTCAGCCTTCCCACTGCAGTTTTCCATTACAGAATGAGGTGAAAATGAAGCTGAGAGTAGAGTTTTTCATTCAGGCCTTGCCCTTCACTCCTCATTTCTCTGCTGTCTTCTCTTCACAGTTTCATTCGGTGCCCTTGTATCTGGAGTGGGCTCCAATGGGAGTTTTCCTCAGCCCAGCCCCTCAGAAAAAAAAAGCTGGGGCTCCAGGAAAGGAGGCTGAAGCAGGGCTGGGACCAGGTAAGAGCTTTGGCTGACTTGCTGGGGGTCTCTGTGTTTCTCTGCTGTTGTGTCAAGCCCCAGGATATGTTTTGTCTGGGTGACTTTCCACTGTGAGGGGTGATCTTCCCTCCCTAATACACCACCTTTCTCCCCATCCCAGGGGCTCCCCACAATTTGAGTGGGTAACTCCCCCAGAATTTAGCTTCGTTGCATCTTACGAAGTTGGGTTTATTCTCCTTGTTTCAGGGGAAGCTACAAAAGACTCAGAGGAAGCAGCAGCACAGGAAGAAGAGGAGGAGGAAGAAGAGGAGGAAGAAGAAAACATTCCTGGGTGTACCTTATTCATCAAAAACCTGAACTTTGCCACCACAGAAGACACACTGAAGGAGGTGAGCAATAAGGACTCAGTGTTTAAAGGATTTCAGCTGCAGCCAGTGTGACCTAGTGGGAGATGAGAGGGCTCTGGGTTCTGCTGGGACTGGGAACATAACTCCAGGTGTCAGTTAAGACAAATGCATCTGAAACTGTTTTGGTGGGGTTTAATTCCACCCAGAGACAGGTGGAGGCAGTAGGAAATCTTTTAACATTCCTGATTTCCTATGATTTCTGTAATGCTTCTCCTTGGGACAGGCACTGCTGCAGCTCTGCCACTGCTTCATGTGTGGGAGGCAGTGAATAAATAAATGATGATTTCTGAATGTGCTTTTCCTCTCAGCTTCTGCTGACATTGTGCTGCCTAGTGCTGCTTCACCTCAGCAAAGCATTTGGGAGAGGGTGTGGCATTCCTGAAGTTATGTGGGGTGTTAATAGCAAAATAAGGAAAAGCAGCTGGAATTTCTCATCTCTGGCACTTCTTGTAGCTGTGTAAAATGCCACATTCCATGGCCCAGGAATCCTGGACCTGTGAGACTTGTGTAGAGTCTCTGGTCCAGCTGTGGATAAATAAATGTCCAGAGGAAGGCTGAGAATCGTCCTCCTTCTTTTTCTGGCTTTATAGGGGAGTCAAATAAATAGTTTGGTACCCTCTAGCCCCCCATTTTTGGGAAGAGCTCTTCTAGGGACATCACAGGCACCACCCACCCTTAAGGCCTCTACCTAGCTTTGGGCATCAGAGTGTTCCTGCAGAGCCATCTCAGAGCTCTGCACTGCTTCTGAGGGGCGGTGGAGGATTCCTGGGAACGTGTGTTGTGGTACCTTTAAAACTCTGTGTGTGTGTGTGTGTTTATATTTATACAGAAATCATTTGATGAGGAAAGCTCAGCTGCACTGCCTGGCAGGTGTGTGCAGGGGGAGGTGGGGCTCTGTGGAAGGGGGCCACGTTGGCAGCTGAGTTGCAAGCCAGTGTCAAAGGGAGCTGAGTCACATGTCCCAATTCCTTGCAGACGTTTTCCAAAGTGGGAGCCCTGAAGAGCTGCACAATATCCAAGAAGAAAGACAAAGCAGGTACTCTAGATGTTGCTGTTCAATTCCTTCTGTTCAGCTGCTTGCTGAGGGCTCAGGTGTGGCATTACTTCAGCATTCATCTGGCTGAGCATTTGTGTTCCTGCTGGCAAAACCCTCAGTGCTTCCAGAAGTGTTCCCGTCAAAATGACTGCAAGCAGCAACCAAACCTTGCCTCAGGTTTGGTCTAGAAGGTTAAGCTCCATGGTGGGATTTGTGGAGATGTGACCTTCTGTTGAGATGGGAGAAGCCAAACTTCTCCAGGGTCACAGAAGAGAGTGGGATGTAGGCTGACAGGAGCCAGTGCCCTGTGATTAAACCTGGCATTATCCTGGAAATGGCCAGATCCTCAAGGATGCCTGGCTGAGAGCTGTGCTGAGTGGGCTTGGTTTGTCTTCTCCCTGCCAGCCCTGAGCCCCCCATGCTGCAGGGATGACTGGCTGTGTCTGTTGGCTGCTTTTGCTTCCTGAGGAGTTGGATTAAGGCAAGCACTGGCTGGAGGAGCTGTGGCTTCTCTCTGGGAGCTGCACAGCTTGGTGGCATTTCCCCTTGACAGAGCTTCCCTGTCTGGTGGTATCTGAAAACTCAAATTCACTGGGAGATAAAGAAATAAAGTGAATTCTTCAGTTCTGCTGGTGGGTCTGGCTGTAGGTGTGGGCAGGCAGCACCAAGTGTGAGCTGATCTTGCAGCACCTGATCCCTTCTGGCACTGGGGGTCATCTCTACACTGCCAGTTCTGAGGTTCTGAAGATGAAAATGGGGTGTTGTTTCCTCCCCTCATTATTAATTGTCACTTAATTGTGGCTCCTGAATTAGGCAGTGTGTTCCTCAGAGGTGTGGTGTGACTGCAGGTGCTGCACACCTTTGCTGTGCAGGGAGGGGAGGAGATGGCTTTCCTTTGCTGTGGAAGTGGCAGCTGCCCACTCCAGCTCCTGCAATGTCTGTCTCCACAGCAGGATCCCTGACTGTGACCAGCAGTTGCATTGCAGGGGTTTGTTTAAGGAAGTTGCACTGATACAAAGCAAAATATCAGTTTTGTGTGCAACATCTGTTACCCCCTCTTCACATCAGCACCAAAACCAGCTGGTCCAGGGCAGTGCCTTGCTCAGAAAACTCAGCCAGGGGTGCTCATGAGGAGTACCCAAGTCCAGCCATGGACAGGCTGGCCCTTTTCATGGGATATTAAGCTTTTGTCCCCTTAAGTTTTGGCAATCACTGCTTGCTCCTGGTTTGTTTTTATAATTTATATCATCACTGCTTTCTTAATGAGTCCCCTTTGTCTCCTGACAGGCACTTTGCTTTCCATGGGCTTTGGGTTTGTGGAGTACAAGAAGCCAGAGAGTGCCCAGAAAGCTCTGCGCCAGCTCCAGGTGAGCCTGGGCCTGCCAGTCTGGAATTCTTTCCACAGACTTGGATGAACCTGGCAGTTCAAAAATGCAGCTGAGGATGTCAGTGCTGTGAGTAGCACTGGACAGGTGGAGAAGCCTCTAAAATGGGCCAGGTTTTTGAGGGAAGAGGGTTTGTAAAAGGACAGACCTGTGGAAAAGTGTGTTTCTTAGTGCTGATCCAGCCTGGAAATCCCAGAAAATGTACAAGGATTGCATTTGCATGAGTTTTCCTGTCAGGTGCCCCTTGCAAGGGGCAGAGACCCATTTATCCCCTCACAGAACAAACACTGATTAATGTTAATTTAGTGCTGTTTTGACTTCTAATTCTTTTATACAATTTTTTTCTGTTAATTACATCCCTTTTTTCTGCTGTTTCTCTGCTTGAACTCCCAGGGCTGCACTGTGGATGGCCATAAGCTGGAAGTGAAGCTCTCAGAGAGAGCTGTCAGGTAAGGCTCACCTCTCACCTCAGTAGCATTCCAGCTGCAGTAATCCTTGGGAGCTTCTTCCCTTCTTCCCCAGCAGCTGCATCCTGAGGGGTGTGACCAGGAGTGCTCCAGCTGTTGAACACATCAGCCTTTGCTCTGCTTTACTCAGAGTCAGTTTGGCTTGAAAGGGAAAAAAAAATGAGGAATGAGCTGAAGTGGGGCCCCAAAACTGAGCCCAGAGTGAGAACCAGGCAGAATTTTCTTCCCTGGTCAAGGAAAAATCCTCTACTTTGGTGACAGTTTAGGCAGCACTGCGAGTTCCCAGGGGTTTAAAAAGTTCTTGGAGAGAAATCTTCTCTGGGTAATGAAGTCTTTTTACCTGTTCATCTGAGAGAATAGGAGCTGAAGAATAATATTCTGATCAAATCAAGACAAAACCAGGCTTCCTGCTTGATAAAAAAAGTTTGGATTTACCTCCTTTTGTCTGGGCAGTCAGGCACAGAGGAGATGGTTACTTGTGAGTGAATTTACTTGGAATTAGCCTTGGTTTTTAGAGATTCCCTCCTAGTTCTCACTCAGCCCAGAATATTCTAACTGCAAAGTTGCAAGTTAATCCAGATATTTGAATGTTGGCACCTAGACACTGTCCTTCAGACACCCTGGAAACCCTACTGGAAGTGATATCTGTTAAATGTCAAAACTTGTTTGAAAAGCTGGTTCCTGGGGACCACAAGCAGTCTGACAGCTCCCTGTGTCTGCACTTTGTATTTCAATTCTTTCATAAACCATTTTTATACAGTTTGATTTTGAAAATCTCTTCAGCAGGTATCCAGACCACAATGGGAAGTACTTTGCTTTGTGGAATAAGCTGCTGTCTTTTGTGTTAGGTAAATTCTCACCTTGTTCAAATGCAATACAGTTCCAGAGGTAAAAAAAATTTAGTACTGTTACAAAATTTCATTTGCTGCTTTATAAACCAGGAAGAAAAAGAACCAAAATTACCTCACATTAAGCTGTTTTTTAAAAAAAAATTATTCATTAGTACATTCTCCTGACAATTAAAGGGCAGGATTTGGTGACAAAACATGAGTTAGTGACAAGGACCTCAATTGGAGCAAGATGGGCTATTTCATTTTCAGATGTAGGGTTTTAGGGTGCTTGGAATTTGATCCTTCTTGGTGTCCTGTGTGCCACTGTCACAACCAAGGATGCCAATGGGAGCTGGTGCCTCAACTTTCCACATTCCAAATCCTCAGGGAGCCACAGTTCAAAGGGACTTTGCTTCTCCATGGTCTTTACCTGCCCTTCCTCTTGGCTTCTAGGCCTGCTGTGAAATCAGCCCGAAAGAAGCAGACTGCCAAGAAGCAGAAAACTTCCAAGATCCTGGTCCGAAACATCCCCTTCCAGGCCACTGTCAGGGAAATCAGGGAACTCTTCAGGTAGGAAAATGCTTTGCTGGCTCTGTGGGTTACTCTGGGAGGCAGCTGCTGTGATTTTCATACAGGGTCTTTCTCAGTTTGTAAATATTGTGAATTGTTTGTTGTTTTTTGTGGAAGAAAACAGGGATTTGGGATCACCTCTGTGGTCTGTATTCCCTCAGCCTTTTGTGCTGTGATTTAAGTCTCGTTCCATCCTGAAAAATAAGTGAGACTTTGTTAAAGGAAAACCGTCTTTTACTGCTCCCAGGACAAGAACGTTTTGCTCACTGCCCCAGGCCGTGCTCCCTGCTCTGCTGTTGGTTTGCAGGAGGGATTTTTCTGCCAGCTCCCATCTCCAGGGTGCTGTGCTGGGAGCTGGCCTCTGTGGGCCTGTTCTAGAAGAAGTTGGGTGCTTTGGTCACAGCTGGGGCATTTCTTTCCAAAGGGGAAATTTGAGGTATTGCTTAACCCTTTGAAACCTCCTCAGACCATGCAGTGAAAAGCCCCTGGCAGTGATTTGTTTGTGTTCCCCATGTGTTTGTGGAATTCCACCTCCTGTGTTTGTGTGAAGATGTGGTTCCTGTGGGGCTGGGTGGCTGTTCCCTTGCAGGCTCTCTGTGTTGCAACACTCATTTGGGATGAATTCCAGGGATTTCACTAAAGGCAAAGCCTGACTTGGCTTTAGGACCAGGGGTGTGACGATGGTCACAACAAGAAGATGCCTCTAGAATTGCAAAAGGGTTTTTTTGTGCTGTGCAGCTTGGATGCTTTTGCTTCAATTCAACCCTGAGGGATTGAGGCAGAAGCCCCCAGGGGCTGCCAGTCCCCATGCTGAGTTTCCTCAGCACGTGGAGCTCTGCTAATTTAAATCCCAACACTCTGAGCTACAGACGTGACCCTCGTAAAGCTCGAGCCGGCAAAGCCGGGACCAAGGTGAAGTTCAAGGCGCTGGGAGGGTTTGTACATCACAGGCACAGAGCCTGTGGGGGGTTTTTGCTGTGGGTTTTTTCCCTCCTGTCTTGTCTAGCACCTCAGAGCTGTGGAGAGGAGGGGCTGGGGAACATCTGATTAATATTGCAGGGAATGTGCAGCTTCCAGCTGGTGACAGCGCTCTCGGAGCATCCCTTTCATTTACCTGGGATTGTCAGAGCTGGGGGCTTATCCTCAAAACAAAAACCAGCAGCTTGGGGGGGACACAGTCCTTTCACTCCTGCCATCTCTCCTTTCCTCTGGAGCAGCCAAAATTAGGCACAACAGAGCACCTGCCCAACACCTCAGCCTCCTGGATTGCTTTGTGCCTTTAAATCAGCTGCCTTTGCTCTGGAGCTTTGGGCTTGCTCTGCATTTAGCAACATGCCTCAGTTTGTCTTTTGTTAGGGATTTCTTGGGAATGGCAAACAGTCCTTTGGCAGTGGAAGGGCTGGCAGGGCTGCAGGGGGCACTCTTAGCCTGCCCAGGACAGCCAGCCTGGGGACAGCAAGGGACAGCCAGCCTGGGGACCACCAGGCCACTCAGCCAGGCATCACCACACAGGGTGACAGCCCCAGGCCCCAGGTTTTGCAGGATGAGTATCTTCCCTATTGTTTCACCTGCTCCAGAGCCACCTTCCAGCTGTGCAGCAGGAGAATAAGAAATATTCATTTAAAAATAAATAAATATTAATTTAGAAATAAATACTAATTTTTATATGTGTGATTATTTTATGTACACACAAATTATATACATCCACACAGAATCTATGTAGATGTTTGTATTACCCCAGAAAAATACATAGATTATGCCAATATTGTTGAAAAAAAAATCTATAACACATTATATGTGTGTAGATATATTTATTTTTCCCCCCAAACAAATATTTCCATGTTTTGAGCTTTGTCAAGGAACTCAGTCCCTCTTCTCAAATGGCCCCACAGAAGGTGCTGATGTCCCTGGAACAGCAAAACAAGGGAGCTGGGTGCTGTGAGTAATGGATTTTTCAAGCTGCTGGACCTGCTCAGCACTGGCAGTTGAGGGATCCCTGCCCTGGCTGGTTTTCCACTTTTGGATCTTGTTGTTTATGGATCCATCTCTGAAATGCTCAACCTTGCCCTGTGTTCCTACAGCAGCCTGGAGGAACTTCTTCATTTTGGAATTTGGGGATATCAGGTTCAGTTTCTTGGACTGGTTGTGCTTAATGAAGGAGTCAGGAATGCTCTGACCAGCAGCTCAGGTCCTCTGCCTGCAAAATAATCCTCTCTTAGCAGTTCCACAAGCCTCAGGTGCTGTCCTCCTCCCACCCCAGCTTTTCTGGGGTGTGACACTGGTTCAGAGCATGTCCTGCCATGTTCTCCTGGAGGTTCTGGCCTCTCTTGCACCCTCAAGGGATTTATTTTGTCTATTTTATTTTAAGGTAGGTGTTGTGTTCTTCAGAGGGAGAAATGCTGTTCAGTTACAGGGGCTGCTTTTGGGCAAGGCATGAGGATTTAGCTTTTGTGGGTGTGTTTTTTCACCTGTGTTTGTTCTTGATTAGGTCCTACTCTTCTCTTTACTACCTGGAAAAACAACAGAAGGTAAATGGTGCTTAGTTCTTTGCAAAGAGCCACAGTTAGGGAAGGAGAGACAAAGGGATTGCCATCCCATGAAGACTGCTGATTTTTGCTACCAAATTGTGGGGCTTTTATGGCAAGACTATTTTTTTTTCCTTTTTTTTTTTTCAAAAGGAACTCTAGATGTGGCAAGCTGAATTGGAGATCTGTGAAAGGCCACACTTTCACAGATTGGAGCCCTGGCAATTTCTGAAAATTGGGCTTCTTTAAGAATCTATCACATGAGATCCATGCAGCCTTCATTGGGAGTTCCAATTAACTCTTTGTTTCAGAACATCCCCTTCCATCCTCCTTTCCTCTGGCTGCACCAACTCCATGAAGATTGAAAATCAGGCTGTTTTGCAAGTGGTTTCTAATGTTTTGAGGAGATGTGGGTTTCATTTTCCTGAAAAAGGGAATGATAATATTTAAAGAAACACTTCTTAAAAGATTCCTGCCCAGTCCAAGGCAACCAGGGGGATGGACACAATCCAGGGTGTGCTTGGAGTTGTGTGTTTAGAGGATGAAGTTGTTTCTTCTTTTCATTGCAGAATATTATCTGAGAATTAACTATTTGGGTTTTGTCTTTGATTTCTCTGGAATTTGCAGTAATTGGTAGTTCCAGCCCTCCCCTGCCAATTAGCTGTGGCAGACAAAATTCAGAGGGAGATCAGGACTCAGTGTGGAAGGTGTTTTACCATCCCTCTGGCCATCCCTGGCCTTGCACCTGTGGGAGCTGCAGTCAAACACGTTGCATAAAGCTGTTAAATCACAAAATTATTATCAGCTGGAAGACTGGACTTCAGTTTGACTAAAGAAGCAGTGAGCAGAAAAGCAATTGAAAGGTATTGCAGAGCAAAGAACAGGTTATCAGATGTATTAATCTCCATATTCTGACTTTCCTACAGAGAAAGTAACACTGCTTCTTGCAAGGACCTTTGGGGGTGGGTGTCTCTTTTAATTTTAACTCCTTTGCTGACTATTTTCTCTGTCTTGACAAAGACATGGCATTTATTGCATCTGGCAAAGCAAGTGTCTGGGCCTGATTAGGAGGAGAAAGAACTATTCCTTTTGATGGAGGGGAAAAGTGAAGTGGGACAAGACTTGGGAGTCAGCCCCTTCTGGGAGAAGAAAAAAATTCTCTGCAGGGAGATGCAGTGGATAAACTGGCAGAGGTGTTGTTTTTTTTTTTTTTTTAAGGCAGTCTTTATGAAGTTAATTTTATAAGATGATGCCTTTCACTTCTTCTGACCTATTATAATAAAGTGTAGTTACCAGAATGGGCTTTTCATTTCCCATTATAAAGGACACGGTGGGATAATGAATCCGTCTGCCAGACATGCTTACTGTTCACACCTTTCTCCCAGTAATGGAGTCTACATGACTGGAGACAATTTCTCCTTCCCCTGTTGAAGATGTGGAAAATCTGTGCTGCTGAAAGACACAGGAGGAGAAAAAAAAATTGAGGAAAAACATGTGAGTTTGTTAAGCAAGTGCTGGGCAGTTAATTAGAGCATTCCATGCAAACAGAATGTCCAGTGCTGCCAGGATAGCTGGGTTTCACTTTTAAAACCTTTGATGTTGTGCTAGAAATGGCTCAAAACCAATTGCTGCTGCTGCTGCTGCTGCTTAACTGCTTGAACTTTGTCTCCATGCTGTCCCCCTGCAGTCACACGGCCCAAGGCCTTGGGGACAGCTGCACTAGGAGCATCTCCCCGGGGTGTGAGGGACTGCAGGTGGTGGATGACGTTTGGGAGAAGCCAGGAGGAGACACCTGAGCCAGGACAGAGCTGCAGCTGTGGCAGGCTGGCAGCAGGGACAGGCAGAGCAGGGGAATCACTGAACTCCCCTGCAGCGCTGACGCCTCTGCTTCTCCCACACTGCTCTGCTTGCAAGAAGGGAATGCCCAAAATGAATCTTGGGGAAGCAGCTGGGCAGGCTGCATCAGCCCCCAGGGCTTGGATCCCAGCTTGCTGGGCTCCCCTGAGGGCTGGAAGGGCTGTGCAATGTGCACCTGCCCACGGGCACGCGCTCAGGTGGGATCCTGGCAGCACAGGGAGCAGAGGGTGTCTCAGTGCCCAGATGTGCAGTGGCAGCTGGAAGGTGCCTCTGAGCTGGATGTGGTGCTCAGTGGGATCACCACTTTGTGCTCTCCAGGAATCAGCTGAGGTCAGGAGCTCTCCAAAGCCGGCTGGTGCCTGGGATTACCACGTGGTGCGTGCCATCCCAGCTCTGTGTGGCTGTGCTGTGGTGTTTCCAGCATAGGGCTGGATTCCCAAGCCTTGTTTTGGCCTATCCTTGGGGATAACAACATTTTAAGGCTGCTTTCCCAGGGTGCAGCCCATGCTGGGAGCTCTGGGCCAGAAGCTTCAGGGAGCTGGGCCAGGGCTGCTCCCAAGGCAGGGGATAATGGCACAGAGGAGGTGGTGCCTGCCTTAGCTCTGGATTCCAGCTCCTCACTGGAATGAGGGCTGTGCTGAGCTGCTGAGTGTCTGAGGAGGAGCCTAGCTGGCTCTGGGGGCTGTAGGATGCTCCTCAGGATTGAGGTTTTCTGCCCTGGCACGCTGCTGTCCCTGTCACCCATTGGCTGTGGGGTCCCACCCATGCTGTTTGAAGAGAATTGCACCTTTGGAGGTGTTGAGTTTGTGTTTTTGAAAAAAAGGAAGCTGCCTGGTCCTGGCTGAAGAGCTCAGCCCCACTGTTTGCTTTTGGTGTCTTTGGTTTGCAAGGGGAACACGAGACAGGTGTGGAGCTGTTGGAGCGAGTCCAGAGGAGGCCACAGAGGTGATGGAAGGGCTGGAGCTGGGAGATGCAGGAGAGCAGGCTCCAGGGAGAGCTCAGAGCCCCTTCCACTGCTTAAAATGGCTCCAGGAGAGCTGGAGAGAGGGACTTTGGGACAAGGATGGAGGAACAGGACACAGGGAATGGCTTCCCAATGCCAGAGGGCAGGGCTGGATGGGATATTGGGAAGGAATTGTTCCTTGTGAGTGTGGGGAGGCCCTGGCACAGGCTGCCCCCCCTGAACCACCCCATGCCCTCTGCTCTTCCACACCTTTGCCCTGGATCTCCTGCACAGCTGCTCCCTGCAGCCTTTTACCAATCCTGATGTGTCCATGCCCAAGCTGCCGTGCCAGGGGATGTTGCACAGGAAAGCACAGGGTGCAGGAGATTTTTGGGAAGCAGCTTGCAGGAATGTGCACCAGCCTGATGAGCTGCAGGTAGGAATACAGGGATCTGCTGGGCTGCTTTATTTCTCTTACTATTTCAAGCAGCATAAATTAAACTCCTTTTATTTCCCCCCCACACCCCCTTTCTTCAAGTCTTCTTGTGTACTGGAAACCCAAACACAGCAGAATTGGGTTGATATTCAGAGCCCAGAAATGGAACTGGCCACTTTATTTGGCCACTCTCCAAAGCAAGCCATGGGGTGGGGGAGAAGGAAATGGGTTTGCAGTGCTGTTTTTCAGTTTGAATCATAAAGGTGTTTAACATAGATAAGGAAATGTTTAACTCTGTGTTATCTTAGCAAAGTTGCTTTAAAAGGTGGCTTTTCCTAAGAGCAGAAGGAGGATATATCTTTTTTTCAGCACATCCCTTTCCTGGGTTTGAATATTCATTACATACTGGATTTTTACATTTATTTTTTTCTCCTTTTCTGCTCTCTATAATACTCCAGCTCCCTTTTCTGCCCACCCAAAACCTGGATTTGTCCTGTGCAAATGAAGGGAATTTCTAGGCTGCTTCCTCCTGACTCCTGCCGCAGCACCTCTCTCCAGGGCATCCAGCTGAGCTTCCCAAGGGAACTTTAATTAGTTTTCCACACAAATTCCGCTGCTCAGCAGCGTGAAGGGACTCAGGGAAGTGGAGTGAGGTGGGGAAGGGGCTGTTTTTGGAATGTCTTGTTCAAATGCCGCTCTGGGGTTCTGCTTTGGGGTTTTTGCCATTTTTTCAGTGCAAAAAAAATTCAGATGTGGGCAGGTGGTTCTCCGGAGGGAGCAAAACCAAAGTCTGCTTGTGCTGTCTCCTGGAAATAATCCACTCAGGGTTCTTAGTGTTATAAGGTCTCTTTTTGTCTGAATTAAGAAGAGTATGTTTGTGTCTAAGAAAGGAAAAATATGGGATTTATTTTTTTTGCATTATATTGTGGCCATTTCTTGTTCATTCTCAGAGTTGGCCCTTTGGGGGCTGGCAGCTGGGGCATTGCACAGTCTGTTACTGTTGAAATTATACTGGGCTAACTTTTGAGCTTGTGTCTCAGCCTTTCATCAAGGTACAGTCAGGATGATTATTTCCTTGCTCTTAAAGTTCCTCTGTCTGCTGGATTTCTTAGCTCCAGTTCTTTCCCAGTGATGCTGATCCATCCAACCCCCATCTTTCACTTGTGTGGGTATTTTTCAGCCTCACTTCACGAGAAGGTCCTGAACAAGCCTCTAATGAATCACAGCTTTCTCCTCACGATGACATCGTGTCCTTTATTTGCATCTCTGTTTGCATCATTATTTTTTTAACCTCATGCCTGCTGCAGCCTTTCTCCCTCTCCCAATCCAGGAGATTTTCAGCCTTGGGATGTGAAAGCCCTTCCATTCCACAGTCTCTCACCTCCCCTGAGGCAGTCCCTGTGCCCAGGGCCTTTGAACTGTGCTGGCTTCTGCAGCTGCTGGCACCAGCGGTGTTTCTGTCTGCTCGTTGTTTTTCCTGCAGAAATCAAGTTAAGGCAGATCAAGATGACCATCTGTCTTTCTCACCTCTCTTTCCTCCTCCCCCAGCAGTATCCTGAGCACTTCCAGGCATCTGGCAGAGGGCAGGAGATCTTAAATTTGCTGCAGTTAAGTACAGGAGGAAGCTCCTGAGCCTTGTCCTCTCAGGAAGGTGCTGCTGTGGGACTGACCCTTACCAGGCACCCATGGATTCACATCAGCTGCCCATGAAGATGGGATGTTTTTTCTGCCCACATTCCCATTTATTTATTAGATACCAGGGGAGCTGGAAAACAGCTTTTTGTTCTGCTTCCCATCAGTGTTCTGTGCACATCAGGCTGTCCCCTCATGGGTGGGCTCTGGGCCTTGCCCAGGGGTGTTTGGAGGACAGGTTTGGACCTCCTAAAGCCCCTCATCTTTTTCATTTTTTTGACATCTCTTTGTGAAACCTCACTTGGAAAGGCAGCGCTGTTGACTTTTCCAAGCCCAGAAGTGCCAATCTCAGGAGGCTGGGGCTGCTCACAAGCAGCACCAGTGAGATTTGTGCCAAAATTCACCCTGTAAATCCCGTTTCAGGTGGGCTGCATGGCCCTTCTCCGTTTCTCTTCAACCCAGCTCTTGCTCTTCCCACTCTTTGATCCCCTGCCAGTAGCTGAGGGGTTAAAAGAGTCTGGGGGGCGAGGGGGTGGGTACAAGGTGTTTCAGCTGCTCATTACTCACTGCCAGCTTCCCCCAAAATCATATTAATTTCACGCTGTCACGCAGGACTGCGCTGTCTGTGCCGTCAGCAGCCAGGAGGGTGACAGGGCTGGGGGGGAGCGTGGGTGCCCCTGCTCCCCACCACTGCTGCCATTTGGGAAGCTCATTGCTGGCCTCTTTCCTCCCCCAGGTACCCACCCAGGTGGGCTGGGGCTGCTCACCTTGGGGGGGATCTGGGGAGCTGCCTCCCGATGATCATTTTCCACCCTGCTGCTTGTGCAAAAACCCCATGAAATTGGGTCTGCAGCAGCAGGGAGGTCTGGAGGAAGGAGGGAGGGGAGGGGAGCTGCCAGCCTGCCCTGCCCTACCTGTGCTCAGCAAGGATGCTGCTTAAAAGTTGCTTTTTAACCACTTGCCTCCCTTTTTTAATGCCAGCGAGCACAGCCCAGCTCTGCCCGTAAAGATCGAGCTGCCTTTGCCTCCTGTCTGATTTCTCCCCCTTTTCTGCTGTTTGCTCACTGCATCTGCCAGAGCTGTCACCTCTGCAGGGGCTTACTGCCATCAGCTGGGACTCTGACAGCTCCCACACAAGCTCAGCAGCCCTGAGCCCATCCTGGCTGAAGCTCCCTGCCCATGGCACACATTTTGCTCTTTGCCACATTGATTGTTCTTACCCCAAAGCCCATCTCACCTTTTCTCCAGGTGCTTACATTGTTTTTGTGGGTTGTGGCTGGAAGGATGATCCCTTTTCTCTCATCGTGGGCCCACTTCTTGGAGCTCTTGGCAGGGGGGTTGGACTGGAGGATCTGCAGCCCAAACCATTCAGTGATGCTGTGGGATCTCTGTCCTCTTCACCCAGCACCTGCTGAGACAGGGGACAACGATGAGCTTTCCATGGAAAGAAGTGGAAACATCACCACTGGATCCCATGGTGGCTCAGTGCTTGCACCAGTCACTCCCTGTCCTGTGTTTTGGGGCTGCTCCAGGTGACCTGTGAGGACAAAACTGGGCAAAGTGGCCTCTGAGCTTTGCTGTGGTCATGGCAGGTTGGCAAGGGGTGGCCAAAGGCCTGGAAGCAGGAGGAGAGCCACCATCCTTGGGCAGCAGCCCCACCTCCAGTTTTGGGCACAGGATGGGCAAATTGGACTGTTAGCAGTGAAAATGCACCTCTGCTCCCCGAGCTTCTCCAGCAGGAGCAGAAAATGCAATGTTCCGCTGTCTCTGGAGCATGGTAGCTCCCAGCCTGCCTCACCAAGGAGCTCTTCTGTGCCTGCTTTTAATGCTTTGCCTCATTCTGAGCCCTGGCAGGTGTCACACGTGGCCAGCCTGGGCTCTCGGGGACAAGGCTGAGCTCGGGGAGCCTCGCTGTGTTTGAGTCACAGGCGCAGCTCCCGCAGTCCCGCTGCGCTTGCGTGCATTTGATCTTCCCTCTGTGTTCCTCTGTTCTCCTGATGAAAATAATTAATCAGGTTATTTTTCTAAGTCATCCTGCAGCTTTACAGGGACAAGACTTAAATAAGGATTCTCTTTAAAGCAGAGCTGTGTTAAAATAGCTGTGTGCCTATAAATATCTCACTGCTTCTATATTTATTCCCCAGCTCAGTACTTCTACACTCAGGAGGTTCTACAGTTGAATATGAGATATATATTTTTACTTTTTGGATTGTTGATGCAACTGGTATCTTACCAGCAAGGCTGCCTTCTCCAAAGGATGCCTTGGGTACACCTTTGGGTTCCTTCTGTGTTCCCTAGTTGCTAGTTGTACAAATTTCCTCTTGTCTTTGAAAGGAGCTGACTCATAAGATCCTCCAGGAGCAGAGAGATTTGCACCAGACCCTCCTGTGAGCGCTATTTTTAGCATAACTTATTTTTTTGACCAGAGCTGCACTCTGATCAGGATTTTCTGAAGAGCCCAGGAGAGATAAATCCCCAAATCTCAGCGCTGTGGGAGCTGCAGGTTCCTGTGAAATCCTGACCCTCTGGTGATTAGGGCAGTGACTTGGTGCCTCCTAAGCCCTGATCCTGCGAGGTGCTGCGTGCTGAGAGAATTGTGGCTTAGGGCTGTGAGCTCTGAGAAGGGCTTTGCAGGCATTGGGGGCTCTTGTTGAAGGCTGTGCAAGGATTGAGATTTCCTGAGGGTTGGGATATAGAGGTCATGGCTGCTGCATTTGTGCATCTCAGGGACAGCTGTCAGGGGAGCATGGTTTGGTCCTGGTGTGCTCCAGGGAGATGATGTGGCTGGGGGAAGATGTTCTGATAGAGCTGCTCCTTTCTCCAGACTTGAATGTCTTTAGTCTCCCCCAGCGAAAAATATATATATATAGTAATAGCTATTAGGAGTAATTAGCGTTACTAGTAGGGTTAGGAAGGAAGATGTTGGATAGGTGAAATGAGGGAATTTGAAGTGGCTGGCCCATGACAGCAGAGGGGACAAGAGCCCTGCTGTGAGCAAAACCAGCTCAGGGCTCTGTAAGGTTGCCCAAGAGAAGAGAAGCATTGACAAAACCTGAATAGTATTAAAGTGGGATTTTCCACCTCCATCCTGGTTTGGGGTGACCTCTTCCATCACACAACCACCAGTTACCTTTAAATCCTCTGAGTCACCAGCTTAAACTCTTTTGGGGCAGCTTTGAACCCCCTAACTCATGTCAGTCTTCAAGTTCAGCAGTGCTGCTTAAACCTAGGGCTTCCTTAAGCTTGTGGTGTTCCCTGTGCCAGCTCTGCACCTTCCCCTGTCCCTTAGGAACTGGAAGTTGTAGGCATTGAGGTGTAAAATTTCAGGAGGAAATCTGTTCCTGCTTTCGTTAAACAGTGAATCATCATTGTCTTTAAAGCATGGAAATAAATGTGGAGAATAAGCAGGTGTCTTCTCCTGGAGATGTCAATGAGTCCTGGCTGCTTTTCCTTGATGTCACCAAGTCTAAAATAGATTTATGGCAAGAAGTGGATTAAAAAAATACTTCCCACCCCAGTGGTGCAGGCTCTTCCATCAGCAAGGACCAGGAAAGAAAGCAGGGCACGTGTGAAACCCCATGGGCAGGCACAGGTGGGAAGGGACATCCTGGGATCTTGCTTGGCAGTCAGACCAGAAGAAAGATGGGAACAAATCAGGACATGACCACATCATCCCTCCATCCTAAAGGTGCGTGAGGCTGCTGGCTGGGGCTCTGCACATCCCATCTCCTGCTTCTGGGGCTCCAGGGCTCTCATTCCTTTCTTCCACACGAAGATTCCGGCGTGGGAGCCGGCTCTGGAGGGCAGAATGACTGCGACAGCCACGCCACAGCAGCTGTACCTGGCTGCCTCCAGGAGCCAGGGAAAATCAGCAGGGATTGGGAGGAGCAGGGGCTGCAAAGGGAGGCTGCAGGGACACCGTGCTGCTCCCACCAGCAAATCCAGGGAAGGGAAAGGCCCCTTTTCCCACCAGCCTTTCAAGCCAATCCCTCCCAATGTTAAAACCTCCCAAAGTCGGATTAAACGCGGCAAAATTAAGAAACCAAACCTGGTAGCAGCACCTGCTTAAAAATGACTTAAGTGGAGGGATATTAAAATTTTA
Organism: Anthoscopus minutus; assembly: GCA_013399455.1. Classification (NCBI taxonomy): domain Eukaryota; kingdom Metazoa; phylum Chordata; class Aves; order Passeriformes; family Paridae; genus Anthoscopus; species Anthoscopus minutus. Next base: position 64,423 of record VWYI01028379.1, read on the forward strand.
AGACTCACTGCAGTGCTGCTGCTGGAGGATTTAAAAAAAATAATAATTACTGTTGTGGGTTTTTTTTCTTTCTGCTTGGTTTTCAGGATTGGTTTCTGTTTAGCGTGCGGCCTAATTGCGTAATTACACGATAGACTGGAGTAGAATTTAGTGTGTGTAATACCAGTTATAAAGAAGAGCCCTAATTATGTAGATCTTCTCAGGTAAATAATACATCAGGGGCATGGAGTGGCCTAATTACTGTTCTGAAAACCTGCCTAATGACTAATTTACTTGGAATTTCAGAATGCTTTTGATAAGGTCCCTCATAAGCAACTGTTAAGGAAAATAAATCGAGAAGGGATAAAATGTTTTGCTGTGTTTTTAAATGAGCCAGTTAAGCCATGGGAAGCAGCCACTGCCTCCTGATTCAGTGTCTCGAGGAGAGGGAAGATTCCCCTGGCTGCCTCCTACTCTGGGGCCAAAGCTGTTGTGCTACTGATCCTGCTTTGCCACGAGCTCCAAGGGAAGCTGCTGCCACTGTCCACTAAAAATGGGATTTGTGGGTAAATTCCCAGTTCCTTGGAAGAAGCACATCCATGCCCACATAGTCCCTGGCACTTGCAGTGGTTGTGCTATTGGGCAGCTGAATAATTTTTGGAGATCTGTGCCAAAATTCAATAAATCCAGGCAGAACTAAACTTGGAGTTTTCCACAGGTGCCGAGGGAGGAGTGGGTGCAATCCAAAAGCCTCAGCAGCTTCCCCAGAACTGTTCTCTGGTGGATCTCAGGGACTTCCTCCATGAGGAGGGAAGTGCAGAGCTGAGACCAGCAGCAGTGTTATTGCAGGGAGATGCTGCAGTGAGGGGAGCCTGGCTTTGCAGCTGCCCCAGGAGGCTCTGGCAGCAAGGACAGACCCTCCCAGAAAACAGGGCTTTGGGAAGGCATCCATGGCTTAGAGCAGGCAGCAGCGCTTCTCCCAGCAGCACAAGGAAAAAGAGGAATCACAGAAAGCAAAATCCAGCTGTGCTGCAACAGCAGATCCAGGGGCCTCCAAACAAAGCCAGTGCTCCTGGGCAAAAGAGGAGAGGAAGCTGGAAAACTGATGATCCGTGGAGTAAAGAACAAGGCACAGATGTGGCTGTCCCATGTCCCACTGGCTTTTCACGTGGATTTTGAGGCGCTTTGATTATCCAGTAGGACTGGCCAGCGCAGGGAATGAAGGATCAGCTGTGCACTGGGCACCAGCTTCCTGATGTCACTTCATCTGTGGGCCAGGGGAACACTGGGACCCCTGCTCTGCTGCCAAATCCCTCCACCCACGGCTCCACCAGAGCTGGAGGGAGGCACAGTTTGACTTGGCTCTGGAATCCAGAGCTTTCCCTCCCACCTTGTCTTTCTGTGCCTTCATTCACTGATTTTCAGAGGTGAAGGAGACATTATTGATGCTACTGCTGATAGTGGTAATGGGGAGAGATGGGTGCCAGATTAATTCCTGAACTCTCTAACAGGATTTAAGCTAACAAGAGAGGAAGGCCTTTTTCTTCCCTCCTTCCCTTTCCCTTCCTCCTTTTCAGATATTTCCTGTGCTGGGGATAACAACACCAAGGAGTGTTAAATTGGCTCTGAATGTCCACCCCTGGCTGTCCACATTCTTGTAACGATTTCATTAGCTTGAATTATCCACGTTATTTTCTTGTAATGGGATTAGCCGTCCTGGAGCCAGCTGAAGTCCTGGAGCAGGAGGCGGGAGGGCCCTTCTGCTGCGTATTCCATTAACTCCCTCCTGCAGGGGGTGGAACTGGCCATGGCTCAGCCCAGGGGCAAAACCATTTGCCAGGGTCCTGCCTTCCTCCAGGAGGAAGAAAGAGGGGGAAAAAAAAGGACCATTACTGTATTTTTTTTTCCCCTCCCCTTTTTAATCAGCAAATGGGTGCAGAGGCAGAGAGTGGCAGGGCCATCGTTTTCTGAGGGGGAAGGTCCTGTTTGGGGGCGAGCAGGGAAGAAGAATAAAAGCAAGAGGAGCGTTGCAAAGGGATTGAGTGAATTCCACGTGGCTGCAGCCTGCTCCTGGGGCTGAGGCTGTGCAGGGAGGGGAGGGAAGGGCTTGTGTCTCGTTTGGACTCCTCATCCCTGCCCAGAGCAGTTTGGGATGAGTGCTCACGCTGCCCGGCTCATCCGCCTGAGCCCCGGCCCGGGCTGCCAGCAGTCCCCAGCGGGGATTGGACAGGGCTTGGGATAGGAAGGCAGCAGGAGGAGATGGTGGCAGTAGGTGGCAACCCAGGAGAAGGTCAGCAGCCTTGGTAAAGGTTTTCATAATCAGTTTTTCAATGTGGCTTTGCTGGTTTTTGTTTTCTTGGAGGAATATAAACCAGAGAGGGGGATTTAGGACTGCTCTGTGCAGTGGGACCTCTGTACACATCTGCAGATCACTCAGGGTGATTTTTGTGGTTGGTTTCCAAGATGTTCTGTGTTTCTGGCAGTGGACAGATTTGTGGTGTCAGTTGTGCTTTCCCCCTGAGAACGTGGCAACCCCAGATCAGCTCATGGCTTGGGGTGCACCAAGATTCAAGTCAAATGAACACATCTGTGCATTTAGGACTTGAAAATACCCATCAGGGATGGACAGGTGTGGCCTGTCCCAAGAATTTTGCAGTTTAAATGCTGCTCTTAAAGACAGGGAGGGGTTGAAATGGAGGGAACACTTCCCAGCTGGAGAGATGTTTACAATTTCTTAGGAAGAAATTCTTTGAAGCTGTTCCTTGGGAGGGTGGGGAGGCCCTGGCACAGGGTGCCCAGAGAAGCTGTGGCTGCCCATGGATCTCTGGAAGTATTCAAAGCCAGGCTGGATGGGGCTCGGAGCAGCCTGGGACAGTGGCAGGTGTCCCTGCCCATGGCAGAGGGTAGAACTAGATGAGCTTTAAGGTTTCTTCCAACCAAACCACTCTGATGCCTCTGGAGGTACCTGGCCCGTGAATGAGCAGCCTTTACTGTCTGTGGAATTTGCTGGAGACCAGAGAGGAAGGAAGGGGAGGGAAGAGGATTTCTGGAACCCACCTGTATGCCCATTCTCCTTCTGGTGACCAGGCAAAGCCAAGTGAGCCGTGGGTTGTCTCCCGAGCTGGAATGTGCAGTTTAATAGCAATATAATGTCCTATAATTAGCAGGCAAAGGACTTGCCTCCCAGCTGGCCTGTGCCAGAAGGATATAATTACAATCCCAAGGAGTGATGTTCCTCTGACCTGCAGCCAGCTTGCAGTGAGGAGGAGAAATCTCCTTTTCCTCCCTGTGCTCAGCCAGGGAAGCAGGATGGCAGCTGGAAGAGCTGCCAAAGCAGCAGGAGAGCAGCTGATAGCCAGCACAGCCATGGAGAAATGCTGCATCTCTTGTGGGTGGGAGGGAGGGGATGTCCCTGCTGGCATCTCTGGGATGCACCCTGTGCTTCTGCTGAGCTTGGAACGAGTGACTTGTCAAAGGAGAGCTCGTGGCTGTCTCTGTTCTGCAGCCCTGTGGATCATGGCTCAGCCAGGGCCAGCACAGGCTTTTGCTGGTTTCCCAGCAAATCTGGCTGGGCACAAAACAAAGGTTCTCATTTAGGAAATAGGAGTTGCAGTGTTTGTGGAGGCTGTCATCCCTCTCAGCCAACAGCAGGAAAATGTGCCAAGGCTGGAAGAGTGAGGAGTGAGGACAGATGTGCCAGCCTCGCTGGCAGGGCCACGTCCTCCACACCTCTGCTCTCCCCTCCTGGTCCTGATTCCACTCTGGATTTCATAGAATAGCTGTTGGACACTATTTTTCATGGATCTGTGGCAAGGGAGGAGTTGGAGCAGCTGTGTGCACCAGGGGCTCTGCCATCCTGCTCCCTCTGCAGCTAAACTCTTTGCTTTTGGCACCCTCAAACCTTCCTGTATTAATTGTGAGCAACTCCATGGGGGTTTCACAAGAGATTTGGGATTGCTGCACACCTTGGCCACACTGAAATCCTAATCCCAGTGTGATGCCACCAGGAGGTGTGGAGGTGTCCTGCCAGAAATCCAGCTCCAGACCAGGCACAGGGGTCTGGTGGGCTCATCAGGGCTGAGGTTCAAGTCTTGTGCCAAGCTGAGCCAGGCTGACTGCAGACAAGTCAATGTCTCAAGCCTGGAAGGGCTTTGCTCCCACAACCACCAGGTCTTTCAGCCCTGGTGCAGGGGCTCAGGAGCACTTGGAGAAGGCATGGGTGGGTGGGTGAGTATAAACCAGGCACCACTCTGGTTTCACATTCTCTGATGCTGGAAATTTCCCTGTAAACCATCCTGCTTGAGGGAAGAAGCCTGGCCTGGTGCTGTGCTCCATGCTGGCAGCAGGATTGCTGATCTCTGCCCACTTTGAGAGGAGAGAGGCACCAGCACCCAGAGGAAACCCTGGTTTCCTGGGCTGCCTGTGGGGTAGATTTTGCTCCATCTGTGCCCATCAGAGCTCTGTGCTGGAAGGGGAAGGAGCTGGCAGTGCCACCAGGTCTGGGTTGCTGTGATCCCCCCCACCAGCCATCCCAGCCCCTGGAGCACGTTTTCAAGCAGCTCCATGAGATCTTATGGAAAAGCTGCTTTCTCCCTTCCCTTGCCATTATGCTCTGGTGTCACTTGGGTGATGCGCTCCATGCTTTTTCTCCTCTCATCCCCACTCCCGTGCCTTTGCCTGTGGCACAGATCCATTCCTGGCCATCCTGGAGCCCGGATGCAGCTGGAGTGGGAGCGAACGTGTCAGCCCCTGGCTTCGCTCTGGCTTCCCTGGGTACGGGAGCCTGGCACTGCAGGGGGTAATTGGGTTTCCTTCTGCCTCTGCCTCTCTCTCCCCCCAAATCCAGGAGAAATAATTGGAAAAGAGAGGTGTGAGTCTGTGCCTGGCACTGGAGAGGAGAACATTAAAGGCCGGAGCTCTGCGCTTCATTCGCAGCTCCCGGGCTGGTAATTGCTGTGTTGTGGTTTCTAATTAGCGCCGCAGTTGGGGGGATGCTGTTCCCCTGCATGGCCCCACCGGGGTCAGCCCTGTCCCCTCGGCTTCCCTCACCCCTCCACCTCGCCTGGGCCCTGGATCCATCCCTCTGCAAGTCCCTGCTGGCTTCCGCTGCCCAGGGAAAGCTCATGGCCAGCCCTGCTCTGGATCTGGGTCAGGTCTCCGCTCCCTCCACACCTCTCTGCATGTGGGTGCCTTGGGCTGCTCTGGGTTGAGGAGAAAGGAAAAGGCAGTTTGTCCCAGCTCTGCCCAGGCTGATGTGGGTCAGCACAGCTTCCCTGGGACCCTGAATCCAGAGCCATCCTGCTCCTGTGGGTGCATTCTGGGCGCTGGGTCTCGGCGTCGAAAGGACACGTTGGTGTTTCAGTGCACAGACTGAGCATTGAGTGAGACTTCCCTTTGAGCAAACACTCTGCTTCTGTTCCTTCAGCAAATACTCTGCAGCCCCCAGACAACATCCTTGATATTTTTCATGGAGAGAAAGAGAGACTGGAGCGTGCCCATGGCTCCTACTCCCATTTTTCCTAGCTCGGTGGGCATCTCCATGGCTCAGGAGCTCTCTCCTTGCCTCTCCTTTCACCCAACTGCAGCATTTTTGGTGCTCTAGGGATCTTTGGCATCCCTACCACCCCTACCCCCTTGCAGGGGGACCTCTGGAAACCACAGGATCCGTGCATTCCCAGCAGCTGAGGCTGCTCCCTCTCCTGTGCTCGGGTTTGTTTGTTTGTTTGCGTAGCTGCAGCTCGGAGGGGGCAGGAGGGAGAGCGGGAGGGAAAGCACCGAGCGCGAGACGTGCGGATTCATTTTGAAGCTTCATAATGGTGCATTTACACACCACGTTGCCTAAGGAAATTGGGTGGATGAATGCCTGGTCATGCTGCCAGTGCAGCAGGTTAACTCCCAGGATTTAGCTTATATCATTTCACGAGAGCGTTTATGGCCTTTACTGTGTTTATTCCCAGGTGCTCTTTGGCACTGCTGTATCCCAGGCTCCTTTTGTGTATGCACGCCTGTGTGGAGATTTTCAAATAAAATAACACATCTCTTCAGACCTGGGCCACATTAAATATTTATTGCCTGCAGTTTGTGCATATGTGTTTGATAAATGGGTGTGAGGGGAGGGGAGGAGATGGGGAAGAGGGAGCTTGGCTGCAGGGAAAGCGTTGGCTTTGTCCTGGAATTTCTCCAGGCGATGGCACTGGAGAGGAGTATCCAGCACGTGCTGCCTTTGGGGCTGTTTTTAGGGGTTTTGGACAAAGTGGGATGGCTGCAGGCTTTGATGCTCAGGCCACAAGTTCCTTCTCTGGGACAGGAAGTCCCTTATTTCCCCATTCTTGGCTTTCCTTTGACGCTGCAAAACGTGTCTGAAATGCTGTTGGATATGGAGGTTGTTGTGGTCTGCTGGATTCGCCTGTGTCCCTTTCTACATCCAGAAAGCTTTGATAAAACCAGTTTATTCCAGCACAGAAGCTGCAGGATAGGAGAGGCTGAAGGGTTAGAGTGAGGAAGTCCAATCATAAAAAATGCCCAGGATCCCTGGAGTTGGAGGGATGATGCCTCTGGGGATGGAGGGGCTATTCTGGAAACAGAACAATTCCCTGTGGAGCCATGCTCTGTTTCCTGCCTGTATCCTGTGCATTTCAGCCCCTCTTTAAAGGTGTAAATAAATCTGTTTTGGTGAGATTTGGAGCAGCCCTGGTAACCTGCAGTTGCTTTGCCCACGCTGAGCAGGGTGGCTGGATCCCCTGAGAGAAGGAGGAGCAAAGCAGTTACATTAAAGCAGTTTTTTTGTAGTGTTAAGTTTTATATCCAGAATAATCCTTGAAATCCAAGCCAAGCTTTTATCTGGTTGCATTTGCTTTGGCAATGGGGCTTGCAGGGAGGCCGAATGGCTGCAGGACACCTGGAGCAAGACTCACCTGATGTGAGTGACCCACTCAGCACGAGTCTGCAGCTGGCACTGCCAGGGTTTGTGGGCAAAGGGGGGACACTTCCCTTTACCTCATGCTGTCCCTGCTTTTCTTTGCATTCACAGCACTTTTGGAGAGCTCAAGACTGTCCGGCTGCCCAAGAAAATGGCAGGAACAGGATCCCACCGGGGCTTTGGCTTTGTGGATTTTGTCACCAAGCAGGATGCCAAGGTGAGCTGTGCTCCTCCCTGCCCTTCTGGCACTGCCCTAGGTGGGGAGGGGAGCTCTGTCCTGCTGAGGCTTAACCCAGCTTTGGGGCAGGCTGGTGGCATTCCCCTGGAAAGCTGCACTCAGGCTAAAAGCCCCGTGTGGGCAGCAACAAAACCCACAACTCAAACCCTAATGGGGATAATTCTGGTGCAACTGATAAAATAACTCAAAATTCTTGTAATACAGAAGGACAGGAGCTTATTTTTCAGATTTGTCATGCAGCAAGGTGAGACAGCATGGTTTTGACCCAACATTAACACATCAGGAAACCTCTGCACATGTCCCACCTCCGCTACCACCTTGATTTTAGGGTAGTTTTGGATATTGTGGCTGTTTCCTAATTTGTAACCTGTGCAAGGCTCGTGTTCACCAGTTCTTCTGTGTGTTTTGAGAGCCCCCTGTGAGCAGCCTTACCCTGCTGCTTTCCCAGCGACTCTGCCAGAGGATCAGTCTCACAGAATTGGCCTCGTTCATTTATTTTTTGAAAGCTTTCTTGTATCTTTAAGTTCTATGCTTTTAGCAGAAACAAGGGGATTGCAGCCTGTCTGATGGTATCCTGCTCTTATCCTTTGCCAGAGGTTCTGGAGCAGGGTGGATTTCATCCTGCTGCTGATTCCTGGTGATTTGTGCAGGGTCTGGAAGGGAGTGGCTGCAAGCACAGCCCATGGGATGTTATTGCTGGAGGGAAGGGACCACATGAGCCCCCAAAACTCCAGATTTTCCAGACTGTGAGTGGAGATGAAGGAGAGAGGAGGGGGAGAGCCAGCCAGAGCCTGTGTTTATGTTTTTCGACAGCATTCATTGATCCAGGATCACAAGGGACTATTAGATCATCCCTTCCAGCCTGACCTCCTGTATAACACAGTACATGAAGTTTCTTTGTTAGTCCTGTATTGATCCTAACTCAAACTTCCCTCTGCTCAGCCTCCCTCCTCCCCTTGGGGGTCAGCTGGGGGTGCAGGGATCCCCCTAGGAGCCTGGGTCCTCTCCCTGCACCTTGAGCTGTGCCTGTGGCACTGCTCTAAGCAGCTTTGCTTTCACCTCTGCTTCACTCCACAGCCATTCAGGCTTTGTTCCTGGGATTTGAATTAATCTTTTCCCAAGGAGCCTCAGACTTTGGATGGAAGGGTACATTGAGGGACCTGACTGGTTCTTTACTGCTGCTCAGTTTGGGGGAGTGTGAGGCAGCACCTGCTTTTCTGCTCCTCCCTGAGGGAAACAGGCACAGGCTCAGTGTTCGCCTCCCGGCCCTTTTCATCCCCTCAGGGACTGATTCCAGCTGCACTGGACAAATGGGAATGTCAGGGATAGGTGAGGGGAGACAGCCAGACAGGGCTCTGGCCCAGGGCACTGCTCCCAGAGCTCATGGAGGGGAGCATGCAGAGAGAGAGCTGCCCTGTGCAAGAGCTCTCAGCGGGGTTTTCTTCTTTCCCAGCAAAGCAGCTCTTCTTCCTTCTTCATATTTTTTTCCACCCTCATCTCTTTGAGGGATTTAATTGTCTCACAAGTGGCACATCAAGTACACTCCATTGGCCGTCTGGAAAAGGATGCACGGTGTATTGATGAATAGGATCCTGAATATTGTAAACACGCTCATAATTGGCTTAGAGTTTATTGCTGAGTGAAATGAGAGAGGAGGGGAGCGGGCCTGGAGACCTCTGTGCTGAATAGCTCTGACTGTCAGTGACGCTTTTGCTCAGAGTGGTAATCTGGAAATTGCTTATAAGCATCTTATAAAACATGATGGGTTTGTAATAGAATAGTTAGGCTGCCTTTGTTGGGCATTTAAAGCCTGTGACCTCCCGTGTTTGTCTTTTTCTCTGAACAACCACGGCGGCTGTGGGAGCGCACATGGAGATTTTCCACAGCCAGCACGGACGTGGGGGTCTCCTCCTCCCAGCTCCCTGATGCTGTGCCTGCAGACCTGCCCCATCAGGCTTGGCTTGATCTCCTCAGCCTCCCCTGGAACTGTGGTGCACCAGCAATACCAAATTAACTCCAGTTAAGGAAGCACTAACCATTTCCTGACGTTCCCTGTGCAGAATTGTTGCGGAATTGGTTTTATTTTTGAACTATTAACTGGAAAGCCGAGTTCCCACTTTTCTCCCCTGTTGATATAAAAATACATCTGGTCTCCAAATAGAAATTGCCCATTTGGGAGAGACAGCCAACGCTTTCAAAATGCACGCACATGGAAGGAAAAAATCCTTGTGTGCAGCTGGCATCGCAGAGAGCATCCTCAGCTGGGACCGGCTCTTGCAAGGGAGGGATATTTATCAATCTCCTAATGTTGTTGACCCTTTGTCCCTCTAATGACTCCAGACTGGAGGCTCTTTGGCTTGAGTATTTAATAGGGCAAGGGGGAATCTGGAGGCAGAGCAGCACTGTCCTCCAAATGAGCGCAGCACTCAGGGCTGGCACTGTCACACCCGGGGGTGACAGACGCTGCAGTCCGGTCTCTGCTCCCAGTCCTCCCAGCACAGCAGGCTCTGCTCCAGAGCTCTGGCTGCCTCATCCCAGCAGCCTGCCCTTCCTGGGGCTATATCAGCCACCTCTTCACTTGGAAATTCTCTTTCTGAATCCCACAGACGTTTTTAAGCTGCTGTTCCAGCCTCTCCCTTTTCTCTCCCCGCTTTGTCCCACTGTGCTGAGCCGTATCGTTAAGCTTGAACCAAACCTACCAAAAGTGCTCAAAAATGGCATTTTTAAGCATGCTGACATCCTATTCTCAAGAAGGAGAAGCCCATAGTGTTTTCATGCAACCCCTAAAGCATCTGGAAAGTAAATGAGGCCCAGGAGAGGGTTTGCCAGGGGTCTTCAGGCTTCGGGGTGGCCTGGCAGAGGGTGTGTTACCAAATGCAGCAGCTTTGTCAGAGTCAGGTTTGGGCATTTCAAAAGGAGCTTCTTGTGACAAAGGCTCTCCTTAAAGGTGTAGGAAGATATGAAGCCCTGGAAATTAGAGGGCTTTTGTGGTGAGTGTCTCTCTTGGATGAGCAGACAGCACACACCTCCCTTTATTCCTCATTTGGATACAACTCCACAAACCTCTGGCCCTTCTTTGTTCCTCCAAAGAGGTGTCCTGGGAAGGCAGATGCTGACATAGAGGAGCTGCACCCCAAAAATAGCTCCTGCTTTCTGTGAAAGCCAGCCTGCTTCTCCTCATTTCATACTTGTCACCTAATTAAAATATGTTTTTTCCCTACCTATCTTTTCATTTGGAATAGCAGCAGTGGCAGATTTCCTCTTCTCCCTGGAAGATTTCCAGCAATGTGGATGTATGGGGATGGCATTTCTCCCCTTCATCCCTTTGTCTTTTAAATCATCAGTGCTTTCTCTTTTTTTTTCTCACAGAAAAAGTCTTAATTCCTCTTAGAGCAATGAACATTTTGTCTTCTAGCTCGTTTCCAAAGAAGTGACATTTGTGTGTTTGTCACCTGAAATGTGCAGCTTCTCTTCTGCATCCCCAGCTCCTGGAGCCCATCTGGAAGATGGGGAGCAGAGATCCCAGTACAGGCTGGAGCTTTCCTTCATCATGGGTGCAAACCAACTCATTTCGGGGATGTGTTTGGCCAGGAAGGGCCAATGTCACCAGGCTGGTGGCAGATGTGTCTCACCCAGCGGGTTTCTTACACAAAACACAACTTCATGGCAGCATCTGCCTTCCCTGTTGCTCCATGACCTTTCCCAGGGCTGCCAGCAAAACTAGAGGATGGCAGTCCCATGAGGTGGCAGGGAAGTGGCACAGAGGACCAGAGCCTAGCAAGTGCCCCATTCATCGTGATCTGCCCTCCTCCATGACCTGTGGAGCACGGATGGGCTGTGTGCTGTCACCCAGCCTTGCTCTTCCTTGTGCTGTGGGAAGGAGAAATGCAAAAATAGGAATTAACAAAGGAAATGCAGTGTTTAGAGCCATGAGTTGTGTGCCAAGCTTTGGAAAATGCTCCTTGTGCCAACATAAACAGCCCTCACATCTCCCTCCCACCACCTCCCTTCCAGTGTTTGTTTAAGCCAACACATTGCTCTGGTAATTGGGAGGTAGGCTTTGAAAACACAGCAGCAGCAAATAAAAACAGCTGGAGCTTGCAGCTCTTCCAGGAGGAATGTGCCCCTGGAAAAGGGGGCACTCTGCCCTGCCAGGATCACCCCGGGGAGCTGGGGGTGCTGGGATAACAGGAATTTCACCCATGCCATGGAGCAGGTGTTTTATAGCACATGAGGGTTATATGAGTGAAAGGACTTTGGAAAGAGAGGGAAACTCAGGTTACTGGGTGCTGGTTACTGAAAATGGGGGTTTTTATGAGTCTGGTAACCCAGCAGCTCAAGGAGGGTCCTGAGGAGCAGCTGTGAGCAGCAAAGCAGGACAAGCCCCTCTGCCCAGAGGTGTGGCATTTTTGGGACAGCTGCAGTGTTTCAAAGCTGCTTTTAGCAGGTGGCTCAGAGGAGGGATGTGGGATTCCACAGGACAGCTTGGGAGCTGGTTTGGGGGCCTCCAGATGGGAGCACAGGTCTTTATTGGACAGCAGGATGTGTGTCTGATCCTAGAGTTACTGTTTTTGTTCCAGGGGTATGAGTTTGCAGAGCTCAAAACCTGAGTTAATCCCAGCCTTAGCTGGGGATTTTAAAAAAATATGTGGGGCATATCTCTCCCCCTGTGCCCAGCCTTTACTGTGGAGCACTTTTTGGGCCCTGGAGATAAAAATATTTGGCCAGTGTGTTTGTGTATTTGCACTGTGAGACCAATCCTGCTCAGTCGTGAATTTCCTTGAAATTCTGTGGGAAATAAAGACAAAATCAAACTTCCCTGGAATGAGTCAGTGTTCCCTGGGTGTCTCTGCTGGTTGCCTACGGACAGAGAAAGCCTATCTGAGCTCTTGGCTGGCTGTCTCATTTGTATTCAATATCACCAAGAGATTATAGCTGTATCCTAAACAGGATCTAACCTCTGGATTTCTGCATTAGAGCAAACCACTACAGGCAGAAAGAGCAGAGGACTTCTGTGCTGGCTTCTGCTTCATGCTGCCAGCATGGCCAAGTCACCAAATGGTGGTTGGCAGGAGAAAGGCAGTTTTCCAACTTGCTTCCAGAGCAGAAAGGAGCTTCTCTCTCACAGCTGAGCTGTGCTTTCCTGAGTTCCAGCAGAGAACAGGGTGCCAGGGAGTCACAAGGTCCCACCCACTGCTGACCCAATGCTCCAGAGGCTGCAGCATTCCCAGCCCAGGGTGGTCCCATGCTGTGCTGGATTCCAGCCTGCCTCATGCAGCACTGGTGATGGGAATTTGCTCTGCTGCAAGTACAGGGAAGATAAATGACCGAGTCAGAGCCTCTGATGGAGATGGATCCTGCCCCATCAGAGCAAAGCACTCCCAGTGCGCTGTTCTCCGGTGGCCTTTCCGCTCCAGGGCAGAGGGAGGGACATTTTTGCCTTCCCTCACGTGAGCTTGTTCTTATTTTCTCCTTTAATTCCTTTTTCTCTTTTAATTCTGCAGAAAGCCTTCAATGCCCTGTGCCACAGCACTCACCTGTACGGGCGCAGGCTGGTGCTGGAGTGGGCAGACACGGAGGAGACGCTGGAGGCCCTGCGCCGCAAAACCGCCCAGCACTTCCACGGTAACCCCTGCCTGCCACTGCCCCTGCCACAGCTGGGGGCTGGCAGCTAGCTGCTGGAGCCTGAGCGTGCAGGGGGAGGCATCCAGGCCAGGCTTTTATCTGACAGCTCTGCCTGTGAGCCCTTCACTGTGCATGTGCCAGCCGTGCCCAGGCGCCACGGTGCCACCTGCCAGCCACAGCACCTTTGCTCCCTCCCCTGGGTGCTCCCGAGCTGGGGAAGGGCTCTGTGCAGGCAGCACGTGGGTTTAAAAGGAAAAGCTGTGTGGTGATGGGTTGGGATGCAGCAGGGGCTGTTTGGCTCTGGCTGCTGGGAGTGACAGCTCTGCAGATGACAGCACTGCAGGCTCCTATTGACAGCCATCGACAGGCACAAATGCATTGCTTGGCAAATATTTATGTAGGAAGGGCTCCCCTGGGTTGCAGGGCTAAGCTGGAGATCAATGCTCCTCCTCCTGCATCCCCTGCCAGCTTCCCCTCTCCATCACCACATGCCTGTGGCAGGGGGGTTTGGCAGCAGTTGTGGGGCTGCACATCCTGGTGAGGGAAGAGCAGCACGTCTCGGTTATTCAGGGATCCTGACTGATCCAGTGACCCACTTGTTCCTGAAATAGTGCAGGGCTGGTTGTTCCAGACTGGGGAAGCTGCAGTTTGGTGGGGGTGGATGTGCCCACCCAGAACCCAGCACTGGAGTGGGGACACATGCTTGCTCTCAGTAACATGAATCTTCACCTGGGTGGAGAAAGCAGCAGGTGAGAGGTTTCAAGCACCCGGTTTTATCTTCAGGATCTCCTTCCCTCCTTCCACTCTGCTCAGTGTAGGGGGAAATAAACAGGTTTTGGCTTTAGGGTCCCTGCAGATTCAGCAGGTATGGCTGTGAGCTCTGCCACCTCCCCCAAGCTCCTCTTATTCCCAATTTTAGCCTGCCTTTCCTCCAGCCTCCTCATCTGGGCTCTTCCTCACCGAGCTGGGGCCCTGGGGAGGGCAGCAGGGAAGGGCATTTTCACATCCTGGCAGGAATGCAGCCTTGCAGCTGAAGTGGCTCCAGGGTCTCAGCTGTTAAACAGGAGCAAGGCTTTAGGGATGGGAGAGAGGATGGAAGCACCATCCCTGCTGTGCTCCCACCTGTCTTGAGGGGACAGCAGGAGCATCCAGTGACTCTTGGCAAAAGTCTGGCAGTGACTGCCAGTGGCTAATGCTGCGTGGCTCCAGGATGTGCCAGGAGGGCCAGGCTGGGGCACACCTGTGGGCACCAGGTTCTGGCTGGTGCCTGGGACCAGGTCTCAGCCACTGGAGGGTCATGGGTGGGGTTTTATTCCCTTGGGAAGTGCCTGCTCCTGATTTCAAGGCACCAGTGGCTCCGACGTGAGGAGGGAGCTGCACTCTGTCCCTTCTGTGGGTGCGCAGAGGGTGACAGTGATAAAGGGGTAAAAAAAGGCTGCCACCATTCTGCCTGCAGCCCCCTGGAAGGGGAATGCTCCTTCTGCTTTCCTCCTTGGCGTGGCTAGAGGCTGCTTTTCCCACATGGAGCAGGGATGGAGAGGATGCAGAGCACACACAGCACCCAACAGCCAGGCTGAGACCATACATCTCTTCTCACTGTTTGTATAGACCAGAAACCAGGCTTTTTCCTACCGATCCCCATTTCCTCAAGTCTCCTCCTCTCCCCACAAGGCACAGGAGCAGCTCAGGCATCCCTGTGCTGTTAGTCAGTGTCCCATGAGCTCTCCTTTCCCAGTACAGTGTGGGTGAATTGTGAGGGTCCTTCCCACAGCTTTGCAGGCTTCAGTGGCCAGGTCCCCATCCCGAGCTAGGAATGGGAAAGAAAAGATAATTTTGGGTCTTCAAGCCTCAGGAAACAATCAAGACCGAGGTCTGTGGTGTCCTCAGCTCTAATGTCAGCCCCATCACCTTTGTCTTAGTATTTCAGAGTCCTAACCTGGGCTGTGACAGACATGTCTTACCACTGACTGCTCTCTGCTACAATTACACACCTTATTTCTAGAGACCATTTAGAGAGATTGGGCTTCCAGTTCCAGGTCTCTGCTGTTATTTTTGAAGGAGAGGTCTGGTCTCCCAAATCTTTTCTTCATTCAGGTGTTTGTCATGGCAATCAAGCCACTTCTGTGCTGTCTTTTCAATAGGTCTAATAGATGCAATAAAATGGAATAGGCTTCCTTCCCATTTTGTGTAGTTTTCAGGTCATTCTTTATGGCTTGTTCTGAGGCTTTGTAATGTTCCAGGAGAAAGTGAGGAGCCCAGGGGTGGTCACTGACTGCTACGGGTGGTTTCAGTAATTGTGTCAGGAGTGAAGCCACAGCCCAGCCCTGAGGCCTGGGACCTCAGCCTTGCACTCCACTGGCTCCCAGCACAGCCTGGCAGAGGTTTAAGACTTTTTGCTCTTTTCTGAGAGTATCTGCTCTTCATCCTGGGGCAGGGAGCTCTTATATTAGGGGAAAAAAAAGACACCTCGAGTTTTGTTTGCACTCCATTTTTAATGTGGGGGACCCACAGCTGCAAGAGAGACTGAGGGCTTGGCCAGGAACAGGCGAGGCTTTGATGCTGCTGTGGATAAAGTTAGTGGCTCTTGCTGTGGGAAGGAGAAGCCAGGGAAAGCTTGGCCAACAGTTATCCCTGGAACCTCTAGTGCAGCCCATAACCTGAGCAGGGCTGTGACAAATGCCACAGCAGGGCAGGGACAGGTGACAAACCCAGCCAGCAGCAGCATCTCGGCCCCAGCTTGGGCAGGGGGATTCTCCTTTTGGAAAACAAGGATCACTGATGCTTTGGAAACCAGCAGGGTGGCTTTTCTGGCTCTGGCACCAAGGAGCAGCTAAATTTGCCAGCCCTGGGGCAAGGGACAGCCGTGGATCTGTGCCCTGTGCAGGAGGAGCTCCAGCCTCACCCCTGTCCTGCGCTTCTGCATCCCCAAATCACAGACCCACAGCTCCATCCTGGAGGAACAGCGAGCTGGGGAAGGTTGGCAAGCACTGCCCATCCCCTCAGCATGCTCTGCTCTCTCCCAGGAGCCCGGGGCCGTGCAGGGAAGGCGCTGGCTCCCAATCCCACTAAATGACAATTACTGGTGTTCGTGCGCTCCGCAGAGCCCGCGCTCAGCCGGCTCCGGCGCGGCCGCCGCTCTCCTGCCAGGCCTAACTTGGGAAGCCAGCTGTGCCGGGCCGCTTTTCCTGCTCTTTCCCATCGATCAAAGAATTAAATTGACAGATGGGGAATTTCACCACGCCGGGAGGGGAAGGAATGGCTTGTGGGGGGGTTTTTGATGGGGAGGGTGATGAGGGAGGTGTGTGAGGAGGGGGCTCGGTTGTGAGGAGCTGTGGGTGGGTGTAAAGCAGCCGAGCCCCGCTGTGGCTCATGCCTGGTTATTTACAGTTGTTGCTGGAAGCAGGGTTTTGCCAGGGAAGGAATGCTTCTGGTGGGATGGGAAAGTCTTCCTGCCACCATCACCTTTGCCAGTTTGCACCTTCCTCCATCACCTTTACCAGATCACTCCTCCTATGGCCACAGACCCCCAGGTTTCCTTTGCCCCTCACCTCCCAACCGCTGGGCTCCTTTTTTTCTCCTTTGTCCTTTCCTGTTTC
>VWYI01028379.1:80848-102370 GCA_013399455.1 Anthoscopus minutus
CATCTGTAACTAATGCAAACACATGCCGGAGCCGGAGAGTAAAACCCTGCAGGATTAGCGTGGCATCCACAACCCTGCCACGTTCTAATCCCGTGGTAATCCCCCTCCCGGCCCACCCCCGCCGGCTTTGCCCATTGTTTAAAGGAAGCAAATGGGATCGTTAGCGGGCAAACCTTAACCAGCTTGGAGCAGCAGAACGGAAGGAAGTCGAACCAATTCGCTTCCCCACCCTCCTGGGTTTTTATTTTCCCCTTGTTAGACAAGAGGGGGGATGCTCCTGCTGCTCCTGCTGCTCCCCGTGGCCAGGCTGGTGAATCTGGGCAATGCAGTGGGGGGAATTTCCCTGCCAGACCCCTGCCTGTGCCATGGCAGGTGCTGCTGTGCTGAGGGATGCTCCCTGTGCACCCAGCATCCCATATCCAGCTTTTCTCTGCTGTGCAGCCTCAGCATGGCGGGATCTCCATATGGGGCCTGCTGGGGTCTGCTTGGGAAGGGGTGGCAGGTACAGGACAGGCTTCCTGCAGTGGATTTGGGAGATGAGACCGCATTTGGTGCCATTCCAAAGCAGGAGAGCTGGGAGCAGAGTAAAGGAGAGGGAGAAGTGCTGAGCTGGCACCTTTCTCCAGAGTGGGTTATCCCTGGTGCCTTTGGGTGGTTGAACTGGGAATAGCTGCTGCAGGGTCTTGGGGTGGCACCTGTGGCCCCCTCTGTGCCCCCGAGCTCAGTGGGGTGGCTGCTGGGAGGGCAGCAGGGTCCATCAGCACCCTCGTCCCCCTCCTGTCCCCACAGCCCCCAGGGAGAAGGGAGGCAGGTTCTGGCTCTCTGTCAAGGAATTAATTGAAAAATAAAATCATTAGATGGGAACTCCAGAAATGCAAAATTGTTGGGAGTTGGGGGGAGGTGGAGGGGGGGGATGTGAGCTTTTGTCAGGTTAATTTCTTCTGTATTGATGTTTTGTGACATTTACTTGTTGTTTATCTCCCGCAGCAGCTGTAATACTAAAAGAAAATGCACAGCTTGTTCCATTTATTTATTTTACACCTTTTCTTTAGTCCTATGGTATGTTTGTTTGTTTGAGAAACCCAGCGAGGCTTTTGATGTCTGAAAGCAGGATTTAAACAGCTGTTCTCCATGTGCTGCAAGCAAGCTGGGGAGCCAGGGGGGGAGAGGGGGCTGTGCCACAGCTCCTGCCGGGAGGGCACTGCTTGCCCAGCATAAAGGAGGATGTCAGCCTCAGATCAGGGACCAAATGGCTTTGTCACCTCAGTGCCGGGTGCTGCTGAGGGGTTGGGATGTTCCCTCAGGTGCTGGCAGCCCCCCAGGGCACCCCCCTCTCCTGCATCCATTGGGAAGGATGTGTGCATGGTGCTGTGTCCCAGGGAGCTGGGCAGTCCCAGGACAGGGCTGTGTGTGGGGCAGGAGGGGCAGAGCAGGGACAAGGTGAGGGATGTGCGCTGGGCTGGGGTGAGCTCAGAGAGGGGCTGTGTCCTGCCAGGAGCCCTGATGAACCCTGGTTAGGTTTGCAGCCACTTTTCCACAGGGAAATTGTGAATTGAGGTCAGCAGGAATGGCTGGCATCACCATCACCCGTTTGGATGCTGTGTTCCCAGCCTGTGAACTAAAGCGTGGGTGGGAGGTGTTGGAATCCCAGCTCCTGCCAGGACCTGGCTGGGGAGGAGAAGTAGATGACACTTGATGACCTTCACCTGGAAGGGTTTCCTGCTACCTTCAGCCCCTCCCAAGGTGGGTCCAGGTTGTAATTTTTGCTTTTCTTCTTCCCCTCTTTGCTCTCACCCCGGCCTGGACAGACTCCCCGAAGAAGAAAAAACGATCGGAGTTTTTGAATGAAATCATGGAGCACCTGGAAGGGGAGGACAGCAACAAGGATGAGGACATCTAACAGCTGCTTGGGGTCTGGTGAGGTGGGCACTGGGGCAGTGGGGCTGGGGTGGGCACAGCTGGCCATAAAGGTCACAATGTCCTGGCTTGCTGCAGGGTCAGGAGAAGGTGGAATTCGAAAAGCTCAGCAGGCTCCAAGCAGAGATCCCACCCTTTTCCTCTCCCCTCTGTGACCCCACAGGCTCCTGGCTGTGGTCCCAGGGGTTACAGCCCTAGTTTGGCCTTGGTTTGGGCCACATGTGGAAGGGAGTGCATGCCCTGGGTGTGTTCTGTGTGCTCCCCTGGCTGTTGGCATCTTCCCAGGGGAAGGCAGCAGAATTGCTGCTGCAACAGAAATCACTCTCAGGGTGTGAATTGTCCCTCCCTGCAGCTGGGGAAGAACAGATGGGCTGCCAGAAAGTCCCTGTTTGGACACCAACCTGCAGCTGCCACCATGCCACAGATAGTTTGGCATAGGCCTTTTCCCTGCCAGCACCAAAACCTCCATGGCTTCTCTCCCTCCAAAAGCACCACACCCCGAGGTCTATGAGTTCTGGCTGCCATCACTTCTCCTTGGTGTGTCCTGGAGTAGCATCCCAAGGCTGGAAAACATGGGATGGCAGGAGGGAGCCAGGATGAAATGGCTCCCTGGGGTCAAACCCTCCATCCTGCCAACCCAAGACCCCGGAGTTCACCCTGTGTGGGTTCAAGAGAAGTGAGATGGGCTCGTGTGTGTTTGTCCTCTGTGTGTGTTTGTGGCCACAGTGGAAAGCCTGGCTATGTGACAGGAGCCCTGATCACAGCATTAAACCAGCACTGCCTGCTCCATGCAGGGCCACTGCAGGATAACATCTGCTTTGGGATCACATCTGTCCAGCTGTGATCTGGGATGCCTGCAGGTGTGTGTGCTGTGAACAGCTTGTCCTGCAGCCAGCCCGAGGGTGGAGCTGGGCAGGGCTGGAGGAGAACAGGACACACGGTGCTGCTCACAGCCCTGTGCTTACAGACATGTCCTATCCCAGCTTTTCTGCAAGATTCCCCAGGGCAGGGCTCAGCCCTGAGGCTGCAGTCCCAGGCTGAGCTCCTGCTCAGGGGCCAGAGGTGTGACACCCCTTGCTGCTCCCCCAAACTGTGCTGCAGCTCCAGAGCCCTGCTGCTGCCACTGAGAGGCTTCCCAAACCCAGCAGGAGCCACTCCTGCCAGGACCTGGGAGTGCTGGCTCAGGGTACAAACCAAAATTCAAGGATACCCCTTTGGGATATCTCAGGGAAAACCCTCATCCTGCTGTGCAGCAGGTGGGAAAACTGAGGCACAGGTGTGGAAGCAGGGGCTGGCAGTGTCACCTGAAGTGGTGAGAAGCTTTATTCCCCTGTTTTTACTTGGCATTGATGAGTGGCAGTGCTGTCCCTGTTGCCTTCACTGCCCACCCCACCACGGGCACAGCTCTGCACCAGGGGGTCACTGCAGGGACCAGGGGGTCACTGCAGGGCTAAATTCAGTTTCAGTTCAGCAGGGATGTTTGGCCATCCTGGCTGAGCAGGACCAGCCCAAGTCCAGCACAGAGGGCACAGGAGCCAGGCAGGGTCCCCTCCAGGCACGTGCATCACCCAGCCCATGATTTCAGCAAAGCTCTGCAGCGTTGCAGGTCAGGCTTGGATTTTCCTGTGGGGCTTTTTTCTCTGGCTTTTTTTTTTTGTTTTGTTTTTTTCCCCCTCTTTCCCTTCATTGTCTTTTGTGGCAGGGCAGGTTTCTTGCTGAGTGTCTCTGAGGTCTGCAGCGGCGACGAAAAGGATTAGCACAAGCAGAGCATGTAGGCTTTAGAGAACAGAGCAGAGTTTGGTTTCAACATCTAATTCAATTTGTTCTGCCGAGATTGAAATATGAAATGGTTGCCAGTCAAATGTTCAAAGGGGGAGGAGGGAGGAAAGAAGAGAGGGAGCCTTCTCAAATTTAAATTTTAATGAAAATTAATTTAACCCTTTGATATGTTTTAAAACATGTTATTTCCCAGGCTGGGAACTGGCTGGAAAACAGTCATGGGGTTTTTTTTTCTCCCCTGTACCTTCAAACATAATGAAGATTTTCTTTTTCCCTTAATGATACTTATCTTGTGGAGCAGTTTGACATTGGTTAATTTTTCAGGCAATTTGATATCAAGGAAATCTGTTTGATGTGAGTGGCGGGGAGCTGTGTATGTGTACACAGATATATATGAGCCTGGACATTAATTATGGCAGTGCTGATCACAGCTCAGGAGAACAGTTGGAGTTAATTCCTGCTCCACTTCTTTGTTACGTATTGAGAATCCCACACGTTGCACCCCTAAAATTTCAGCAGGAATTTTCTAAAAATGAGCATACACCTGAATTAAGATGATCACTTAAGTAGGTCTGCAGAAATTCAGCACTCCCCACTGGCTGTTTTCTTATTTCCCCCCTGATCTGAAGCAATCTTAATGATAAAATAATGCAAACTCTCTTACCTGTCCATGGAGCTAAAGCAGGGAGCAGCCTCCCCCTGGTCCTTAACCTCAGCAGTGCTGCTGCCAAGCTCTTGTTTGCTTTGGGAGAGGGAATAGTTTCTTTTCTATTATTCAGGAAGGTTTTGTCTGTACCAAATGATTGCACACTGATGGGTGTAACAAGGCTGGGATGAGCTGTAGCCCTGTCCCCCTTGTTTTGCTGGCTCTTGACACCCCGGGGTCGGTGTCACCATGTGTGCCTGTCACCCCTCAGCTGCTCTGTGCTCCCTGAGCAGAGCTGGGCACAGGGAAGGTGTGATTCTCATCTGGGTGTCCTTTTTGGGGTGCCAGTGCTGCAGCCAGGCTGTGCTGGTGGCAAAGATGAGCAGCTCCCAGCCAGAGGCATCCATCAGCCCTGGCTCTGCAGATGGGAGCTGGGGTACAGGCACCCCAGAGGGGCTCTGGGGCTCCCTGGGCTGTGCTCAGCCCCTGCTCTCCCAGCAGAGAGCTCAGACAAGTGCTTTACACTCAGTTCTGGGTGCAGAGTCCCTGGGGGAGAAGCCCAATGCCTTGGCCATGGGTTTCTGTCAGGCTGTGACAGCTTCATCCAGGGCGAGACCCCGGCGAGCCGGGCAAGAGCAGGAGCAGGAGCTGCAGCTGCTCCCCAGGCACGCTCCAGATTCCCCTCCCCAGGGCCAGCTCTGCAATTGGATTAGGATATTATTCAAATGCAGCTTTTTTACTCAATGAGAGGGTTAAAGGGTTTTAATGTAGAAGCAGCTCTCCCTCATTGCTGCCTGTTGCCAGAGGCCTGTGTGGGCTTTTATCTCCTTATGGGGACAGCCGGCAAAGCACGGCTGGGCGCAGAGGATCTCCAGGGAGCCTGGGTTTTCTGGGCACTGCCAGCCCCTCTGCTGTGCCACAGTGCCCTGTGATTGCCCAAATTCCCTTTGGAAAACTGGCCACCATCTGTGATTCCTTCCCTGTCCCATAGAAGGCAGGAGTGCTGGCAGGGACAGGCAGGCAGCATCTGTGAGCTCCTGGTGCTTTCTTTTCATCGCTGTTGCACTGCTCCTGTTCCTACAATTCCTACAGTTCAGGAATTCCAGTTCTTCTCATCCCTTCAGTCCCACGTGCTTGGTCTTCTTCCCAAGTGCTCCCATGGAATGAGGTCTGGGAAGCACTTATGGGCCAAGCAAGCACGGTGAATGCTGTTCACCCACCCTTTGCCAGGGCTGCAGGAGGATCTTGTGTCCCCAATGTCCTGCCTGCTGCTTTCCAGCCCAGCTGAATTCCAGGAGCTCTGGAATCTCCAGAGGGAGGTTCAGGTTGGACTTGAGGAAGAATTTGCAGATCCAGGTTGAGAGAGTTCACTTGGGTGCTGGCTGGGAGATTTGGGGAGCTTCTCCTTAATCACAGAATCCTGGGAGAAGCTGACTTGGAAGGGACCAATATTCCACCACAACTGGACTTTACCCTGGGTCACAGCACAGCCAGTGTTTGGCACCACATTCCAGCTTCCACCACCACATTCCAGCATCCACCAGCACCTTCCTCAGCAGGAAATACAGCAGGAGAAGGAGGAGGCAGCATGCAGCTTCCCTGACTGAGGCACTCTGCCTCCTGTTTTCCCTAAATATATGCATTGGAGAGGAAGAGAAATCGCATGGCCAGGCTTGAGATCTCAGCCTTCGCCAGCCATGAATAATAATCAGGCTCAGTAATTCACAGTAAATAGGGATCCAAATTGGCTAATCAGGGAGGCTTTCACCCCAAACTGGAGCCGGGAAGGGAGGCAGAGCACGAGGGGCTGTGCATGACAAACGGGAAGTGATGCCAGCACAGGAGCAGGGAGCTGGGAAGGATCCTGGAGAAGGGAGTGTCACCTCCCCTGGGAGCTGCAGGAGCACGGTCCCTACTTTCCACAGGCCATAATTAGTGCCATGTGATTAGGTTTGTCTCTCTGTTGCAGCCCCAGGACCATGGTGGGCTGCTAGGGATGAGTGTGGACCAGGGGGGGACAGAGCCAGCGTCACCGTGTCCTCACAGGTGACATCTCCAGCTCAGGGTTTAGCAAAGCTGCTGGGACAGAGCAGAGGGGCAGCAAGGGCTGTGGTGTGTATCAGGAGAGGTGATCTGGGGGGAAAAAGGTTTTCCTCATGTTCCCTCAACTAAAATTTGCCGTTTTCTGGGTAACTTTCTCCTGCAAGAGCAGATGGGGCAGTGGTGGGAGCTGTGTTCAGGTGCCGTGGGGTGGTGCTGGGGTCTTCATCTTCCAGCAGCAGGCTCTGGCAGGGAGGAAACATCCCATGGACACCCCCTGTGAGCAGGGAATGGCTCCCAAGTGCTCAGCACTGGACAGAGCAGTGACAGGCTGAGTCCTTCCCTGCTACTTCCCAACAAATATCCTTCCAGCAGCATCTGAAGGCACTGTTACATCAAGTGAAGATAAAACCACGGGAAAACCCCTCAGTCCAGACCCCCTGCAGACCTCAACCCGTGATTTGGGCTCTTTAAATACATGGAGCAGGAGCTGGAAGTGCAGCTGGTGAGGAGCTGGAGGAAGGCTGCCCCTGCAAGGTGTTTTGCAGCTTCTAAATGACTTTTGAAATTGAGGAGGAACCTCCAGCCACATTCCCAGAGGCCTCAGCTCCCCTGGACAGGGCAGCACAGTGGCTGGAGACCATCAGGCTGCTGCTTGCCTCCTTTTCCAGCTCTCCCAGTCCTGCTGCCCTGCAGCAGGGAATGGTTCTGCATTCAACTAAACCACAGCAGCTCTGTCCACAGGCAATTCCCCTCCTGCCCTTCCCTTTCCCCATCTCTCCCTGCCCCACACCACTGGATTAAGAACACTCAAGAAATTCAGCACACTGGGAAGGGTGGAGCAAACAAACCTCCTTTAGCTTCCTTTCCTCTGTGATTTGGCTTCTTTAAGTGGAAGGAGGTTTGGGATGTGCAGTGCTTCTCCTTGGGGTGTGGTGGGTGCTGTTTGATGCCTCAGCACCTCAGAGCTGATGGCCAGAGCCTCCTCATCCCTCGTAGCCCAAAACTGGAGCTGGGGCTCAGCAGGGCTAACAAGGACAGCTTTGTAAGCTGTGAGAGATGGAGAGAAAAGCAGGCCCCTGCCTCTCCCACATTTGGTGACCCCAGATCCTTTTGGAGATAAATGTAGCCACTGTTAGCAGCCATCCCTCTAGTGCTGGTAGGGCTGAGAAATCCAGGGCTCTTCTACTTCATCAGCTTAGAAACCCAACCACAAAAGGCAGAAATCTCTCCAGGAGAGATCTGGGGCTAGGCAGGCATCCCCTCAGACCTACCCTCTGCCCCCAAAACCTGGCAGCAAAGCCCAGGCTCAGCCTCAGCAAGGCTGAGCCCACACTGGAGCTTAGCTCCTGGCTGGGACAGGGATCTCTCCTGGTGTTTTGAGCAAAGCATTACTTCTTGCATTTTGTGGTCTGGGTTTAAGCTGATAACATAGAAAATTTTACATTTCTTGTCTCCCCCAGGCTCTGGATGGGTGTGTGGGATGAGCTGCTGCCATGGGCTCAGCCTGAGGCAGGACCCCCATCCAGCCCAGGGTTGAGGATCCTGCTGGATCTGAATTGAACTGGGTTCTTCAACAGAGCCAGCACAGGCAGAGACAATCCATGGGGTTGCTTTGACTGCCCCAAAATCTCTGTGACAGCCACTGAGGGGGCAGGTACAGGCAGATTGCAGACAGGAGCTGCTTTAATTCCATTTTCAGCTCCAACTCAGCCCCAGGAAACAGCAGGGTGGGCTGGCCCAGGAGCAGTTCCAGTGCAGAATGTGGCAGAAGTGGTACAGGGCTGCAGAGGCATCAGCCCGGGGGTCACAGCCCATTGTGCCCCCCAGCAAGATAAACAGGACAGGGACATCAGCCCTGGCAGCTGCAGAGCAGGAGCTCTTCCTGCCAGAGGAGCTGAAAAACCAAACCTGACAAGTTTCTTACTTTAATTTCAAAAATGAGAAACCAAGTCAGCCCAGGGTTTCAGCTGTGGATCTGCAGGCCTGGGTGGCAGCAGGAGGGGGCCACAGCAGGCAGGAGCCTTGGACTTCGTTAGGATTCAGCCCTTGGATCTCTCCTTTCCCTCTGATGGCTGAGTGTGATTGACACTTACAAATTACCCAGCCAAAAGTGTCGAGTCTTTGACCCCTGAGTAACATCTTTGGCAAGCCTGAGATTTGCCAGCATTTTGTCATCTAATTACTACAAATCCCTTGAAAATTCACTGGCTGGTGAATTTTTAATGCGGGACAATTTCAATGTGATGCACGGCCCAGATGGGCACGCGCGGGCTCCTTCCCTCTCCCCCCGCCGCCGCTTCCCTGCCCTTTCTTCTCCTGCTTCCCTCCTTTCTTTGCTCCCCTTCCTCCCCCCATCCCATTCCTTATCTCCCTCCTGCCTCTGTGCATCCATATCCATGGCGGTGCCCCAGGATCTCAGCCCCTCCTGGGCTCTCCATCCCGGCTCTGTGTCCCCCCCAGCCCAGCTCCTGTCCCCTCGCTGTCTTGCTGAGGAAACTGCTACATGGAATTAATTTTTTTTTCCCCACCTTCTCAGGTCTCTGGCTGATGGATGGAGCAGGAGAAGCCTCGGTGAGGAGCCAGCCCACTTGTTGCCAGTGGAGTCAGCTCATCCTGTGAACCCAGGGGCTGATTTATGCCGTGGGTCCTGGGCTTGGAATTCCCAGCCTTTGAAACAGACTTTAAATTCAGAGAGGACGGAAAACTCCTGTCTGCTGGCAGCTCCTGTGCACCATTTCTTCAATCCAGGCAGAGAGTGATTCCCTCCTCTCAGCCCAGCCTCAGGGAAGAGGAGCCTGGAGCAGTGGATGCTTCCCTGACCTGGGGACTCTGACAGAACCTGCCCTTAATGTCCGAATTCAATAATTCCTGTACATTAAGAACCACATTCTGTACATTAAAAACCATCTTTTTAGTTTCCCAAACTGAACCACGTCTGTGTTTTGTTTGGCTTTGTTTCTTCTCCTCAGCCAGGTAGTTTTTTGGGGCCGATGGGGAGATAAGAGCATTTTAGGAGGGAGGCCTGGGGTTTGCTGCACTGGGCTTTGTGCTTGTGTCATTCCTGTCCCCACTCCCAGGCAGTCGCCTCCCATCTCTCCTTTCCCAGCTTTCAAAGGGAAAGAGGCTTTGCTTTTCAAGCAGGGTACTGCTTTACATATGTAGGCAGCTGATAAAGTATTTTCACTTCGCCCCTTTCCCCTCTGGGAATCGCTGTCTTACGGCAAAACTGTTTTGTCTGACAAGGGCTGCAACAGATTACACGTGTTGGCTGCAAACATGGGGCCCTTTTTTACCCCCCTCCCCTTATTTTTTTTAATCTTAAAAAAAAAAAAGAAATCTCTATCTCTGCAGTGCCAGGGGGAGCTCTGCCTTTTGCCTCGAGCCCCCAGGAGCAGCCTCACGTTGGGATCTGTTGGTGGCATCACACCCCTGGGTGTGATCTGAGCAGGTTGGTTTTCTCAACGAGGTTAATTTGAGCCTGAGTCCATGAAAATGCCACTGATCCCATCAGGGCTGAGCACTTCAGATGGGCTGGCTCAGGGTTTGGGGTGGGAGATTTTAGGAGCCCTCAACATCCAAAAATGCTGCATCCCTGGAGGTGGGGAGGATCAGAGCGATGCCCTCTGAGGGCCAAGCTCCCAGTGTCACACTGACAACCACAGCAGGGAACCACATCTGATCCACTCAGCAGCTCAGGGACATCCAGGACATCCCTTTCCCAGCCCATGGGCCAAGGGTATTTCCCATCTCTAGCTGGATGCAAGCTGGGATAGGTTTACAATTCGCTTTGCAAATTGTATGTTCAGGAATTGAAAACTTTGAAACCCTCAGGTGGCAGCAGCGGGAGATGAGCAGAGCAGAGAAACCCCTGCTCAGGTTTGTCCCCTGGCTCTGTCTCCTGAGCTGTCCCTTGCAAAAAACGTCCCTTGTCCTCCCAGCAGCGCTGGCACCCAGAGGGAAGGGCTGGGAGAAGGTGAGGTTAAGCACCAGGGTTGGAAGGAACACCAGGATTCAGGGAGGTTTCACTGCTCAGAAGCTGCACACCAAGGCTGAGACGTGTCCAGATTTCAGAGGGAGAAAAATGAGGACACTGCAGTGCCTTGGAATGGGCACCCAAAACTGGGGGTGCCAGAGGAGGGTTTGGAGAGAGGAGCCCTGAGAGGGGGCAGCTCACACCAGCTCAGCCAGGCAGCACCCGGGCTGCTTTCAAGGGGAAACACAAACTGCTGGGTTTGGAGGATCAGGACGTGGGGTGACCCTGGGAGCAGTGCCAGCAGCTCTCCTGTGCCACCAGTGCTGGACACCTGCCTGCTCCCACAGAGCTCTGGGCACCCCAGGCTGAGCAGACCTGGGACAGGTTCCTGGGCTGTGCCACCACCGAGGACGCTCAGACCCAGGGAGAAGCCTCAAGCTCCAGATCCACCCAGCCTCAGGGGGCTTCACTGACATTTCTGTGGGACCCTCAGCAGCACAGTCTGGCTCTGGGCACCTTGTGCTGGGCATTTCCACCCCCAAGGACAGCCAGAAGTGATGTGAATCCTTACCTGCTCTTTTCCACATTTTCCCTTTTTTTTTTCCCCTCATTTTCACATCTTCACTCATGAAATCCCATCCAAGCACTAGGCCTGGGCCCAGGGAACACTTTGCTTGCCCCAAGTTGTTTGTGGAGATAATTAACTGTGTGTTCTCAGCTGAAACCTGCCGTGGCAGCGCTGAGCAGAGGCAGCCCGGGGCCGGTGCCATCCGTGGGGGATGGATTGGGAGAACCACGGGTGGAAAGCCAGGAGGAACCAGCTGAGAGGGACCCTCCCTGAGCTGCCCCTTCCCTTGGTCTGTACTTGTGCTCAGCCCAGACCATTCAGTTCTGGGGACATCCTTTGTGCCTTTTCCAGCTTCTCCATGCCCCACTGGAGCCAGGGATGGGCACTGCATCCTCCCCTGCCCATGTGGGTGCAGCTCTGGTCTATCCCATTGTCCTTTTCCCATCTTTTCCCGATGATTCCTGATCCTCAGGCTCCTGTGACTTCACCCCACTCCTGTTTCTTGCAGAGCCAGGCCTGGTGGGTGCATCAGCCCAGGGGTGACACTGCTGGTCTGGATGGGGCCACCTGCATCCCAGCATCTCCCCAGGGCTGGAAGCATCCCAGTGCCCCTGGCACTCCATGGACCCCTGCTCCTGTCGTGCCTGGGTGAGGGAGAAGTAATTAGTGCCGCTTGCTCCAGCAGGCAATGCCCAAATGTCAGAGAACAGCAAAGTTATTAAACCTGCTTTTACTCTGTGTTTGCTCCCAGAGTCTGTGCATGTGTGTGTGAAAGGAAATTTTGGGAGGGTGAATCCAGCCCCAAAGCACCAGGAAAAGTCCCTTCCCCTGGCTGTGCTGCCCATGTGCTGCCTGCCTCAGTTTCCCTTCCATCACCTCTGTAAGGGACCCACCACACCCTCTGTGGGGCAAATCACAGGGTTATGTGGTGAGGGGTCAGATCCTGCCCCAGGGGGTGTGAGGTACCCCCAGAACCCCTGGTTTCACCAGCTGGGGTGGGTCTGGGTAGCTCAGCAGCTGGGGAAATCCTTCTGCTCCCATGCAGAGCTTAAAAGCAGATCAGCTGGAGCGAGCTGTCCTGGCTGGGGTGCCCATCCAAGGGCTCCCGCTGCCCAGAGCTGGGTGCCCGAGGCTGTGGGCTGGTTTTTGGGGCACAGGCAGGCAGAGGGTCCTGTAGCAGGACCGTGCTGCAGCCTGCTTCCCATCCCTGCACCAAGCAGGAGAGGGAGAAAGCGGGAGGGAAAGGACGTGTCAAATCAATCATATTTAAACAAAAGCCTCTTCGGCCCAAGGGCCCTTTTAAAAGCTGCTTATTTAATTAAAAGTCCCATTTTCCATATTTATGGCCCTTATTCAGTTAAATATTAACCGCCTGGGCCAGGGCTGGTTTATTCTTTGGGAAGAGGCAGAGTTGGGAGGTTCATTAGGGGTTTATCAGGCAGATGGATGGATGGAGGGATGGAGGGATGTGGGACAGCTCGTGACAGTGCCTGGGGACTGTGGGAATGACACCATCACTGCCCTGTCACTTCCCAGCAGGACACAGGGTTAAAAAGAGGAGAACTGGGGCTGTTGGGATGGTGTGGGAGATGAGCAGGGACAGCTCCTGCAAGAAACCACCTGAAGCACAACACCAGGCACAGTTTGTGCACCCAGCTCCCCTAAGTTGTGGCAGAATAATTATAAAAACACCTCAGTTTTTCCCTGGGCTCACTGGCTCCTGGCCAAACCCCCACCAGGACTGTTTTCCCCAGGACAGTATTCCCAGGAGTGTGTGAGATCCACAGCTGTGCCAGACCCAGCTCTGCTGGGTTTTGGTACCTCGGGGCTGGGCAAGACCTCACTGAAGGTTCATCTGCAGTGCCACTGCTCCAGAATGGCCTTTGGGATGTGGAAACAAGGACCTCTGGGTGGTTCCTTGGAGCCATGGAGGGGGCCCAGAGCAGCTCAGCTGGCTGCAGTGCACCAGTGGTGGCTCCAGAAGATGTGGGAATGAGAAGCTGGAGTTCATGTTTGGGTTGGACCTTTGAGACCAGGTGGTTCAGCCCCATGCCATGGGCAGGGACACGTTTCCCTAGAAGGGGGGAAGGGAAATCCATGGAGCAGAGGAGCAGCCCCAGAAGGCATCCATAGGATCAGTCCCTCAGCTGGCTGGGCCCAGGTGCTAGCCCTGGCAGGAGGGGCTGCCCCCTCAGGGCTGGACCCTGCTTTGGACGTGCTGGGAGATGCCCAGTGGAAGCTGCAGGAGAGTGCAGCTCATCCTGACAGACCAAAATCTTGCTCCGAGCTCTGCCCACCCTTCTCGAGAACCCTTAATTTTTCGGGGAGCCAGCAAGCAGCACCGCGCACGGAATTCCTGCAGGGAATGCAGGGGGTGTGACGGCAGCATCGCCTCCATCCCAGCACCGAGCCAGCGCTGCTCTTCCCTCCCATCCCAAATAACGGGACCCGGAGCAGGCAGCAGAGCCCGCGGGGACCCTGCCTTGCGAGGGTGGTGCTGGAATGAAACGGAGCCGGTGATTTCCTCCGGGGAGCGGGGCAGGGAGGAGAGTGGGGGTTGGCTGCCGGGGAGGGGGGGGTGGTGGCAGGAGAGGGAGAGACACCGGGTTATCAGAGAAGTGTGAAGACAATAATGCAATCTGACATTTCTGAAATGAGACCCCCCGGTTGCCCTGGCAACGGCTCACGTGGGACCAGCTCCCGGGAGACGGCTCCGAGATGTGCTATAAATGATGTTTGATTAGAATTTAAATCATTTAGGCGGAGAGAAGATAGGCCTTTTGTCAGCGCGGGGACCCGCGGGGGTCACCCACCCGGCATCTGCCAGCGTGGGGACCCGCGGGGGTCACCCCGGGCATGGAGCCCGGGCTGCTGACCCCTCCAGCCGGGACAGCAAGGAGCTCCAGCCACAGCAAACACGGCACCGGGAGGAGAACGGTGCCTCTGAGCCCTGGGAATGCACCTGGCATCTGGACCTGGCATCTCGGCGGTGTCACCTGAGCTGTGGTTTCTCCCCAGTTTGGGGCAAAGCCAGCAAAACTCTGCCATGGCTTGGTCCAGCTGAGAGCCTTGGCTTTTTCCGTGCTCTGATTGAGATAATGACACTTCAGAATTAATTCTGCCTCCCTGAAAGTTTCCTTCAGGTGCAGGGAATGCAGCACGGTGTCACCTCCAAGGGGAGTGCCCTTCCCCGGGCTGCCTCGGGGGATGTGTCCAGGTTTTCCCACCTCCAGACCACGCCTTGGGAAATTCTCCAGCATGCAGAGCTGCTTGAGGGCAGGAATTTTGCTGGACAAGCATCCCTTGAGCATTCCTTGCTCTTTCCAGCTCCCTGGCACACACAGTGAAGCCCTTTTTTCGCTATACAAAGCCTTCCTTGGGATGAAATACATTCCCCTGGCTCGGGGGGCTTGGAGCAGCAGAGCTGGGGTCAGCAGCTGTGGTTGATGTTCCTGCCGTGCCCAGAGTGCAGCTGCTGGCTTTATGGGCTGAGGGTTTATGGCTTTATGGGCCCCAGTCAGCCCAGTTGTCATCACCCAGTTCAGCCAGAAGATGACTTAAAGGCATCTGGACCTTTTTCTGAGGTCTCATGGGAAAATCCACCATCAGAGTCAGGAGGCCACTCCATTTTGGGAAGCTTTGAGACGCTGTTTATTTGTTTAATATCAACAAGCCTGGGCCCTGGGCTGAGACTGAGCGAGGAACAGAAGTGCCTGGTTCCCCAGCTGGTGGGAGAACAGTGTTAGAAGCAAACCAGCAACTTTCTGGGCTCTTTTCCTGGAAAATGTTGAAATTCCCTGCTCTTTCATGCCATGATTTAGATCCAATGAATCTTTAGAGCTTGCTTTTCAACCCCCCAAAAATGCCATCTGATCATGAAATTAGAGCTAAACTAATAAGTCTCAACAAATATTAATCTAATGAATTTAGCTTCTTTCTGTTTGTGGACCAGCAAAGAGGGGAATTGCAATATCCTCATATGTATAATTATGTGAATGTATTCCACAAACCCTTCCTGGCTGCTTTGGGTGGGAGCCTTGGTCATGAATATTCTGAGATTTGTTTTGTGGTTGTGACCACCCTGTACATTCAGCTGTGGATTTGGGGGAAGAATTCGACCAAGGGGAAGCCTGGATCTTAAAATCATTGAATGCTTTGAGTTGAGAGGGACCTTGAAGCTCATCCCATCCCAACCCCGTGGTGGGTGAGGACACTTCCACCAGAGCAGGTTGCTCCAAGCCCATCCAACCCAGCCTTGTCTGGCAAGCTCTGAGCTCTGCTGTACAATTCCTCACTTGTGAAGGTGTTTTACAACAAACAGACTCTCTGAGTGTCTGTAGGATCAGCTGGATGTGGGGAGAAGCCCTGAATGATGCAGGTTCTGGATGTGCACGTGTTTTGGGGTGAGAGGTGCACAGGACTGGGCTTGGGGGCTGGAAGAGGCTCCTGGACACCTCTGGGTGGTTTTGGTGGGAATCCCCAGGACTATAACATCACTGATGAACATCTGTGGTAATCCCAGCCAGGTCTGGGGTGTTGCACTGGGATTTTTGGACAGATGTTGTATTTGGAGTGGCAGTGAGCTCTTCCTTCATCTGGGCAGGGCAGTGCTGGAGCTGCTCCCCAGAGCACCCCAGCAGCTCTGCCAGCCCAAAATCCCTGCTCCTGTGCTTGTGTGTGGCTGCAGAGCCCAGGGGTGAGGGGGTCACACAGGACCACAGGAACCTGCTCAGCTGGAGCCCTCCTTTCACAGCCCTGCCTCTGGAAATGGGTTTTGGAGCTGGAGACTCCCTGGGCAAGGTCCCTGCCAGCTCCCAGGGCCAGAGCAGGGCTGGAGCAGCTTTGCACTAAAGGTGCTTGGCTCAGCTCTGGAGCCTCTCCCCACACCAGGGCAGTGGAGCCAGAGCTGGCACTGGGAGTTTTGGGGCTGGATTTTCCATCCTTTGGGATTTGGGATTCCCTGTTTGGAGAGAGGGGCTGAGGGAGCTCTGCAGGTGGGTGAGGCTGTGCTGGCAGGGACACCTCGATAATTGGCAGGAGCTGGAAGTGCAAAGCCAGGGCAGGAACGGGCTTGTCATGGCCTGGGAAGAGTCCTGCAGCCCAGCATGCACAGAACACATCTGCTGGGTGGGCCCAGGAGGAAAAAGTGAGGGGGTTTGTTCCAGATCAGAAGTGAATTAAATAAAACCTCCACCTCCAAGCTTTGTGCCGCTTCACAGAAACGCAAAACTGCTTTTTGCTGTTGTTGTTCTCCAGCAGCGCTTTGCTTTTGGGGCTCCCCCTGCACACATGGGCCCTGGGGACACTTCCCTGGGTGCCTCCTGCACCAGCTCCCCCTGGATGCTGATCCCTGGCAGACTGCTAAGGAGCTGAAGTGGCCCAAGGTAATAAAGACTGATCCAGAACGGACATAAAACTAAATCTATGGCTGTGTCTGATTAAAGACAAATTATTTTTGGCAAATATTAATGTTCCAGCAGGAGTGGCACAGCAGCCACTTCAGCACTTCTGGGAACATATTTTTATTTCCTCTCAGCTTTTTCAGTCTGATGTTTCCAGGGCTGGTGCATCCTTCTGTGGGGAAGGCACCTGGGGCTGGGGACAAGGACAGGGAGAGGCAGCCCTTGTCACCTCCCTGGCACCAGATGCTCTCTTTTCCCTGCCTGGAAGTGTGGGAAAAAGCTGTGTTTGCACCTCAGCTGAGGTCTGCAGCACCTGGCTGGGTGTGGAGAGGGTTTTCCCACTGGGAAAAATCCCTGTGCAGGGAGCTGGGAAGGTCAGTGCCTTTGTTTTTATCACAAACCTGGCAATGGAAAGGGGAGCTTCTGGGTGTGGTAGCCTTGGGAAAAGCTGATCCTTGGGAATGGTCCTGGTTGGCTGAGGGACGGTGCTGTTACACTGCTTTGCACTGGAGAAACCTGCAGATGAGCTGGTAATAAAGGCCTGGAGTGACAGGACAAGGGGGAATGCCCTTCACTTGACGGAGAACAGGGTTAGCCTGGATATTGGGAAGGAGCTCCCCACCGTGAGGGTGGGCAGGCCCTGGCACACGTGCCCAGAGCAGCTGTGGCTGCCCCTGGATCCCAAGGCCAGGCTGGGCACTGGGGCTGGGAGCAGGGACAGTGGAAGGTGTCCCTGCCATGGTGGATTGGGACAAGCTTGAACGTCCCTTCCAGCCCAAACCACGCCATGATTTCTGAGCCCTGAATCTGCAAACGTGCCTGGCAGAGGTGAGAGGTCCCAGCTCTGCCCCTGGAAAGGCTTTGAGCCAAGCACAGAGTCCCGAGCTGCTGCTGGGGCCCGTGGCTGGCACCTCTGGCCGCCTGGGCCACCTCTGAAGCACTAAAGCCGGTGACCTCCTTGTGACCCGCGGCACCGCCGGGGGAGGAAGAGCCATCTCCCCTTTGTCTGCTCCTCATCCTCTGGCTGATGGCAGGCGTCAGGGAGGGGGTGGCAGACACCGGGACACTCAGGGGAGCAGCTCCTCTCCCTGACTGAAGCTCCCCTGCTCCCGGTCTCCCTTCCAGGTGTCCATTTCCCAAAGCAAGCCTGCACTTAACCCTTCCCACACCCCACCGCTGTAAGATCCACCTCCTGAACTCTCCTGGGTTTTACCTTTTATTTTTTTTTTCTCTCTTTTCTTTATCCCTAGACATTTGCTGCTTCCCCTCGTGCTAATGCAGGCATCTTCCATCACCAAAACGCCTCCGGGGCAGAGGCAAATGGCATCGATAGCTCTGCAGCCTGTCAGGGGCGCGTCCCTGCCAGAGAGCGCCGGGAGGAGGGACAGCGGGACACGGGCAGCAGATGGGGCCGCTCCTCCTCCGCCACCCCTCGCCAGCAGCAGCTCCAGCCACTCGGTGCCTCTCACTCGCCCGCCCTCTGACCCCTCGGTGCTGCAGTTCCTTCTCTTTTCCCCTTTTTTCTTGGAATATCTCCGCGTCCCAGCCCTGTTTGCTGCCCAGCTGTGCGCGCCTTTTGCTCCAGCGCTTTGGCTCATGAATATTCAGGCCGGGAGCCCAGGTTGGGGCTGGTCGGGGCTGGAAAAGCCTCCCAGGCGATCCCGGTGTCCCGGTGATTGACGCGGGGATGCGGCCGGCTGGGGTGGAAAGCGATGCACGGTGGGAAGGGAGAAGAAAGTGGGTGCCCGGCAAAGCAAACCCATTTCTGCAATTGCCTCGCGGCTCGAGAGCAGAAATCCCTTCTTTTCTCCGTGGGAAATCGGGGAATGGATCCGTGTCGGGTCCTGCTGAGGCAGCTGTGCGTGAGAGGAGGGGGATTTGGGGTGGTTTGGGGGGGCGTCCCACACCTGGCAGTGCCATGAGGAGGTGGCACCAAGGCCCGAATCCATTCCGCGGGGTCTGCAGGGAATCCCCGCTCCGGCTGCCAGCGGAGATGGGCGCCTGGAGGGGTGGCACGGGCTGGGGGTTCTGCCTGCTCGGGATGACAGGAGATATCCAAAAAACCCCGCTGGAGGCAAGGAGTGCTCGGATAGCCACGCTTTGCTGCTGGGCCGTGCTTCCCAGCCCTCCTGGAGGTGAGGGACGTCCCTCAGCATCCCCCGCCCGCTTTTCCCCGTGCACGGGGCCGAGCTGAGGATGCAGCAGTGCCCCAGATAATAAACAACCAGAGCTTAGTGAAGCTGTTCTGCCAAATTTACGCCCCTTTCCCGGCGCACGGAGGGGGTGGCAGGAGCCGCGGCCGCTCCCCTTGATCGCCGCATCCATCACGGGGTATAAATGGCCGCGCTCCAGGAGCTATCGAGCGGGGACGGTGCCGGCTGTGTCAGCTTCCCTCGTCCATCACAGCCGGGGACAGCGCTGGCAGCGAGCAGCGGCAGCTCTGGGATGCTTTGGGAGCGGGGAGAAGCGGCAGGACCCATCCCAGCTCTCCCTCCCGGCGCCAGCAGCCCCACGGGGACGGGGTGTGACAATGGCACAGGGTGGGCAGGGGCTACATCCCACGCAGCCTTTTGGAGGGAGTTTTCCAGGGATTGCTGCCAACTTTGTGGAGCTCGGGAAGGCAGCGTTGCTGCAGCCCCTCGGTTCTCTTGGAAGCCACGGTGCTTCTTTCTGTCTCCCAGCTCGTGTTTTGTCTCTGTTCCCGTCTCCTCTTGTACGCACCATTCGAGTGCCTCTTACCTTTTTATTTCCTCTAATGGCATCGGGCTACAAGTGGCTGAACAGTTAAAATGAACACCATCACGATGGGTTTCTCTTTTTTCCTTTCCTCTCGCATCCACTCTGGAAATGGGGATTTTTGCTCTCCTCCAGCTGCATTCCCAAGGGATTGGGCCTGTCCCTTTCTGAGAGAATGTCAACCAAACTCCAGGAAAGCAGAGAGGTCTGGAAATGCAGAGCTCTTAAAAGCTCCTGTGCTTTTTGGGATGCAGGCTGGTGCCTGGAGGGAGCAGATCCTTGTATGTCTTCACCAAAGGGAGCTGGAGGAGCAGTGGTGCCCACCCCTCCTGCAGAGAGAGTTCTTGTGCAGAACAGGGAATCAAATGGGATTTTGAGCCAGAGGCAAGGGGTTGTGTGGACCCCACCCACTGCTTGCTGCTCCCAGTGTTTTCCTGGCTTTCCTCTAAATCCCCTGCCTCCCATCCTGCTGGGATGGAGGGGCTGTGAGCTGTGGGATTTGGGTTCTGGGAGTGCTGCGTGGCCATGGAAAGCAGCTCCTGGCTGGGCTGTGGGGGTGTTTTGGGGCACAAAGGATGGGGGGCTCACGCTGGAAGCACCCCTGGGCTGTGATGGCTGCTGACACAGGCTGCTGTGACCCCAAGCTCTCCCTGCACTGTATAAATCCATATCCACATATTCCAGCTGCCTTAGTGATGATTAATGCAGCTCAGCTCCTCCAAGTTTATTGCTCAGAAGTTCAGACCAACTTCAGACCCCAAAAAATCTTGGTTTCCCCTCCTTGAACTATTTCTCTCTGGTGCTGGCAACCAGCAACTGCAACATCCCAGACCTCATGAGGAGAGTGAGGAGGATCTTCCTCCTCAAGCCAGGCTGAATGAGAGGAAAACAAATGAAATTGCAAACAAACCTCTTGTAATTTCTGGGGTTAACAGATATTCTCTGCTGGGTTTGAAGGAAACAGATACCAGTGCTAGGCCAAAGCTTTGTGAGTGAAATCTCCTTTCTGCTGTTCCTTCCTACTCTCCACTGTCCCCAAACAAACTGAGTGACTCCACAGCTACAAGACTTTAACACACTCAGAACTAAGTGATTCCTGAGTTCAGAGTGAGTTTGGGGAGAGGTGGGACTCAGCTGCTGGAGGAGATCCAGCCCCTGCAGCCAGGGCTGCCCAGCCCAGATCAGGGTGCAGGGCAGGACCCGGTGCCAGGGGCTGGGGGATCATTTCCGAGGTGGCAGCTGCTGGCCTTGATTGGAATCCCGGGCAGGCAGGAGCCCCTGACAGCGACCTCAGGGCTGGGACTCGCCGTGGGATGGCGCTGCCCACTGCACTGCAGGGACAGGGAAAGGTCCCACTCTGCTGCAGGGACAAATGGGATTTGGAGGAGATCTGGATGGTGCCAGGGGCGTTCCCCAACAACCTGAGCTCATTGTCCCTGTGTCTGCCCAGCCCAGCTCCTGCACCCCAGCTCCTCATCCACCCCCAGTTCCTCATCCACCCCCAGTTCCTCATCCACCCCAGCCCTTATCCACCCCCAGGCCCTGGAGCTCCCAGCTTCAGGGTGGGCTGGAGCTCGGCTGCTCCGAGCTGTTCCTGCCTCGGGCCGCCTCTCCCGCCCTGGCTGGGCGTGCTCCATCCCCATCCTCCCCCACGGCTCTGCTTTCCGGCTTCTTCCCTCACAGCTGCTTTCTCCTTCTGCTCCTGCTCCCCTCTCGCTCCCTCCACTCTGCCTCAGAGACACACATAACTCTCCCGTGAAATATATACAGTGTAAATATATAAAAAGCCGGCGTTTGCCTGCTGCTTATGTATTCATGAAATAGTAAATAAATTTTATGGGATAATGTGAAGGCTGCCAGGGAGCAGGAGGATGAAAACTAACCCCTAATGAGGCTCCGTGTCAGTTTGGCACACTCGGGATCGATCTGCCGCTTCCATTTAGCGCCCGAGAGTGGGGGGAAGGAGGCGCTTCCCCGGCGTGGCCTCGGCAGCGACGCCGCGGTGACGGTCACGGGGCCGCGGGCTCGGCGGGACGGGGCTGGGGCTGCGCTCTGGGGCTGCTGGGCTGGCGCACGGGGAGGTTTGGGAGGGTGCAAAAGGGCGGGGGAGGCGCGTTCCTGGAGAGAGGATGCTCAGGCTGGCTTGGGGAGAGATGTGGGGGCAGAGGCAGGGATGCAGGAGAGGATGCAAGCAGGGATGCAGGCTTGCACGAGGAGGGATGAAGGGAAGGATGCAGGGTTGTACGAGGAGAGATACAGGGAGGGATGACAGGTGGGAAACAGGCTTGCACAAGGAGGGATGTGGGGAAGGATGCAGGCAGGGATGCAGGCAGGGATGCAGGGATGCAGACAGGAACACAGGCAGGGATGCAGGGATACAGACAGGAACACAGGCAGGGTTGCAGGCAGGGATGCAGGGATGCCGGGATGCAGGGATGCAGGGATGCAGGGATGCAGG
>VWYI01028379.1:102439-113492 GCA_013399455.1 Anthoscopus minutus
GGGATGCAGGGATGCAGGCAGGGATGCAGGCAGGGATACAGGGATGCAGGGATGCAGGCAGGGATGCAGGCAGGGATACAGGGATGCAGGGACACAGGCAGGGATGCAGGGATGCAGGCAGGGATGCAGGGATGCAGGCAGGGATGCAGGAAGGGATGCAGGAGGCTTGCCCAGGCTTCCAGGCTGCAGAGGGGACGCTGCCCTCATGAGGCAGGAGAGGAGCTCTGGGGGTGGCAGCGTGGGGAGGGGGCTGCAGAGCAGGGGCCCCGTGAGAGGCACAGCCCAGCTCCCCTGCCCAGGCTCCGGCCCTGCTGCTGGGTTTGGCCACGCAGCCAGCCCAGCTCAGGAGGGGCTGGGCTCTCTCCTGCCCCTGAGACCCTCCCTTGGGAAAAGGCAGCTGCTGGGGTTTGCCCAGGGCTGAGCAGAGCTGGGCTCCTGCAATCCTCCCCCAGGAGCTCCAGCAGGGATGGAGGAGGGTGGTGCACATGGAGACCCCCTTGCTCTCCTCCCAGGAGGAACAGGGGGCACAGGGTGTGGAGAGCACTGCAGAGGAGAAGGGCTGGGCTTTGGGAGCACCCACAGAAACCACTGAGACCCCGGGCACCCCACAGCCCTGTGGGGCTCGGCCTTCCTGCAGGAGCTGCCCTGTGTTTGAAGGGCTGTGGGTGCAGGACAGCAGGATTTGCCCCAGTGCTGGGTCCCCCACCCCTCCCTGGATGGTCTGGGGTTATTTGGAGAACAATACAGCTTTTCCTTGAATTCGGAGTTTGAGGAATAGGGTCTACATAACAGAGGGAAAGCAGGAAAATCAAGTGTGTGCTTCCAAGCACCTGGGCATGGGAATCATTGGGCACATGTGAGAAACTCCCTCACTCAGGGAGGGATTTGAGGATTTTTGTAGCTACAATCCCAGCCTGGGTTGGAGAGGAACCAGAAACGCTGGCCTGGTTAATACTCTGAGTCAGCTGCAGGTCAGCAAAGTGGGAACACTATGCCAGACTAGGGCTGCATCTTTTCAGGCATCCCTGAAAAATTTAGGGCTTCATTTAGAGAACAGCCAAAGTGCCTGACGGAATACCAGAGGGGATGAGAAATATTTACACACATAAACACGCTGCAGTTTTATCCTCTTTGGTGCAGCCAGTTTGGGTGCAGCTCTGGGGAGTCCAGCAGTGCTGGGGGATGCAGGACGCTGCTGCTGCTGGAATTTTGGTTTTGGATGGGTTTTCCATCAAGGTTCTGAGGAAAAGCAGAGGTTTTGCCAGCCTGTGGAAGCGCCATGTTAGGTGGAGCAGCAGAGTTTCCCCTCCATCATCACCCTGCCAGCTGCCCCACACAAGGCACAGGGCTTTGGAAAGTCACAATATTTGGGGTATTTTCTGCACTGTTTCATTCCCAATTACCATCCTCACCGGGAGGAGAGCTGGAGCCTGGATCTCCGATGCTTTCCGTGCCTTGTGAGGAGCTGCAAACAGGACCGGGCTCAGCTCCCCACGGCTCCAGCCCCTCTCCCGCGGCCCCCGTGGCTCCCACGGGGCGGGACGAGCTCCGGGTGCCGCTGGCTCCCCTCAGCATCCGGCTCCCAGCCCTTCCCTCTCTCCCGCGCCGCCTCCTCCCTCCCTCCCCCCTCGCATTTTTTTTTTTTTTATGGACGGAATGAGATGGAGAAGTAAAAATTATTAACCCCGAGGTCAGCGCTGGCTGCCTCATTCCTCTCTAGCTTCAAGCACTTTCTCCCTCATCTGTTTCACAGACAGCGATGTTCGGCTCAACACATTTGCATATACTTATTGCATTTTTTTAGTCTTTATCTATTTATTTATTTTTAAAGAGACAGAGCTGTTCCTGCCTCTTTTTTTTTTTTTTTCCCCCTTCCGTCATTTTTCACCAGCTGCTCCTTGGGATTGGATTTGGGCAGAGCTCGCTGAGGGAGGCAGGGGAGTGCAGGACCTGCAGGGATGCTGGGCTCCCCTCTCCTCCTCCCACCTTGATTTCACCGCTGTTTTTGCCACGTTTTCCCTAGAAAATGGCTGAGTTGTCCCTCCTGGCTGCTGAGGGAGAAGGAGCAGGGTGGAGGATGGCCAGAGGGATGGATCCATCTTGCTCTTCATGGCCATACTTCCCCATGGGGAAGCAATGGGGAAGGGACCCAGGAAACTCCTGGTGGTCCAAAGCGGGGTGGAGATGGAAACTGCTCACCATTCCAAAGCTGTTCCTGGGCTTTTTCCACGGATGCCATGGCCAAGAACAGCTGGCTCCTCCAAAGTCCCCAGCACGTGGCAAAACCTCATTTAGGAGGCAGCACCCTCAGGCTCAGCATTCTCCTCCTCTTCACCAAAGCGAAGCTTCTCCCAAGGGATACCAGGGAAGGGGGAAGAAAAAAAAAATTAAATTAAAAATTGGGATTGTTATATCTTAAGCTCAGCATCTCCCCAAAAATCCCTCACAGATATCCATTATGGTCCAGCAGCTATTAGAGGCGTGGGAAGGAGGGAAGGGAAGGAAATGAATGCCGGGTGAGGAGAGAAAATTCATAGCCCAGCTGATACGCCATGATAAATAATTATGAGTTATTAATTTTAAATTACATCTTTAATGCGTTGCATGATTTTAATTCCCACCACAGTATTAATATAGGGACTCTGGGTTTGATTAATTTAAAGCAGAACAGAAAGGTGTCGATTCCCAGCGCTGCCAGGGCCCTCATGGGGCTGCACAGGGAGGGCCTTTATCCCAGGATGAGCCTTGGGACAGCTGTTCCTGCACTGTGGGGTGGATGGGAATAGCCAAAAGCAGGATGTGATTTGCAGGGTGGACAACAGCAAGGTGTTTAAGAGCTCACAGCTGCTTTATTTCAGGGGGAATCCATGAGGGAAAAGCATCACAGGAGAGCTGGGAGCACCCATCCTGCCT
Organism: Anthoscopus minutus; assembly: GCA_013399455.1. Lineage (NCBI taxonomy): Eukaryota > Metazoa > Chordata > Aves > Passeriformes > Paridae > Anthoscopus > Anthoscopus minutus. The sequence goes on from VWYI01028379.1 coordinate 105,353, forward strand.
CCTAAGTGGATGGAGGCCACCAGGAACCCTCCCTCAACCGCTGCACCCCAAATCCACACCAACAAAAAACCAGAGACCGCCATCCCCAAAACCTCCCGGCTCAGGCACCCCCTGCACCACCAGGGAGCTGCTCCAAGTTTGCTTTTTGAGTAAACTTCCCCTAAGTGTGACAATCCCTTTAGCTCCCCAGCGAGGATTTACCGGGCTTCTGTTATCTCCTTGAAAGTCGGAGTTCTCCAAATGGCCGTGAGAGAGCAGCCGGAGAGGTCAGAGCCAGTTAGGCTGCACAGCCGTTCAAAGCCCCCTTGCAAGCGGCATTAAAGACGGGATTAAGTCTAAGAGGGTTATGGAGGGAGGAGTAAAACAGCCTTGTCCTGCACACAGCGCCGAGATAAGGCTCTGTTCTCTAGGTGTGAATTCCCGCGTGTGCGAGCCCAGGCACTCCGGGCTTTGCGGCAGAAATTGCAGGGATAATTCCGGAGGCGGGGGGATCAAGCGGGAGTCGAGGCGGCCCCTGGCAGGCGCGGGGCCGGGGTGGTGCCGCCGCAGCCGCCCCGCTATTTATAGGATTGTTTAATCCGGGGAGCCGCGGCACCAGCAGCCTCCTTTTCTTCTTGTTGGGCACACGGGTCTGGATCTGTGTGGGTCTGGATGTGGGGGCACACCCTTTTCCCATCCTGCCTCCAAAGGGATGGGTTTGGAGTCGAGGCTGGGTTGGATTTTGTCCTGGAGCATCACATTATCCTGAAGGATCTTCTCCTGAAGCATCATGTCCTGCTGCATGCTGATGGCCAATGCCTCTGTAGGGTCACACGGTGCCACCCTCACCCCAGAGCGAGGGGTTTCTCTCCCTTTCCCCTTTCTCAGAGATGGAACTGGGTATGGAAAGGCTTCCCACGTCCTCCTGCTTCTTCCCAGGTGGTGGAGCCTGATGTAGCTCTGCCCAAGGGGAGACACAACCCTGAAATCCTCATGGAAGGGAGGGTTTGCTTGGGATGGGGATGGGGATGGGGATGGGGATGGGGATGGNGAAGACTAAAACTGGGTGTCCTCTCTTGGGCAGGCTGCTGCATCCATACCTCCAGCCCCTCCCAAACCTCCAGAATTTTCTTCCCATCCCCCTTCTACAGGTGTCTGCCACCATGGGATGGGATGGGATGGGATGGGATGGGGATGGGGATGGGGATGGGGATAGGTCTGGAGCACCAGCTGTGTTTCCCCTCCCAGCCCCTCAAAGCAGTCAGGGAAAGGCCCGGCCTAGGGGGATGCTCCTCCCCAAGGACAGTGGGATCCTTCCCTGTGGGATCCATCCACGTCTTGCTTCTCCACCCTCCGTGTGTTTCACAGCCCCTGGCGCTGCTGCCAGCAGAGGGAGCAGGAATTGAGTGGGATTTGAGCCTCTCCCAAGTAGAGCGTTTGCGTTTTCCCTTTTCTTGGCTGGGTCCCGAGGCCGCTCTCAGAAGAGCCAGGTGCCAGAGCTCTGCCTGCACGCTCAGAGCCTGTTCAATTAAACAGTTCAGGAAATTAACTGCGTGCCACGAGCTGCAGCAAACCTGCTCGCAGCCAGGGATGGCTGGATTTGCTCCTCTCCAAAAAACCCTAGGAAAACAACGCTAATAAAGAAGGATAACCGAGTCACTGCCTGCTGCACGGAGCCTTTCCTTTCTTCTTTTGCCTCGCTTCCTTTTTTTATCCCAGCTGGGAGGGCTCTGTGGTCAGGATGCTGCTCCCTCAGGAGATGACCAGGATGGGGATGCCTGGAGCTGTGGCTTGGCTGGAGCGCCCCTTTTCCTTGGAGCCCAGGAGGGATTTGCCAGGGCTGGAGCCAGGAGCTCAGCCCAAGGTCAAAGCCTGGCTGGGTCTGTCCCAAGGCAGGCAGAGCTCAGCTCACCCAGGCCAAGCTTTCGGGGTTTGCCTTCCCAAATGTTCCCTGGTGTTCTGGAGCATCTCCTGGGGGGCTTCATGCCCTGTCTGCCCATGCCCCTGTCCTAGCACTTGGCCCCCACTCTCTCCTCATTTTTTGTCCTGTGTTTCTCATTGCCCTTCCCTGTGCCAGGCAGGGCTGGGTGCTCTTACTGCCCATCCCAAGGGTTTTAGGCACACAGAGCATCCCCATCCTGCCTATCCCCAGGCCAGAGAACAGAACTGGTTTTGTTCCAAGGGAGTTCAGAGGCACTTTTCTACTTAGGTTTTCTCTCCAAAGACAAAAAAAATTAAATTTTGAGTGAGCATTTCCACACCTATAAATCTCACCCAGGTTTTCACAGGGATTTTCCATGGCAGGTTTTCCTTGGTGCTGCCATGGGATGCAGGGATGGAGCCCCACTGGCTCCACACCCATGTTATGATACCCTTTTGCTCCCTCTCCCATGCTCATATAAGGCTCTCCAAGTATTTTGGGAGAAGGAACTGGAAGCTCCCTGCTTGCTTCCAAGGCTCCAAGCCCTGGAGCTGGGATCTCTCCCTGCCTGGCCAGAGTGAGCTCCCTCCCCACGCCTCTGTCAGGAAGAAGATGTAGAGCAATCACAGCTCTGTGCTGCAAATATTAATTATCCACTAACTGCTCTCCAGGCAGCCATTAGATCCCAGCTCTCCAACAGCTGTTCCCAGCCACCCGCCCGAGGGACGCTCCAGAGCGGGAGCAGGGGCGGCCATGGAAGGGCTGCCCACGCTGCTCTGTCCCCAAGGGTGGGTGAGCCACTGAGGGCAGGGAGGATTTGGGCACTGGGACTTTTCCTTCTGGGGACAAAATATTCCCATTCCAGCATTCTGAGGGTTCGTTCTTCCCATCAGCTTTCCAGCCCTGCCACAGGAGGATGAGGAGGATTTGCTGTCGTAAGGAATTTCACCTTTCCTCGTTGTGGCTCATTTTCCAGATGTTTTTTTTTGGTCCCTCCTTCCAGCACGTGCTCCCACTCCCACTCTTACCCTGATGCATCACAAACCTCTTCCATTTTCCTACTTCTTGAGCAAATCCAGCTTTTTTTTCCCCATTGATCCCCCCAGGATGGGAAGCTGTTGGCCATAGTCAGGATGAGGCCACACCAAAGGGGAGCTGCCCACAGCCCCCCAGTGCCCTGGACCCTCACCCCAGCCCCAAACCCTCCATCACCTCACAGATTTTGGCCCTGATTGCACCAAAGATCTGCAAAGGAGATGGAAAACTCCCCAGCATCCTTATTTTCAAGGATGGGAAGCATTTTCCAAGCCTCAGTGGGGCACACAGAGCTCCCAGGGCTCAGCAGGATGCACACCCAGGGATGATCCCACCATGGATCCCACATCCCTCTTTCCACCCATCTTCCACAGGCACAGACACCAATAAGGAGCTCGTTAATGAAATAAATGAGCGAGGTGGGTCCGTGCTCATATAAATCTCTCTGAGAGAGCATTCAGACGTTCCATATTTGAGCTGGCTATCATTTAAATTACTGCTCTGCCTCCCCTCAGCCCAGCCCCTTATTACCAGGGGTTTAATGCTCAGGGCTTAATTGTGATCGCTGGCGAGCTCCCCCTCCAAGCTCTCATCAGGAATTAGCTGCTTCTCCTGCCCACTTGTTATCCACCCAACCCAGGAGGCTCCAAAGTCAGCCAGGGAGAAGGGCTGGGTGGCTCCCAAGGGGCTTTCTGGGCTCCCTTGTCATGGGAGCTGCCTGGAGAGTTCAAAATCATTTTATTTAATTGAATGTTTAGCTCCAGTTGCCCAGGGAGCACCTGGGAATGTCTGGAGAAGCTGTTGGAAGCAGGTGATGTCTTCTAAAAGAAGTTGAGCTGTGGGGATGGCTTCCACCTTCCTTTTCTCACTATTTATCCTCTTGTCCTGGGGGAATTCGCTGCCATCTCCCTTCCTTACCTACCACAGACAGAAATTATCACCCAAGTGTTGGAATTGTCCCATCCCTGGAAGTATTCAAGGACAGGGCTTGGAGCAACCTGGGATAGTGGAAGGGAGGAGGAACAAGATGGGCTTTAAGGTCCCTTCCAACCCAACCCATTCCATGATTCTGTGATTCTGGGACTTTTTCCCCTCAAAAAGAGGCAGGGAAATGGGAAGGGATTGTGAAGCGCCAAGCTGGGATCACTTGCTGGAAGGAGGGAGATGGGAACAATTTTGCCTCCCTGGAAAATGAGTCAGAGGATGAGGGGCTTGGAAGGGATCACTTCAAGATTTTGTGACCCTGGGAAGGTGAGATTGTTCAGCAAGCCAGGAGGGAAAGTGGGAAAGTCATGAGAAAAAGTTAAAACAAAAAATAGAGAATAATACATATATTAAAAACTACTCCTCGTTTTCATCTCTTGACAGGGAGGATCCCAGAAGAGCTCAAAATTCAGGCCAGCTTTGTCATGGGGTCCAGTGCAAAGTGGGGAAAAAAAAACTACAAATCCCCAGAAAATTATTTGTATTTGGACATTTTCCAGAGGAAATATTTGCCCACCTTGTTGCAAACCCAGAGGTCTCCTTTACCCAACTTGCCTCGAACGCAACCCAAATCCCCCCAAAAGCCCCGGCAGTGAATTTTGTGTGTCCTGCAGAGCCCCAGGGGCGCAGAGCCTCGTGCCAAGTGCCAAGTCCGAGGCCAGGAGGTGGCAGAGGGCACAAGGGAGATGCCAGGAGTGGTCCAGGAGGTCCCAAGGATGCTGATCCCAGCATGCCAGAGCCTGGCACAGGGGAAGGCACCAGTAATTGGCAACGTGGGCTCTGCTGCCCTTTCGGTGGCGTCGTGTTTAATTGCACTGGCTGCCGGTTCAGGGGAAGAGCTGCTCGGGGGCCTTATCTCTGCTTTCACCATTTTTCTTTCTGGGAAATGAAGTTAAAAATCCCTTCACAGCAGCTCCAGCGGAAAAAAAAATTAGTCCCATATCACTATTTAACATGCACTGCTAAAAACTAGATAAACACAGGCCGTCACTTGGAGATTAGCTCCTCACATGACTAAATGATTTATTTAGAAGATTCCTTCTTTTCTCTCCCGCTCCCTTTCTCTCTCTCTCTTGCTCTCCCCTTTCCTTGGCTAAGAACATATTAATCAGAAATTAGAGGCAGGCTGAGGGATGGAGAACAGGCTGACAAAGAGCAAACAGGGAAAAGGGGGAAAGAGGAGCAGGGGCGGAAGGAAGAATGTGAAGGAGGTAGGGGTGAAAATGAGATGGGGGAAGGAGACAGAAAAGTCCTGAGGAGGACCAAAAAATGGATAAAGAGGGAAATTTGAGAGGGGGGGAAAGAGGACTTGGGAAGACATAGGGACAGGGTGGGGACCAAGCAGGGAAGAGGGGGCTGCTGCAAAGGTGAAAGGGTGGAGGGCAGGAATGAAAGCAAGGGAAAAATGTATGGAGGGAGGGGGGAGAGAGCCCTAATTGTGTGCGGCAGGAATGCGCAGGGCTTAGCCCGCGCCCCGGGGGACTCCTGGCCCTGAATGATTAAGGTACTTATCAGGCAGGGAGCTCCGGAGGGGCACAGAGCAGCCCCCCGCCCCTCTAAGCCTCCCTGCCGGCCGGGGCCGGGGGGATTTGCGCCCCCAGCCCCGCTCCCCGCTCCAGGTGTTGGCGATAAGAGCATCCCTGCTCAGCCCTGCCCGGCCTTTCTGCATCCCTGCTCAGCCGGCAGCGACGGCGGCGGGGCCGGGGGCTCCTCGCTGGGGATTTGCGAGAGGGGGATAAAGGGAGAAACAACCCTGGCAGGATTAAAGGGGAGGGGTCTCTGCTGGGATAGGTGCTGTGCAGTGTCCCTTTTCTTTTATCCACATAGATAACCAGGCCCGGAGGCTGAGGCCTACAACGATAAGGAGATTAGGAGGATTGGCTCATTTGTAGCGAGATCCTCCAGCAGGGATATTGGGCTCTCTATAGAGCCTCCAGAAGGTTATCTAAATAGGCTAGACTTGAACCAGCCCCGAGCCGGGCCCCGGGGGACGCTGCCGGGACAAAGCAGGGAGGGACACGGGCCAGAGCCGTGCCAGGGACACGCAGGGGATGGGCAGGGGGATTTCCACACGGCCATTCCGTGCCTGGAGTCCCAGCCCGAGCTGCTGTGATCCTGCTCCTGCCAAAGCGGCGCCTTGGGATGCTCCCGGCACGGAGCAAGTGTTGGCTCCGGGCTGGGGTGCTGGGACAGGCAGGGGATGCCTCGGGCTTTTGGGGGTTCTGTTCTGTGTTGGGGTGTGCCTTTTGTTCAGGGTTACTGGGGAAGAAGACACAACAATCCTACTCCAGCTGAGGACATTCTTTCCAAACTTCGGGCTCAAAGTAAAAGCAACGTGGAAAGAAGAGGGCGGGCAAGTGGGACTCCTGTGTGCAAATGGACCCAAACATAAAAATGTGGGATCTCAGGCCTGGGCTCTGCTCCCTTTGCCTCCATTTTGCGGCCATGCAGACAGAGCCTGATTTGTAGCATTGGTGCCACCTGGGTGTGGCCTTGGAAGGCCTCAATAACCATCCTTTAATCAATAAATATCCTTTATTCTCCTTAACTCCATCTAGCCTGTGTTCCAGCTCTTCCAGGCATCACAGGAGATTGGGGAATTCAGCATCCATTGACGTGGTCACCTGTCCCTGCTGGCACTGCCACTGCTCTGGCCACCCCACTCCATGCCAGAGGCCCAGATTGTCCAGGGATTTCATCCTGGCCCTGTGGGTCACCATTCATTTTTCTGTCAGGGTGAGCCCCAGCAAGATGGGAACTTGAGTTCCATTCAACATGTACAAAAATAGGACTTGACGTTTTTTATATACATTAACCAAATCTTGTATAAGCTGAATAGATAAGAATAAAATATCTTGCATTTCCTAGACTTTAAGCAGGATAAATTCTTGGAAGACTGGGAATGCTGCCTGCAGCAAGGGACCCAAACCTCTAAGCAAACCACTCCTCACTTAGTTTTATCCTGCTCAAGTGGGAAGACAAAACCACATTTTCCTGCCTTCAGCCTTCCATTTCCCTCCCAGCTTGGACAAACCAGCCTTTGAGCAGCACCCATCAAGGAAATTGAAATAAAATAAGAAGTATTTTACACACTGAGTCTTATTAGCAAGGGCCACTCTGGTAATTTGGGGTTTAGGTACTTAGCAGACAACTTTTGGATGGTTCAGTAATTTAACTTCCTTAAAAATTTTAGCAGCAAATATGTACAGCTGTCTTTTTATATATGTATATAAAATTGTACATATATATTTAATTCCAATGTGAATAGATTATACTAACTTCAGGTTTTAACATAGGTTTACCATAATGTTAATTTTAATTTTAATTCAATTAAGTTTTTAAGGCAAATGTAATTCATTTAAATTAAAAAGTCCAGCTTCAATGAAAAATCAGCTTTTAATTATAACATCCACCTTTTCATTTCTTTTTTTAAAATTGATTCTGAACTCCCCCCTTTGCTCAGAATTATAAGCAATTGTCCTCGAGCATCGTGGGGGTGACTGTGGTCACTGGGATCAGCCACCAGTCAGAGCCAGGCCAGCCTCAAGAGCCTGAAATCACCTCCCCTGGCTGCATCTCCCTTAGTCCCACATCCTTGGGCCAAACTTGACGGGAGGAGCAGGGATTGGAGTGATCCAGCCTGGCCTTGGGCACTGCCAGGGATCCAGGAGCAGCCACAGCTGTTCTGGGCACCTGTGCCAGGGCCTGCCCACCCTCTCAGGGAACAATTCCTTCCCAATATTCCATCCATCCCTGCCCTCTGGCACTGGGAAGCCATTCCCTGTGTCCTGTCCCTCCATCCCTTGTCCCAAGTCTCTCTCCAGCTCTCCTGGAGCCCCTTTAGGCACTGGAAGGGGCTCTGAGCCCTCCATGGAGCCTTCTCTTCCCCAGGCTGAGGATCCCCAGCTGTACCAGTCTGGCTCCAGAGCAGAGGGGCTCCAGCCCTTGGAGAATCTCCGTGCCCTCCTGTGGATTTGCTCCAGCAGCTCCAGGTCCTTCCTGCGCTGGGCACCAGGGCTGGGGCAGCTCTGGGGTCTCACCTGGGCAGGACAGGGGGGCAGAAATTCCTTTTGCTGCTGCCCGAGCTGTGGGACCAGGCCAGCACTGGGAAGGATTGATGGGAGCGTGACCCCCTCAGCTCTACCTGAGAGGGTCCCAGTGCTGCTGGAGCTGGGACATGGGCATGGGGGAGCAGGGACATGGGCACTGGGACATGGGCAC
>VWYI01028380.1:0-205294 GCA_013399455.1 Anthoscopus minutus
CTTACAGTTGCATTACCAAAGATGATACCGTCGTGAGCCAGTCTGTAAACATTATAACCCAGCCTCATTAAATTATCTAAATTAAGTCAATACAGTGAAAGAAAGCTGTTTTGAAGACCCAACTAACAATTACTGGTTGCAAAGCGCAGAAGTACTGCATTCTGTACAGGGTGACTACATCTATCTTACCAATTAACAAAAAATAGTCCCATCTTGTCATCCACAAGAGTCTGACGGTTTACTAACTATTTACCCACTAAATCATTAAACATTAAAATAAAGCCAGTTGCAATGTAAAGAGAGTTTGGAGTTCAAGAAATACAGACCTCAGGACCCTTCTGTTGCTATAAATGTGAGCTCCACTCCTGCAGATCATCCATCACTATGTGCAGGGTAGGAGTGCTGCACCACAGGAGCACTTCTGTGCCCACATGCTGGGACCGGAAATGTTGGCACAGGTCAGAGTGATAAAAATCTGCTCTCCAGGGTATCTTCATAGCACAGTGTGGCAGAACTCCCAGCATGCAAATGCAATCAGGCAGCAACACACAAATTCACAATGTTTCTCTGTCACTGCTTTGTTTAAGGACCCACAAAGTGCCATACCCCAGGGAACAATGCTGGCCATTCTGATCACCACAATTGCTTACATTGCTGTTGCAATATGTGCAGGTAAGTACAGAACTTCTGCTTCATGTCCTCACTTGTACAGTTAAGTTTAAAAGCTTGGCATGCAAATGAATGATTAGCCTCACTGATTTTTCATGCCATGGATTTATTATGTAGAGAGACAGTAGTTTTGATTTTACTGTGTGCAAAATCTCAACAGCTGAGGATCTGGTCTCTAAAGTAGTTTTGTACCCTTGTTAAACAGCAAAAGAGACCTAAAAGCCTCACTGACCTGTTTGCTCTGAATACTGGCATTTTTAAAAGTAGTAACAGAAAAACAAGACTTCTGAGTTAGCCAATTTATTGTTGATCTCTGTCTGGGTCTCTAATCTCAGAAATATGCTAATCCTTATTAGTTAAGTGGCTGATTATTTTAAAAGTAACAGAAGCAAATATTTGTTTACAGACACCATGAGAAACTCAGTCACAGTACAGGGAAGTAATCCCTGCCCAAATGAAATGTTGCTCTTTGGGATGAGTCTAAGGCAACAGTTGTACAAAAAGTGTGCAGTTTAGAAGTCAAAATGTGGCAAGAATATTCTTTCAATGTCACAAGGAAGCAAAATAAAAATATATCATTGTTTCCACAGCCTCCTGTGTTGTACGAGATGCTACTGGGAATGTCAATGATACAATTGTACCTGGAATGAGCTGCAATGGATCTGCCTGTGGCCTAGGCTATGATTTTTCCAGATGTGCAAGTCAGCCATGTGATTATGGGCTGATGAATAATTTCCAGGTTTTAATGAGATATTATGTATCAGCATATAAGCATATATTAGCATAATAAGCAATACATGAATACATAAGTACAAACATTCAAAACCATTATTTGCAGACAACTACAACAGGACAACCAGTTTTACCTAAAAAAGTAAACTATGATGGAATGAATGATGAAAGGCAAAAATCCCCTGCATTGCATGTTTACCTTCACACTGCCCATCACTAGCCTTCCTAACACTCTGGTAAGGCCTTTATCTCCTCTTTTAACAAGTACCATGCAGCAGTATATGCTGTAACATCTTCAAACTGAAAGCCCAGACTTAACAGAGACCTTAGGAACTCACCTCAGTGCTCTTGACACATGGATGTGATTTTACCTCAGGGGTGCTGTGGTCACAGTTAAAGGGTTGTGTCACAGTACAAAAACCAGACCCCTAACTTCTTAAAAAAAAGTATCCAAAAATAGTAGAGCAAAAAATCAAGCGAGGAGTAATGGAGTCTTTCTCCCAAGCCAGAAAGAGACTGTCTGCCATTTTTATTCTTCAAACTAAAGCTTAGGTTGAGCATCAAAGTAAAGCAGTTCTGCAGCCTGCAAACCACAGGTCCCAGATCTCTGTTCAGCCCCTGTGCTTCATGGCCAGAGAGAGGAATTCACCACCCACCTGCACAGGCTTTTCAACGAGTCATTTGTAGCTTTTAAAGTCACTCGCTTTTTTCCCAGCTGGCTCTGCTAAATGACAGGGCTGGGCAACCACCTTGAAAGGGATATGCTGTCCCTTTCATAGACTACTTCCCCTTCCTTCCTTGATCATTTACCATCCTCACTCCCACCTCAGCTCAGCTGCCCACACTCAGGGCACCCCTTAAAATCAGTGACCTCTCTACAGCCAGACAAACTTTCACTTCTTGCACTTACCCGAGCCAGAAAACAGTATGACTGCATCTGACAAATCTTCAGGATTCACTTTCCTGAAGTACTGCCCACACACCATCAATCACATCCATCCATCCATCTTTTTGTTTCCTTATCTGGTGCTTCTCAACAATGCTTTCACTTCAGTGGTCCCAGAGGCCACTCCAGTGCTCCTGGGAGGGCTGAGGGAGGCCTGACCATCATTATTGTTTGCAGCACTGCAGTTACGTCAGCACAATCATGCATTTTCTCTCACTTTTAGCCATATTAAATAATCAAGGGGGGAAAAAAACTCAAAGAAAATAAAGTGCCTCCAACCACATTTCATACACTGGTGCTTTTTCCCACCATTTCCATTTTCTTGTCCATAAGTTGACTCTTTACTCATCAAGTAGAAGCTGTTACTTATAGCAATCAGTAAAGGCAGTGAGGAAATCTCAGAGTACTCATCTGCCCCAGCAGAGAGCCGCATATTTAAATAAAAATTTGCCTTTTCCTCCATTCCTTTTAACTAAAGCAGAAATAATAGTACTGTTTGTAGCAGATGAAATTTGGAACCATAAAAAGCAGAAACAGATAGAGCACTTAAATGGGCATGTCATTAAAAAGTGCACCCAAATGCAAGCCTATTCTTTTTACCTTCTTTTTTTTTTCCTAAAGGTGATGAGCATGGTGTCTGGCTTTGGTCCTCTTATCACAGCTGGCATCTTCTCAGCTACTCTCTCATCAGCTCTAGCATCTCTTGTCAGCGCACCCAAAGTTTTTCAGGTAAAATTAAACTACCCATTTCTTTATACTTGGTTTTACTTCAGAGACCAAGCTGAACTCTGTGTGCCAAATGTAATGTATATTTAAGCAACACTGACAACTGTGGCAGGAAGAGGCAGGGAAAACAATATGTAGAATGTTTTTCAGCAGAAAAAGGTCTTATCATCACACAAGTGCAATAATGTTCCTTTGGTCAGAGCTCACATTTGCTGCAGGAGCAGGGGATACTCATGTGCTTGTCATAAATAGCTTCAAGGGTACTTTCAGGACCACTTCTATCTTACAAAAAGCCACCCTGTAAGCATAGGAGCAGCAGGAGCCCTCAGGTCCATGAGATTCAGGTGCTTGCAGGTGTGCTCTTAAAAGGCTGTCCAGAAGCTGTCTGGGCAGACTGGGAGCAGACGGCACGGGAGAGATAAGCTGTACAAATTACATCAAGCCACTGATTATGCTTCAACTTCTCCCAGTTTAGACTCTTATTTAGCTATTTAATTACCTTTTTCTTTTAAAGCACTGAATAAGCATTAAATGCCTGTGATTCTACTTCCCACAACACAGTAACATAGTAGCACATTGTCTTATCACCTTATTTAAATGTTCACATGCCACAGCAGTTGATGTACTTGAAGCACTAAGACAGATTTAACTTTTGTTTAGCAAAAGCCTAGCAAGCTGCCACTCACAGACAGCGATTTCTGGTGCAAGAAAGTGCTGCTTAATAGTATTATGTGCTGATTTTCTTACCAGGCTCTTTGCAAGGACAACGTCTACAAAGGGCTAGAATTCTTTGCCAAAGGATACGGAAAAAATAACGAGCCTATCAGGGGATATGTCCTCACTTTCGTGATCGCCATGGCATTCATTTTGATTGGTTTGTATAACGTTACACAGTTGCTACATTGTCATGTTCTGAAATTACACAAACTGATATTATCATACTGTGGTTTGAAAAATTTCCAGTCAGGTAAGTTCTGACATAAGCATTCTCCAAGTCCTGGTAGCCATTCCATTATTCCTAATGAAGGCAAAAAGAAACCAGCAGGGATTCCAGTGACTTACCACCACCACCACAGCCTCATTCTCCAAGATGCAGAGTAGCTGCAATTCCTGCTCACTCTGCTGGAAGAGGGCAGTGCTTAGAACTCTATCAGAAAAGGCAAAGTCACAATCTTTGAAAATGGTTTTCCAGTTTATATTGCACATAGATCTGAGGTGATTTTGAGATAATTAGGAAGCCTATTCTGCCCAAGCCTTTCTCACAGTCAGCTCCAAAGCAAATCCCAGTTTACCAGCATTGGTGAAAGAAAATTCCAGCTACCACATTTAGGGGTGCAGGGACTGTTAAATCAGTTTTCCCAAGATTTGAAATTCAAACTGCCTTACACTAAGCAAACAGGATGTCTAGTAGAGAGTTCAGATTCCCACTAAGTTGTAACTACAAATGTTTTTTTAAATGCATCCATCCTGTCAATTATGTATTTAAAATTCTGAACTTTACATCAGATCTACATAATTAAGAGACAGTATGCTGAATCACAGTATCAAGTGTAACACTGCATAGCACATAAAGTTATTAAAATCAGGATTAGCAGACATAATTCATATGAATGAAGGTAGATCAAGGTGGCCTTAAATTAGTAAGGCAGGAAAATACCCAAACTCTCTGTGGATGATAAATGCAAACGATGTTCAGATTTAATGCATCATCAGGAAACAGATAGCCAGCAGTCCAGGAAACTGGTGCCTCTGTATGACTTGTGTATGTGTCTTGCAGCTGAACTGAATACCATTGCTCCCATCATCTCCAATTTCTTCCTGGCTTCATATGCTTTGATTAATTTCTCCTGCTTTCATGCCTCATATGCAAAATCTCCAGGTGAGTCTGCATTCCGCAGTGATTTAAATATGGGCTTTATAATCTGATTTCTGGAAGCTTTAGACTGTATGTCTGAGAAAACTGCAGTATGTGTAAAGTATCCAAGTTATGTGATCTGATGCCTTATTGAATATGATAGCATTTTATTTATCAGCAAAAGATAAAAATAACGGCTCTAGTCCTTACAAAGCCTACAGTTGTACAGGATGAGAAAGGCTTTGCGTGCATCCCACTGGAGAAAAAATAATTCTCCTCAGGGTGATATTTTTTCCCCTCACTATTAAGAAACGTGTGGATAAAAGCTTACCCTAACCCTGGCCAATGAAGCAAGCAAGGTACAGTGGGAAGTCATTGCTCCCTTCTCCAAACCTACAGCGAAATGTATGGGGAGACTCCTAAGCACAGTAACAGTGCTACAAGTGATGCTGCCTGGAGGGGAACGTGTAGAGCAAGAGCAGGTCCATCAAGCAGCACCAGCACAGCTCTGCAGTACCTGGAAGCAGAATTGTAAAGCACAGTTGTGAAGCACAACGAGTTCCTGTTCAGGGGTAACTTGAGATCCTCCCTCGACATTTGCAGCAAAGGAACATTCTGGCTGACAGACTTGTGCATTGCCACAGCAGAATGGTTCTTAGCATCTCATAAATGAAGGGGTGACGCCTTCAGGAATAAAGTCAATCAGCTGAGCAACACTGGGTTGGCACACAGGAAAGACAATTTCTGCTTCTATGAATTAATTATTCAATTCAAGGAGTGAGGAATACATTTTTGATTTCCAATGTGAAGAAATTGCAGTAGTGACATAAATGCCTGCATCAACTTCCTTCCTATAGATCTGCACTGTGCCATTTATTTAGATGGCAGAAAAGATGAGCACTTCTGCTAATTACCTGCACAGCTGAACAAATGCAGATCTGCTCCATACAGTCTTGGAACTGCATGACAATTACCTCTATAGATTTCATCTGCATACATCTGACACTACTCTGACACTACTAAATATTTCAGACAGAACTTCAGCCATTTTTCTTTTCTCATTTCCTCCAGTTAATTTCTGCTAATTCACAATGATAGATTATAATAATTGCAAGGCTGCAGGAAGGAAAATTTCTTCCCAGCAGGTCCTTCCCATTCCCTTATTATAAAGATGATCCAAGTTAGGGTTGCTCAGCCTCTTGTGTCTTCTGTGTTTTTTCCCCTCTCCAAAGTCTGCTCTGTAGAACACCTGGCAGAGACCCGCAAACCACAAAGACTCAGTACTGCCTCATCATTTTAATTGGTAGCAGGGGATGGAATCAGTAGTGCAGCTGAAGAGCAGCAGGAATAATATCTTTTTTAAGTCAATTGCAAATGATTTTATTTTTCTGCCACAAGACCAGGCAAGTTTAAGACAGGTGCACTTACAGTACTGGGACAAACACTCCTCTCAATAAGTGTTTAGCTATCAGTAATAAGTTATGTGTATATGCGTTAAAAGTACACAGTCATCAATTACCTGGAGTTACAGGCAATCTCCTTCTGATGTTCTGAAATATTCTGAACCAGTAAACTTAAATTTTGCAAAATTACATATAAACAGAATAGCTACTCAAAGCCAGGCTGAACAAAGCAGTATGAAAGAGAGTAGTAGCCTGTAAGACCCAGTATTCCAGAAACTGAAACCCACATCAGCCAACACCTGAAAGTATCTGTACATACAGTGCCTAAGAATTTACAGGTATTTCTCCCATCCCTTCTGATAGAGCCTGAACCAAACTGTACATGGGATGTTATGCACAAAAATCATGGATCTCTATTTTATCAATATATTTCATGCTCTTAGAATTTCCTCAATTCTCTTTAAACAGGCTGGAGACCTGCATTCAGATATTATAACATGTGGGTGTCACTTTTTGGAGCCCTGCTGTGCTGTGGGGTGATGTTTGTCATCAACTGGTGGGCAGCTCTCATCACTTATGCCATTGAGCTCTTCCTATACATTTATGTAACATATAAGAAGCCAGGTAAGGTCAAACCCTACTATTATTATATGTATATGCTGTGCTGCTAGACTGGATTTTCAAGGAATTAGTTCTGCTAACAGAATTAGAAATTATTTTTCTGTGCTATCTGTTTAGAGGGAAGTCTGAAGCATCCCATTAAATTCCACTTTATATAATATAGATTAAGTTGATAGTTTGGTGACTGCCTGTTTAACAAGCAGTTCAAGTGTGGACCAGGGTTTTCTGTAAACATTCCAGCAGATTGGTTTATTCCCATCACATATTAATGACATTTGGGCTTTTACTTGAGTGTCACTCATAATTTTTTTCCACCCACACACAAAAACCTTACCTGAATTTTGCAGTGCTCTTAGCTGACTCATGCAGGGTCCTCACTCAAAATGTAAACCTGCTGCCCATTATGCAATAAAAATGAAAGCTAAATTACTTACAAAAGTGATCATCCTCCAGCACCTCCCTACAATTCTCCCGTAAATCAAGACAGATGGGCCCACTTTTATTGCTGGAAAAAAACACTTAGTAGCTCAGCAAATCACAGGAGCTGTCCTCAAAAACCTGTGTGTTGTACAAGACTAGACAGTCTGGCTATTCATATCCAGGTCCAGATTTCAGTGCTAATCACCTGAATTACTTCTGCAGCAGAAAGCATAAAACAAAAATAACAAATAAAAGAGGCACAGTTCCCAGCAATAGATGTACTTTTATTGGAGTTAGCTTAGGACACCAAGACCTGGTCTGAGACTCTGTTACTGTTTCTGTTGCTGTCTGTCCTCCCTATCTGTCCTCTCTCACACCCACTGGGATGGTCTGTGCTTCTCTCCCTGTAAATATATCATCAGCTGCAGGAAAGCACACCCATCTCGAGCCAGTTGTCAAAAACATTTCAGGATTTCTACCCTTTCCATGGAGATTGCCAGTGTCCCTGATGCAAAGTAGCACCTTAAAGCTTGGTTAAATTCACAGAAGCCAATGTACAAAAGCCCTCTGTCTCCTGCTAAGACGGTGACTTCTGTTCAGCAGTAATTTACCAGCAATGGGAGGGTTCAGAAAAAATTAAATTCCTTAGAAAAGGCAACTTTACACAAACCTCCACTTAGCTCCACTTTATATTGGTTTTGTATCTTGGCATAACAAGACTTGATCTGCATTAATGTAGATCTCAAAATGTATAAAGACATTTTTTATATGTCTCCACTGACCAAACAGCTGCACAATAATGAGAAAAGATGTATATGCCATAACAGGGCTTGGAGAACAATTTTTGACCTATACAACAGGACAGAGCAAACTAGCACTTAGCAGTGTTCATTCCTATTGGTTTCATTTGCACTTCCTGAAATTCCACACCACATACATGACTCAGGGCTGTCCATTTCCTAAATGGAAGAAGGACACAAAGTTAATGGAACAAATTAGAAAATTGTTTTTAAGCAGGGGAAGAACACTCCCTACAACATTTAAACACAGAACGAAACTATTTACTTGCATGGGGTTTTCTGCATCACATAACCAAAACCAATTCATTCTATTATGAAACACAAAGAACAATAGGTCTGTATTTAAGAATTATAAGATAATATACCCTGCTTTTCATAGAGAACACCATTGCTGCTTTTTGCAACAGAATGTATGGAAAAGCCTGTGGTTTAATATGCATTATTTATCTTTATAATTTGCAGAAGTAAACTGGGGCTCCTCTACGCAGGCTCTTTACTTTGTTAATGCCTTAGACAGCGCTCTGGCATTAACGACAGTGGAAGAACATGTGAAAAACTTCAGGTAAGATTTCCAGTGAACAGTAGAATGGCTTGTCCTGAATCTGTACATCAACCAATTATATACAACCTCCTTTTTCTCCACCAGACCCCAGTGCCTAGCATTAACAGGAGCTCCTATGGTCAGGCCTGCTCTGCTAGACATCACCCACAGCTTCACAAAGAACAACGGGCTGTGTATCTGCTGTGAAGTGTACACGGTAAGGGAGCTCACCCAAATCTGCACACCCAGCACCAGTGGGGTCTGCAGGTCTCAGTTACACATTCCACTCTCAGCACACAGTGTTCCCACTGGTGCTGACTGGCAGCTGTGTACACCACCAAAGAGACTTGCACTGAGAATGAATTTCATCATAATTCTTGACACGAAAGCTATTGGCTGATACAAAGCCTGCTGGTAAATGCCTCACTGAGATGTTCATAGTAGGAACAAAGTTCATAGTAGGTGAACCAAAAACTGGTTTGGAGGGGAAAAAAAATTACAAGGAAAGATTTTAGGTTTAGAAAACAATAAATCCCAAAACCACACAAAAAGAAAAACTTAAAGGGTTATTGTGTGAGAGTCAAATTACCTAGGTTCTATTTTCAGCTTTGTCACTGATTTGCAGAGTTGGAGTCTGGCAAGTAATTTGCCTCTCTTTGCAGAGGTTCCTTCAAAACTGTTACAATGCTAATTTTGAGGATTAACATGCTCTTCTGAGATCTAAAGAGAGGAACAAAGTATATTTCTAGATATAAATACACAGCAAATGATGTATCTTACAGGATGAAGATCTAGTCTCTCATTAGGACAGAACAAAAATAGGTTTATAGTGTAGGGAGAAAATGTATTTTAAATATTACAGTGCCTTTTTAATTTTGAGAGAGAAAAAACCAATAATATCTCATGGCACTAAATGGGGCTGCAGAATCTAGATAATAAGAGTCAGTCTAGCCAAGATAATGTGTTCCTCTACAGCAAGTGCAGGAATAATTCATTTGATGCTGCCACATTGTAGAAACAGAGTACAGAAGATCCACATGTGATTCTTCCCAAATCAAATGAATCTATAAAGAATGAATGGTCCTAATTCCTCCCTACTATAATTGTTCTTAGATTTCCCACTGCATTCAGTAAGTATAGAACCAATCCCAACAGGATTCTGAGACTACGCAGCTTTCTAAAGTTGAGTTTCAGCAAGCTTTCTGAATTCTTAAGAATGTTTCTCTAATATTAGTACTTTCTATGGAGAACTGAGATTTCATTCCTGTCTACACAAAAAAAAGCCGAAGACAATTGTGTTAGTATAAGCTTTGAATTGTTTAGGGGGGGATTTCTAATTATTTCTTCATCAACTTAACTGAAATTTAATTTCCTTGGTAATAAAAGTGTGACAAAATGAACCTTTATGAATTGCAAAATCGTAGTAAAAAGCAGATGATAAAATTCCTAGCAATCACATTGAAGAGCAGCCAGCAATACATATCACAACAAATACAGCAAGATTATTCAGCCATAAATGTAACACCCAGCACATTCTGCCTCAAAAGCTGACATGCTGTTAGCAATGCTTAAAGTTTTAAAACACCATGCCAGAGAGAACATCTTCCATTCTTTTCTTCCAAAAGGCAGCAAGAAACTTTCAGGGAACATGGTGATACATGGCTCAGAAACAGACAAAATAAAGATCTCAACAGAACATAAAGATGATTTCTAGTTTACTTGTCTCTGAGGTTATGGCTGCATGCTGGCTTGAACAGTTTCTAGTTTCTAGTAAAAGGGACAGGCATCCATTTTACTCCCTGCCTTCATGTAAAATATTTTCTCATGGTTAGTCTTCAGTCTGAAAATTCACTGGACTCCTTGTACAATTGCACAACCATTCCACAAGTGCAAAGGAGAAGCAAAGGAGGACACAGACAGGCTGGCACCTGGGAGAGAGATGGGTCGGGCCCCTTGGCCAGCAGAAACATATTGTGCAAGGCAGTTGCAAAAACACCTTCAGGTGCTGTCCTTTGAGAGACAGTGAAGAAAGGCAAAACTTGTTTGTTTCTTCTCCATACTCACAAGGAAACTTCAAGCTTATTGTTCAAGTTATTCCCAGCTCTTCATACATCCAGGATCAAATTGTTCGTAAGTTATATTGATGTCATGTGACTTGGATATGCACAAGGATTTTTTTCCATTACATTAGCAGATGACTACTGAAAGAAAACTGGTTAACAGAGGCATTTGCATCTTTAATTGCATTGCATCAACTCTTTTATGCCAGTAGATAGGAACTTAACCATGTATATTTACATCTGGTGCAATTCTTTTACATAGTCAAGGAGGGACTTCATTCACTCTGAGATGCTTTATTATACCTTAGATGTTTTTTTAAGATGTTGCAATCCATAATAGTCCTTCTTTCTGTCAGAATCACTGCATTTAAGTAGCATTAACAGCCTCAGCCCTCTCAAACAGAATGTGAATTATGTTTGCAGCACAAGTCTTTTCAAAGGGCTGAATCTCTGTGGACCCTTTTTGGAGAGGTATTTTTCTGACTCTCTCCCTTTTCTCTCACAGCAAACTAGGTAACTCCTTCAAAATCACTGTGTGATGCACAATACAAAGCCTTTGTAATAATATTTTACTGTATCATGCAGGGACCACGCAAGCTGTGTGTTAAGGAGATGAACAGTGGCATGGAAAAAAAGCAGGCCTGGCTCACAAAGAACAAAAGAAAAGCCTTTTATGCAGCAGTGGCAGCTGACAGCTTCAGAGATGGAGTCAGAAGTCTCCTTCAAGTAAGCTTTTTGTTTACAGAACATACAGGAGAGTGTACATCAAAGCATCCCTTTATGTGAGACATTACTATTAGCTTGTGAGGAAGCTCTACATATATATGAGTAATGTTATAGACAGAAAGTGCTTTCTAGGGGTACATGTACATTATATTACAGATTTTTTCATAAAGATCTAGTTCTGGGCTATGGAATTATGAGACAAGGCCCACTGATTCTGTCCTAAATTAACAAGACACTATTATAAAAAAAGAAGCATCCACAGGGCCACATATGAATGTCTTTACAGCTGACACTTCAAATCAATTCTATTGTTTGGTATTACTTAGCATATTAAATATCTGAGAATGTTTTGGCAATAAATGAAAACTGAAAATGTGTAATATACATTTTCTGCAAATAGCGAGAAGGTCATTTAAATAAAAGTCTACAATATTTTTCTATTACTCTAAGAATGCGGGAGATCATTTCCAACAGTCCATTTAAAATGGCCATAATGAAGGCACAGAGATGCTGTTTTCATTTTTCCCATCTCCCTTCCTCTCTTACATATATGAATATTTAAACATATGGGTACTGAGGCAAAATGTAGAGAAAATTCATATCCTTTGTACAAAATACACTGCTGAAAAGACATCTGTGCCAACTGAGACAGTAGGGAACCACCTAAAATACTCTGGGTAAATCACCCACTGGTGTCCTACCAGGGCTCTCTGTACACTTGCTGCATGGACAGTAAAATTGAGCAAGATGAAACCCAATTAAGCAAGATGAAACCCAGACCTCTTTGTTCTGTAAAAGCCTCACAAAGACACTTCATCTTGGGGTTATACATTGTCTCAGTAGGAGATCTTTCTGATGTTTTTGAGAACTGCTACAGTCTGATGATCTCTTATTTTCCATTATTACTTAAGCACTATTGCCAAAGTCAACTACTGGACCCCAAATAATTCTCTTCCAGCAAAGAGAAGGATAACCACATCATCACTATTGCAACCTAAAGACATTGGCAACAATTACTGATTTCAACATAAACAGTGCTACTCAAAAAGCCCACCAAGGTTCCAATAGCTTTTACGTGTTTCTGTTTGCTAGTACTAAAAAGATGGCAGGTGTAACAACTTTACAAGCTGGTGGTTTTTGTGTCTCATCCTAAAGGAGTATTCCCAATACACTGAATATTTAGATTTCTATAAATACTAGGTTGGCTGAATGTAGATCTAACTTCTCTTATTTGTCCAGGTTTTAGCATGCAGAACCAGTTTTGAAGGCAAGCTAATATCTTGACAAACCATGTCTTTTTCCTGTTTAGAAACCATAATTTTATCTACAAAGCAGGCTCAGTTGATTTTGGATAATTTTTTGAAAAGATTCCCAAATTCAAGGCAAAAATAATATTCTTAGGAGCCTATGCCTTCTCTATCTGGAATGTTTTAAGAGATTTCAGACCCACTTCATCTACTGAGTATTCTGAAGCTGATAAAAGCTTAATGCCCTTATGTTAGAACAAGCATATAAACAGTTCTTGTACTCTCTCTTGATTCCGAGTTATTGAACCATTTTAATGAGAGCATGTCAGAAGAAATGCAAATGAATGCTAATTTAGCAAAACTACACTTCTGCCATCTAAAATCATTTATAGTTGGAATGATTTAAAGCTAATCTTTCTGCTTTCTCCATGGATATGAGCATGAAGGGCATTTATGAAATGCAATCTAGTTGTGTCTCCAGAACATTACTTCAGTTATCTTTTGCCATTACTTTTCATTTACAGTAAAAGCATGTATGTGTACCTCTCTCAAGTGTTTTAATATTGGCAGGCCTCAGGCTTGGGTAGAATGAAACCAAATACCCTAGTGATCGGATTTAAGAAGGACTGGAGAAGTGCACCTGCCACTCAAGTTGAGAACTATGTAGGCATTATACAGTAAGTCAGCTCAGTATCTCCTGTTTCACTCCTCTTAGACTAGATTAATGTAGCATTTCCATACAGAATTTGATGTGTAGAAACAATGCAAGGACATACACACAAACCTGGGCTCACACATCCTAGCTCTGTTACTGAAGTTATTGTCCATCAAAAAAGGCTCATTGGCTTCCCATACCTTGGAGGATCTGCTTAGCAAACACCTGGCACCATCAGAGCTGAGGTGGCTTGACAATGCCAAAGAAGCTGCACTGCTGTCAGCAGTGCTTTTGCAGAACTGTATTTTCCCATTTTTAGTGGGCAGGAGCTAAGAGAAAAACAACCCTAATATACATACTAACAAAATAAGAGAACATAATGGAATTCTTCTTTTAAGCCTAGGAGACAGAGGAAGACCTTTTCTTCAAATCTCATGTGTCCCTAAGGCTCAGCAGCTCTGTGGGTTGGAATTTAGCTAGGAAACAGACATTTTAGAACAGGCTTCCCATAGATGCTTGCTCAAAATTTACTTGTAAAGCTGAAGCACATTACAAAGCAACAAACCCCACCTCAGCTTTGTTATTTCCCCAGAGAAGAGAGAAAAGATTACCCTATGGCAACCTAGTTCCTAGAAAAGCACTGTCTGAAAGACCCACTTCAAGAATAGCTGATCTGTTCCCATGCCCAATCAAACCTTTTTTTTTAAATAAGGGAAGATAAGTTAAGTACTTCAAATTTATGTGGGGCAAATCCTTCTGCAATTTGACCTAGTCTCTCCTCCCTGTGAACACTTTCACTGATCTTTTCAAAACAGCTTTCCTCATCAACATGCATGATGTAAAATCATGTTTGCTCTTCTTTTTCTTTCTTTCCAGTGATGCCTTTGATTTTGAGCTCGGCGTAATCATCATCAGAATTAGCCAAGGATTTGATATATCTCAGGTCCTTCAGGTTCAAGGTATGTAATGATTCAACAGCTGAGTATCTCTGCTGGTTAGATGCACAGCATAAGAAGGTCTCTGACACTCTAACTAGTCACCATCTGCTTTCTAGAATAGTTCCTACACTCACAACTTCCACAGTTCATCTTTGCTTGTGCAGTTTAAATCCTGCCTGAAATCCCTGCTGATCACTGCCAGTGACAAAAGGAGTCCAAGCCTCACACATTAAGGGGCTCTGCACACCAAAGAACTCAAACTCCCAAAGCAGTTCCAGCACAGGCACAGACTAAAGCAATAAAATCATATTATGCCACAGCAACCAGTTACTCTGCTGCATATTTTCTTCTTGGTCTTGGCACACCTTCCTCTATCTGCCTACCTGATATCTCTGGGGCAGACAAGAAATGGGAAGCTGCCCTTTTGGCACCATCTCTGTGAAGCTCTAAGTCCCACAAAAATCTGGAAGCTGCAGGAAACATCAGATCTCTCTCTCCCCTTTTTGTTCATTCTTCCTTAAGTCAGCAGTGCATATCTCAGGAGGAAAGGGAGAACCTTTCGCCATAGCACAGCCACTTCGGGAGCCATGCCATCTGGGTGGCGAAGGCGGAACAATCCCCTAGATTTTCGGCAGGACAGCTCCGGCCCCGGCCGCGGCTCCCCCGGAGCCCGTGGCTCTCTGCTGCCGCCGCGCGGGCAGCGCCCGCCAGCGCCGCCATAGCAGGGGCAGGGAAAGGCACCCCAGAAACAAAGTGCCCCGCAAAAGGCGCCAGAAACTCCTCTAAGGAACAAGGTGAACAAATGAACATTCTCAGCACTGGCAGCTTGATGTGCCTGGAGACCCACGGGGCAAACTACAGGCACTCAGAAAATATTCCAAAATAATCAAGCTTTTCTTTTCCCCCTGATGATTTCTGATACCTGCCTATGTCTGCTTCGTGCAAGTCAGAAACTGAGTGCCCAAAATATACAGTCATTGGAAAACCTGTAAAAATACAGTGAAAAACAACTCTGCAATCTTACTACTGAGCAAATGTTCTCCAAGTGTTAAGACACAAGGATTCAGAAAGAATTAAGGGAGGGAGCCTCAAATACAAAGAAATATTTTGAAGTAGATAACAGAATCATTGTAATGTAAAACAATGATTGTTGTGTTCTCTTCTATTTGATACAGCATTCTGTTCAACAGAAAAACTAAAATGTTAGTTTTGATTAACCATTAATTTTGTGGTTATCACCATGTCTAATAATCAGAAGTATGTGACTGTCATTGATTAAAAAGTAATACAAAGTATAATCTTTCTGTTAGCAACTGAGAGTGCTAACAGAGGTAATAATGTCTATCTAGTGAGGGTTTATTCTACTTTTTTAACACAATGTCTTAAATTACCTTACCTCATATTTAGTAAATAGAAGATTTCCTAATGAAAAAAGTTTTCTGCAAGCAAATGCCTGGATAATATTAATTACTGCTTCATTGTAATATATTCCACAATAACATATGGTACCTTTTTCTCAGCAAAAGTCTAATATTGCTAAAATGAAATTGTTTTCTATATTACTAAGTTTACAGAATGGATTACCTAAATCTTACAGCTTTGCAGCTAATGCTCAAAAAATTAAAACATGAAAAATATTTCTACATGGGGAATAACTGTATATTTAGGATCCTTTCATATTTCTGAGAATCTCGAAGTACAAACCATGAGACTTTGTTCCAAGAGACCCACAGACTACAACTAAATACCCCAGCTTCCTCAGTGCAGGAAAACAGCTTTCCTAATGTCTTGTCAAATTCTTGGCTAAAGAAACCAACTCAACATCCACAAACAACTCATTAAATAATATCCCATGAAACTGTAACACGTCATAATACTGAATTTGATTTGGAAGAGATAACCTGAGAGCAGCTGGCACACCACAGTGCTGTTAGGCAGGCACCCCAAGCTAGGGCTTCCAGAACTTAATTCAGCTTCCTTCTCCCTACTAGTCTGCAAACAAAAAGCATTTTAAAAGAAATTTTCATATCAGGAGTTTTACATGGTCTACAAAGTACCACAACACAAATTACATCATCACCATTAGTTCAGTCAGGGATTTAATTTAAAAGAACAAATGTGTTACCGGTTCTCTTTTTCTAATATACAGAGGAATTAGAGAAGCTGGAGCAGGAGAGATTGGCACTGGAAGCCACTATTAAAGAAAATGATTTTGAGGAAGGAAAAAGGGGCATCTGTGGATTCTTCAAAAAAGCCAGCACATTGAATATCTCAAAACACGAAACAAAGAAGGGTAAGTTCCAAAATGACAACTTATCTCCAACTCTTCAATGCATCACACTTTCACCAATATGAAAACTGGACTTTACCCCAAGCCAAAAACTCCTGAGCCACACAGAAACCCCTGGAACAGAACCTCCCTTGTGCAAACTGTGGTGGCCACAACCCTGCAATGCAGCACAGTGACATCCTCTGCTCATAGGACACACTTTCTGCAACACAACCATTTCCCCTCATAGATAAACTTCTCAGCTCAGCTTATGTTCACTTCTACTTGTGAAAAATAGAACATGGTTATTGAAGTTTGAGGAATACAGAACAAGATTGGTGGGTTGGGGGGTTGTGTTTCTTCTTTTGAATAGGGTGTTTTAAGCTTTTAAACAGAGGTGTTTTTTCCTCCTCTCTAAAGAAAATAGGAACATATGCACAATATGCAGGGAACAAGCAATCTTACTTCACTTTAATAGACACACACACACAGCACACAGCTGAAAAACAGGTAAAAATAGCTCAACTTCTCTATATTCTAAGCATAATTTCATAAAAATGCAAAAGTGAAGGTGGTAAAAGTACTGTAGTACTGAAAGTACATACACAGCATACTGTCAAATAACTAATTAACACATAACTTAAATGTGTAGGTGATGAAGACAATATAAGGTTTCAGATATAGTTAAATGATACAGACCTCATTTAAGGTCTCATTTCACAACTGCTAGGCTGTAATGATAATGACCCACCTGAAACCATGCTTGTACACAGACATGTATTTTGAGAGTTTTCACCTGCAGAGACTGTGCATCCAACTCCCACAGGTGCCAGGAAGATCTACAGACTGGAAACATAAAATGCCATTATTCTTCAGCTGGCAGGCTTCGGTTTATATTGTTTCAGTAGAACACATTTTTATGACAATTCTACCAAGATTGTGTACCCCTGTCTCAATTTCCCTTTTTGATTTAGTTGAGAAATGAGTAAAGTAAATACATATTACACATTTTGGCTCTCTGTACTAGATAGATTGTTAATAGCCATACCTCTGGTTTGGTTTTTTTTTGTATGATCATATTCCCCAGAGTTGTTCCATCTTTCAGCAGAGATGCTAGAACTCTAGAGGAAAGCCAGTTACTGCTTTGGAACTACCCTGTACACATTCCAGAAACACAGGAAAACTAAACTAAGCATTTTCAGAACCTAGCAGATCAGAGTAAAACCTCTGAAGAAGCCTGTTTGTTCCACTTAGAATACTGCTCTGACAACACCATCTCTTTGAAATCATCGAAGGAGTAGTAATAAAGCCACAGGCCTCAAAAGGTAGAATGAGACAAGGTATTGTTAGTACAGAGTCAAGACTATCTTTTATAGCCAGCCAAGCAAACAGCAAGAATAAAAATTTATTTTCAATTAGCAGTGACCATGTCAGCACAGGGAAACAGATGTGCTCATGTTTTCTAACTTTCAGCTTCACCTATGCTACCCCTGCACCCCATCAGCTCATTTCATCCACTGTGACCGTGCCTTTCAGGGAGCTCTGTATTTTACAAGACAGCTGAGCTTGTAAATTATGCAAAATGACACATTTCCTCCTAAAATTGATCAGATATTTCCCAGTTGCTTTTTAAGGCCCCTGTGAATTTTACATTAACTAAAAAGAAACAGAGAACAAATAATCAGGTAACATTTTTCAAAATGTTATAGTCTAGTGACAATGTGTTACACGAACTTTGGTTCTGTGTGTATGAGAAAATTAAAAGCCCAAAACATCTACTCTGTACCATTTTTTTCAGATTTAAAGGATAGAAATTATGTCAGAAACATTTCCTGTTCATTTTTCTGAAACTTCCCCTCCATTTGGCTCCCTAAAGCTACTTATTGCCTCTCTTATCAGACATCCTTACACATTTTTTTCTTTCTCATTACAGAGAGCACCATTAACACCATACAGTCAATGCATGTGGGTGAATTCAATCAGAAGCTGCTAGAAGCCAGCACTCAATTTAGAAAGAAGCAAGGAAAAGGTACAATTGACATTTGGTGGCTCTTCGATGATGGAGGTAAGGAATTTGAGTAAGAATCACAGGGAGAGAAATTTCTCTGTTACCCAATATAAAAACAGACTTGAGAAGTTGCATAAAACTGGTTTTAATTAAGCTTACATAATCAATTTTATGTCAGGCTTAAATGTTTTGAAATTAACTTACATCCAACACTGCTGAAGTGAAAGATGGAATTTTCACCATATACTTCATTAATTTGATATTCCTCCAATTTTCTTTCTTCTTCCAGGTCTAACAATCCTAATTCCTTACATTCTAACTATCAGGAAGAAGTGGAAGAATTGTAAATTAAGGATCTTCACTGGAGGAAAAGTCAATAGGATTGAAGAAGAAAAACTAGTGTAAATATAACTTTATTTGTCTCACTTGTTTCAAGAGATTGAATTGATGCTGAATATAATGCATATACAGCAGGAAGGTGGGAATTTTTCAGCACAACCAGTTTGCTGTACTGTGGACAGCAAGAAAAAAATTGTACTAGATTGAAAGGTGATAAGCTTATGGCATAGCCTTAAGGCCCTGCAAATGGTGATTACCAAAGGAAACTCACATCCATCACTTTTTCCAATTAATAGCTTATACTCTCTTCTCTGAGAAGAGCTGTCTGCACTCTATAATGAGAATATTACTTTTATGGGATTTACATAAGATTGTCCAGGTAACAGGAAGTGAAATTGCACATGAAGCTCTCACATGCAAAAAGCATAGATAAATAGCTCACATAATTCTGATTAACTGTGGAAAAATATAAAGAAGTTAAAAAGCAAGTTAATCAGCTTTAAGGCCAAGTTGACTTTACTCAGTGTTTTAAAGAAAGTCTAGATTCCAGAATCTTTTTATCACCACAGCATGTAGGACCTTTCCTTCCTAAGCACTTTGCACAGTACAGGCACAGCCCTTTCACCACCAGTGGAAGCAGCTCAATTTGGGATGAAAGTCAGTGACCACTAAACAAAGAGCAGAAGCACCATGTAGAGAATTAAAAACATCTTCAGCCAAAACTCCAGTGGCAAACAAGTGAGAGGGGTGCAAGGACAGCAGCTTCACTAGGATTGTAACACAATGACTTGGAAAGACAGCTGCCATAAGGAGGTTCCCTTAAAGCAAAAGAGAACACATAAAGCAAACTTTACTCCACTGTGGTTCCATCAGTTTTAAACAGTATCCTAAAGTTAATGTACTTCTGTAGAAGAGATTCACAAGTGTTTGTAAAAACTATCCTTATAATTGGGTAAAAAAAGCCCTAGAGCAGCTCAAGGACCTGCTGGGAAATATTCTCTGCTCCCCGTCCCAGAGAATGCCCAGTCTTGGCTGTTCAAGACAGCAAACAGGCTCCTGAACCTAGACCCTCTAGTCACATGATTTTGCTGAAAATAGGAAGTTTTGACACCAAATAGGATTTGTCAAAACATGACAGATTCCACAGAGGCAGTTCTGACACCTGCATACACTGCTTGTCTCACAAAGGCCAGAGTAAACAGCATGATCAGGACAGCTGACAAAGCCCCAGTTTGTCCCCAAGAAAACAGTATGAGTCTGATTGCTACATCAACAGCAGCATACCCTAAACATGACCTACCTGCCACATGCAAAATCCTTCAGAGACAAATCTGGGCTGGGTGATTCCTCCATTCCCTAGGTAGGTCTAATACAAAATCATTCAAGTACAATTTCAGCCATGCAGTTTGAATTCAGAAGTCATGTAATTCCCCAAATATTAAAATCTTCCCACAGAAGTTGAGATTTTGTTCTGTATCATGTTCAAAACAGGGACTGCCACAAGGGACATCAAGATTAATACAAGCAGTATGTCCTTTTTATATAAATACATTTAAAAAAAAGTAAACTCTCAGGTCATAAACAAATATGTATTTCTACCGTGGTTTGCTCCTAGGAACCCTCTGATCTTTTCAAAATCCAAAGCTTACATACCAAAAATAGAAACAAAAAAGGAGGTGGGAGAAGGAGGTGTGGGGAAGAACCACAAGATCCCAACAATGGTTCAAAGGCAAAATGACTTAATTAAACCTCTCTATCCTCAGCACAAATACATAAAAACTATACACTGTTCCTTCTGCCAACTGGGGCGGAAAAGCAAAGTATATTCTTTAATGAACATGTGTAAAAACAACAAGTGAGTAGATCAATATAAATTCATAAATTAAAAAGATGAAGATTCTTTAAGTATTGGACATCAACCTTCTGGACCAAATTTTCACCAACACATGCACAACCAGTATTGTAAAACTCCATCCAAAGCATTCTGACAGTAACAGAGTAAGAGAAGCCTTCTGTAAGTATTGGCGAATTCTGACCTACTGCATATTGAATATTCCTCCTTTATAACTCAAGCCTTTGGAATACTCAAAAGTACCACTGTTTTCCCAAAATGTAAACACCCTGCCCTCTATCTGCTATTAATTTTTTTTTATGTTGTGGTTTTCATCAATCATCAGTTAAATGAATTATACTACAGCAATCACATTAATCTAGTTCTGTAATTGGAAATTGAAACACTCAAGCATTTAAAGTAATTTGTCATATAGTTAAAGATAAGATATAAAATGCAGTTGTCTAACTCATTTACAAGTGTTCTTTGATATAAAGCACTCAGAAGTACAGTGATAAAACATTCTCTCTTTTGTTTTCAGGATGGCTTCACTCCTAAGCAAGTTCAGAATAAAATTTGCTGATATTAATATCATTTGTGATATCAATATAAAACCCAACAAAGAGAGGTAAGAAGAAAATCCACTATTTAGCAGCCAGCTTTTATCTAGAGCTTATTTCAAGTTGAAACTTAAAAACAAAACAAAAAAACCGAAACAAAACAAAAAACCAAACACAACACAGAAAATAACACTGTCCTTCACTGTAATAATTTTCTAAGTACAAGAGCAGGCAAAAGAAAAGGACCTTTTAACAAACACAGCTTAAAGGGTCAAAACCATGTGTAGTCTTTATGTTTTGAAGACTAATTAGACAACATACTTATGAGCCACTAAATTTAACAGCCATTTTATGATGACTTCTCATACTTATTAAGGTTGCAATAGACTCCAGTCAGTCACAGTTCTCCTGTAAATTGCCATCGCTGCCAACTCAGCTTTCTGGGCTTTACAATAAATTTGTTACATTTTTCTGGAAAAACACAGGCATACTTAGTCTCTCTCATGAGGACAGTACTATAATGCTCCCCTGTCTCTCAGATATAATGAAGACTTAATAGTTCTAAAAATTAACTTACCTACAGAATTAATGCTCCTAAGTAGAGGTTAGGAAGTTGGTAAAACAGTGCTCAAAAAGCTCCACCTCCAACAGTGTTAGCTAAATTTAAAAAAAAACAAACCAAAACTTAAAGTCCTTGCTTTCTAAAACATAACTCCATGGAAATCATCTATTTGTTCTGCTTATGTAGACAAAAGTATATAGCAGGCTGTTCAGGGAATAATTGAACCCTAAATTCAATTCACAGTATTGCTCTTAGTCTTAAAACTCCTCTGGAAATGTGCCCACCTTGCTATACTGTCTTCTATCCTGTCCCTTACTCCAACCAAAGCCTTTCCTCTGAGTTCAAGTGCAATCCCAGGTTAGGCTCTTAATCATTCTGTGACCTGTTTCTACAGACACACAGAACTTTGCAAAACCAATACAGGATTCACCAGAGTGTCTTATGGACCATTGGAGATTTTGACTGAACAAGTGCAACTAAAGAATATAAAGATTTTATAACCAGAAACCTAAAGTCCCCTTTTTAGTGCCCTCTTGATCTCTCAAGTAACATCTTTTAATCATATAATGAACTGTGCAATACATATCTTGTTTCTCCCCCAGTACAATGAAGAGATTTTATATAAATAAAATAAAAAATAATATCTGGCATGAATATAAAAAACACACACATTTTCTGCATCAGCACTATCTGAACTGAACGAGTATTGTGCCAGAACTTATTAGACAGACCATTGTATCTCTCTTCCAGCTGGCACTCCATCTATTTCATTAATAGTAAGAGGATTATCACTATTTTACATACTGAAACAGACAGTAAGGATGTTGACAAACTCTGACAACTTAGCAACAGCAACACAAAATGCTGCATATCACGGCCTTTATCCCACTTCTTGGCTTCCTGTCCATACAGCCAAGGCCAGCCTGTGCCCAGTCTCCCACTTCACAGTGAGGCCTGTCAGCACCAAGTGCTCAGAGAAATACACTCACATCCATAGAAAAGAAACTCCCTCAGGTCTCTGTGGAATAGTAGAAATTTTCAACAAGGGGGAGGCAAGGAAGTGCAGGACATTAAGGTTCTCCAGATGAAAACATTGAAATTTAGAGAGAAAATCTGATCAGAATTCTGCGTCCAGATATAGCAAAAAAACCTAGTGTTTCTTTCAGGCCCTTGTCACAGGTAATTTGTTTATCACCTGTTTATCCATTGCATTAAAACCATATCAGTGAAGTGATTGGTCCAGCTAGTGCAGAAACAATAATAAAATGTTCAGTCGGAGACCCATATTAATTGTTAATATTAGTAACAAATATATTGCAGTTTGGAGTTGCTGTAAAACTCATTTCAGTATTTTTGCTAGAGCCAGTGCAGAAAATTCTCTGCTAAATGCAGTATTTAATTATCCTCAAATAATCTTTTAATTATCCTCAAATAACCCAAACATACAGAAGCAGCACACACTTCTTGGGGCATAAGGTAGGAAAGAACAGTTAAAGATTTTGCGTGTTTTTCAGCTATAATTATTATCAGTGAGGCCTGTCATACACAGTGACTATGAAATAAGTTAGTGAGTTCATACCCTGCAGCAAGACCTCCTTTGTAATTCCTGTTTCAGCTGGAAATTCTTTGAAGAGATGATTGAACCTTATCGCCTCCATGAAAGCTGCAAAGATGTAACAACTGCTGAGAAATTAAAGCGAGAGAGTCCATGGAAAATCACAGATGCAGAGCTGGAAGCATTCAAGGAGAAGGTAAAGTCACACCTACCTTTTTCCTTATGTACCATTTTTTACCCTCCAGATGTTTGAAGCGATTAGTAAGATGAAGTGAAATACCAGATATGACATTAGAAACATGACACAAACCGGTATTTGATATTTACAGATTGGATTTATATTGTAAACACTGCAGAGGTGTGTTATGGTTGCATTATTGGGCTCTCTCAGATCTTGGCATGTTTACACAGTATTTTCCAGGCTGATGAGATGCTCTGCCCACATCAAAGCCAGCCAGATGAAAACCACCTCTGAACCAGAAGCCACACAGTTACTGCACTGAGCCTGAGCTAATTGGATCTGCTGAGGTTTATTAAATGGCTCCACTGTTTTGGAGCTTGAATCTCTTAAAGGGCACAGTTCCAAACGTTCACCACTTTGGGCCATTTAGAACTGAATCCAGACACTTCAGCTAAGGCTAGAAATTTCTCCAAAGGCAGGGCTGAGCATGAATTCTTACCTCAATGGCAGAGTGAAGACTAAACCAGTCCACCATGCAGAAGGTCTCCTGCAATTCAGAGGAACTTTAAGGCTGATGCTGGCTGATCCACTTGGTGAATTACAGACCAGTCTGCTCTTTAAATCTGTTGGAAAAATACCTTTTTACTAATGATCTCCCAGGCTTCATCAGGCCAGTGACAAAAGGATGCAAACTCTTTCACCCTTAAGACACAAGTTCTCTTGCAACTCAGAGAATTAATCCAGCAATTTTAGTTATGGTTCCTGTGGAATTAACCTGAGTACATTGGGAGTTTCATTATCTCCACTTTACGGTGTTGGTAACTTCCTCAGCAGAGCAAGGACTGCAACTCTGAGCTCAGAGCTGCCAGAAGTCACAGCCTGACATACAAACATAAGCAGAAATCAATGATGATTTAAGATAACACACTATACTACCAACTGCAGCAGCTGGGAAGCAGATTGACTGCTCCCTTTATTACCCTCTTCATGGAGCTGATAACCAGCATAAGGTTATAGTAGTCACCTATGGGCAGAAAACCTTAGAATTATTCTCACTGTAAATTATCAAAACTTGAGAGTAAGAGCCCTTAAAACATCTCAGTGTAAAAGACAACAGGAATATAATCACACACTTGTGTGCAGTGATGATACAACAGAAAAAAAAAATACATGATTATGCTTGGTCTTGTCTAGGCCACTAATTAAGGACCCAGCAAAATTCCTCAAAAGTTGAAAAGAGTCAGCAATATGAAAATGCCAAATTACTTTATAAAACAAGAACAGCAATAAAAAGTTTACACATCTGGAAAGACATGCCCCTTATCTTCAGAAGTAGGGCAGTTCTGGGAATTTTACAGAGGACATTAGAACACATTTACTATTCAACAGAGAAAATCCTGGCTGCACAGATAAAGGGGGATGTTATAGTATGATTCTCATGAGGTAACAGCTGGATAAATTATAAGGGTTCTTATCTATATAACATGTACAAGAACACTGAAATTTCTGCAGAGAAGGAAAATTTAAGGTCTGAATGGAGAAAAACCTGTTTTTCACTTTTTCCAGAGAAAGAGGAAATAATTTACAAAATCAGTTAAGATACATCTGTCTTAAACCAACCTGCCATAGCCTCTTGTTCCCTGTGACTTCTTGTTAAGTTTTAAAAATGTTAAGAGCTTGAGCTTGACCATAAAGTTCAGTGGAAAAATAATCCCTATTCCCAGGTAACCTTACACAGAAGTGAACCATTAGAGGGGCCCTAATGTAACTATACTAAACAAAAAGTGTGGCTTAGGCTCTTATTTTGACACTGCTGAAACTCTGGACCCCCGAGCAGACCTGGCTTCCAGTGCTGCCAAACAGCAGAAAATCTTGCAGGCAAGGGTGAGTGTTTAAGTCCTTAAAACACCAGAACTGAGGATCACTGCCCTAAGTGATTTTTTTTCTTTTCCCTGTTGTGTTTTAATCAGAGTTACCGCCAAGTCCGTCTGAACGAACTCTTACAGGAGCATTCGAGAGCAGCCAACGTCATTGTCCTGTGAGTTGCAAGACTTTTGATTCTAAGAATAATGTGTAATGGGATTCTGAACCCGAGCTACAGAAACCCTAGTGTTAATTCACTGAGCACAAAAGTAATCTTTTAAGTACCTTCTGGAGGACTTGCATCTGGACTGAGCATTCTCTGGGACTGCACTGCATGTGAATCTTTCCTGGCGATGAAGCAATTGTATAAAGGAAAAGAGGTCACCAATAAAATTAGCAAAAAAAGGCCCTTTCCAGAATTGATTTTCATTTACAGACACATTTTTATACACAGCTTCAATAAATTAGCTTGCACTTGTGATGCACAGATAAACCTCTACAGTTCTATTAATTCAGTCTCAAAAAAAGGGGTGGTCACATAATGCTCACCATAAATCAACCCATATTTTGAACTCCCATCTCACAGTAACTGCAGATCAGAAAACAGGCTGATGGACTGCAAAACCATGCATGTGTTGCACTTTTATCCTTTTTAAAAAATCACACTATGGGTGAGTTTTATGACTCCAGAAATATTCTTTACCAGTTTAAGGCTACAATCACAAGAGCAGGCGTTTCCAAATTAAGGCCTTATGATATTAAAACAATCTTCTAGTCTAATTACATCAGAGCTGCATATGAACAGTGATGTTCTCTGCTTAGTATTTAATGAGAAGCCTGGACTACCCCTGCCTTCATAATGATAATTTTATTTTTCCCCCTGTCCAAACAGGAGCCTCCCTGTGGCAAGAAAAGGAGCAGTGTCTGATTACCTGTACATGGCTTGGCTAGAAATTCTCTCCAAGAACCTTCCTCCAATCCTAATGGTCCGAGGCAACCACAAAAATGTACTGACTTTCTATTCTTAGAAAAACATCAGTGCCTGGAATATGCCTTGCTTGATTCCAACAGCTACATTTTTAATGACAGTGGTTCATCAAAGACACTAATTCAATACAAATCTAAAACTTTAAAAATTGACAGAATTTTTTTCAAAAATCCAAAGCAACACAGCAAAGAACTAGACAAAATATGTAAATGGTCCCTGCTGGTGTTACATTCCAGTACAGGCAAAAGAAGAAAAATCTATCTATATGTCATATGAGACAGCAAATACTTTGAGCCCACAAAGAAGAAATTCTTCTGATTTTATAAAGTATTGAAAAAGTCTTTCAGTTGATCAGCAAAAGTTGATATTTATCCTAGAAAGCAAAAAGTAACTGTGATAATACAGAAAGCATTAAATCTCTAAATAATGACTTCAAATTGCACTATCATAGTTGCTAAATGGCACACAGCAGTAGGAATAAAATTAAATGCACCAACTTGTGAGACAGAAACCTGTATGGCATCCATCAGGTGTAAGTCATGAACTGATAGAATGCAAGTAGAATACATGCAATGCTTTTTGATTGTAATAGTGCCAAATTAAGACCTATGCCTACAGCAGATGCTTTTACCTAAAATGTTCTGCTAATTTAAATTAATTCAAACACATCTAATTTAGTGACAAAAAAAAAATTAGATATATAGAAATATGGACTCTATTACAAGACTTGATAATGCATCTTCAAGCTCTGACATGCAATGGAGTGTGTGATTGAAATAATTAAATGTGGTAAGTAAATTTCACCAAAAAAATTAGTAAAAAATGAGTAAAAATTTAATAAAACACTAAATATTCTGACAATTTTTGCTATGAATGTTAGTATTAATACAATGTGACATTATACATTGGGATAATATGTACAGTGATTTATGTGATTAGAAAACAACAAAAACTCATTAGCCGAGTTGAATGCCTTATTTTTGATTTATATAAAAGATTTCTCTCTTTTTGACTTTCTAAAATAATATTAATTATACACTAATTTAAAATAAAGGCAGTTCATTACATTGTGTCATTTTTCTATTTTCTACTCTGCAACGTTATGGTACTTTATAATTTCAGCTGTCAAGAAAAGCAGCTTCTCTTTTTAATGGCTAAAGCTATATCCTATGTGTAAGCATTATTTAAATTAAAGACCATCAAGGAACATGGCTAATTTATTTTCTGTAGCCCTGCAACTCCTTTGCAGAGACCAACCAACATCTAAGCCTCATGAAAGCCAGGGAACCCTGAATTTCACTAACTGTATATTTTTAAGCAGGCCTCAGCTTCCATCTTGCTTGAATTATTAGAATTTAACTTGTGGTGGATTTAGCACTCCGTCTCCAAAAATGACAAATATTTCATATTCATATTTTTTCTGAGTTCAACAGCAGCAATTCAGCAGAACATGGTAATGAAGCCCAGCAATCCATGCTTTATTTTCTCCATCTATTAAAGGCAGGATATTAAATATTGATATTTTCACATAATGTTCTTCCTTTGCCTCTTACACATTTACAATCAGGCTGAAGGATCACTTTACAATCCAACTGCATTACACAGAATTTTTCTCCATACCAGACTTCCTGCACAACTCTGAGCAAACCAAAGCTCACATTCTGCACCTGCAAAACAAGATTATTCTCATCCTTCACAGTGATGTCAGCAGAAATACTGGAGCTCGTTACATGCTGCCAGGTCCTTGCAGTTCCTTGCAGAATTGTAATGGTCACCATCCTCTGCACTTCACCTCATACAGCACACAGATACAATCTGAATGGCACCCAGCCAAAGCCAAGCTTTCAGGGAGGCTCCACTCAGGCCTTGTGTGCTTCTTATCACAACATACACAAGGATCTGCAGGAATTATACACCTCTATTAATCCCTTTAATTATGTACATGGCTGGAGATTGTTTCCCAGATTCTCAAGCACTGTAATTCTCAATCTATAGGGAACATTGACCCAAACTGTTCTAGGGGACCTACATAAATCCAAAAAGAGAATGAGCACAAAATGAACCAGCAATGGCACTTTCAATAATATTCACACTTTTCTCTCACAAACACACTTCTGTGGGCATTGCAAAAATAAATCCCAAGAGATACCTTTCTAAATAAAATAATTGAAAACTAACATACACGTTTCTATAAAATTTCTTGCTTGCACTACAGTGATTAATTACAAGATGTACCCACACAACAGTGTAATGGGATAAACTCAGGATGCAACAGCATTGGACTACTTGAAGGTGTTATTTCCATAAATTCAAAATGAATTTAAACAAAGTATTTTCATAGCAGCTTCTACTTCCTCTGTTCCTCACCATGATTTCTGAATGCGTGTGGACCAATTTGGAGAGCATACTAATTATGGACTATCTTAAATTGCAACTTAGATTGTAAAATTTTTTAGTCTACCTACCTCACTTCCAACTCTGTAAGAGACACTTCTTTATATAAGTTATGCATAAAACAACTGCTGAATTTTAATAATCAAGTTAGTAACCAAACTCTAATTACATGTTTGACTTCTCTAGGAAAAAATACAGCTCTAATGTTGTCTAGCACATTTTTAGCTCATATCACACTACCAATTCCACAAGTTTATATCATTTAGCCTGGATTTGGTTAGCCACAACAAAGGCAAGCATAGGTAAAGTGACCAGGGACATTTAAGTGTGAAAATACCATTGTTATGAAGCAAGGACAAAGATTATTTTGAATTTTGTCCAAAAGCCTAGGTGTCCTGCACAGCTAAGCTTGTGCCTAATGGCCTGTTAAAATGATCCACTATCATTTCTCTCATCAGTGAACCTCACCTTTCTCTCCTAATGTTAGTAGAGCTCCAACAGGTATCACAGAAGGCATTTCATCATAGTTCAGAGACTACACTTTCCTTAAATCTTTTTACAAGCTCTGGCAAGTTGCCCATCTTGATCACATACCCCTACAACACGGTCCAGATTATGCTGTTCAGAACAGCATTCTTCTAATGTGCCTTTCACTAGATTTTTAAGTCCTCAACAGAGATTCTTTTTGAGGGGATTGTTTATTTTATGTTTAAATCAGCTAACCAGCAGTGCAAGTAGAAAAGCTACCTCACCAAAAAGGCACTGCATTGTAAGGATAAACAACTGCAACTACACTGCAGAAAGCACATTGTTATCCTACTTCACACTCAAAGGAGTTTCCACTCAATCTTCATCATCACAAAGTACAAAGCTCCAGCCACCAGCATAGGAAATTTCATCAGTCTTAAACCTTTGCAATATTCGTTACATCTTTGACAAGTCCTACCAGAATCTTTCCTTGACTAAGCAATACTAATCCTCAGAAAACCGACATTTCTCATTTTTCCTCTGTTTTTCTCTAATTCCTTGTGAGATTTCAAGATCTTTTCAGCAAAAGCAGGTTCAGCAACTGATCAGTTGTTTACAAGCAAGTGAGGTCAACAGGTAACAGGAATCAACACTACAGTTGCACATATGGGGCAAACAGCTACAATTAGTGTTAGCTACCAGTGCTCATTTAACTTACTTTACCCAGGGCACAGCCCCCTGGCAGCTGTGTAGGCCATCAACACCGTGGGGCCAGCATTGCTGAGGGAACACCTCTCACTGGCCTTGACTCTGCAAGGAAAAATGGAAACAAACAAATACAGCAAGTTGCATTTTCCACAAACAAGTGCAATAACCCACAGTCATGCCACTGCAGGAATTTCATCAGAGGAAGTTTCAAACAAAATCAAACACACTAATGCTGTCTGGAACAGAGTAAAAAGCAATGGCAAAATTCTACAACCTCCACGCTGTACTGCAAATATGCAATCAAAAATACAGTTTCATTATAAACAGACAACATCGTAACAGCCTTTTAAAATTAAACCTTAATCATTGTGAAAGAGAGCTGTGCTAAGTAAGAATGGGGTGGGAAGTGGCTCTTCTGAAGCCATTCAGATTTTCTTCTAATAAAAATTCTCATTTTAACACCAAAACTTCAGTGAGGAGAATTTTATGGCTATTACCCCTGAAAGAGGCCCTGTTTCTTTCTGTGTACAACAAAGCAGCATCCACTTCTGCTCAGTCTAGGCAAAAAGGCAGATGATTTCAGTTTATCTCAGTATTGCTTTTCAAAGTCAAGAGGAAATGCCCCATGGAGAGCAGCACTAATCAGGGATCAGGAATGCAGGAAGGCTTACTGACTAGCTACAGAGTGAGCAACACATTCCCAGAACAAAGGTAAACTCAGTTTTAGACTAAACTGAGTTTGTGGGGGGTTGTGGGGGGGTTTCCCCTTGTAAAGATCTGGGAAAAAGCACGTGTCAATCAGCTGAATCCTTTATCTTTCATATTTCTAGATGAGCCCTCTCTATTATTCATTGGCTTCCAGGCTACCTCACACACAATTTAGAACCCAGCC
The DNA here is from genome assembly GCA_013399455.1 of Anthoscopus minutus. NCBI lineage: Eukaryota > Metazoa > Chordata > Aves > Passeriformes > Paridae > Anthoscopus > Anthoscopus minutus. The sequence goes on from VWYI01028380.1 coordinate 30,958, forward strand.
TGCCTCACCAAGCCTGGCCATCTATAAAACTGGTCCTTTACTACATTATAATGCAGGACTGAGTAGTAAACTCTTATAAAGTCTTGCTTGTATAAATAAACATTTACAATTAGATATTAGTTTGATACAACTTCAATTCCTATAAAGGAAACTTCAGTTTTTTGGATAGCTGAAATCAGAAGCTATAAAATATTTTAAGTAGCTTTTTTCACATGGGTGTGTGTTACACACATATTCTCTTTCAAACAGTGCATACTATTTAGACTGAAAATACTGTACAGGAGTAAAAGAAAGCCCAAATCGGGACATTCTTAAAAATACCTTTCACAACTGAACTGCAATGTGTAGTAAAGGTTTCACTGCCCTCTGGCTGCATTTAGAAGACCTAACATAGCAAGGAGACGATGACATACACTTAAAAGTTTAAAACAAAAATCATAAAGACTAGTTGTTTGACAAAATCCAGACCAGCAAAAAGAATCCAAAAGTCTGTAGCTGTTTTGCAGAGTCAAACATTTCCATTAGCCTCACCAGGGAGTTTTGAAACTGAATCCAATGAATAATCTTTTCAGCCCACAGCAGAGAAATTCCCTATTCCTTGGGATATAGGTATGCCCTGTAGAATATAGCTGTATATCCTGTAGAATATATCTACACGTATTTATCTATATATATATGTAGACAGAAAGACACAGGAAAAATACGGGGAAAATTACATCATAAATGGAACGGCAAAAGGACAGAGGGTATTAAAGACAATAAAATAGTTAAGTCTTCTGTTCCAAGACAGAAGAACAGGGCAGGTAGAGCACTGTTATGTTTTCCCATCCATCACATTATCAAGAATTGCTCTCCTTTCACCAGGCAAACGCTTCAGTCATGGCCTGACCATATGTGAAGGAGCGCCATTCTGCCTCTACTCTGTGCAACGTGCTCCAAGATCTCCTTTAACAGCAGGATGCGACTGGATGCTCTCCAGAGGTCCCTCCCAGCCCCAACCACGCCGTGACTGCTGGAGGGCCGCGGCTGTTTGCAGACTGCAGGGCGGCCCGCTGTGCTCAGCCGCCCCGGCTGCGCGACTAAAGAGCCAGGACGGGCCCGCAGCTCCTGAGGGCGCCAGGACCTCCCGCGCCCCCAGCGCCGGCCCCGGCCCCGCCCGCCCGTGCAGCCGCAATGGCGTCCCCCGGCAACGCCGCGCGGCCCGCGGGGTCCGCCCAGCAGCCCGCAGCAGCGCCGCCGCCGCGTTCCGAGGAGCGCCGCGAGCCGGGCTACTGCCCGAGGGGCTGAGCCGGCAGGTAGTGCCCGGGCAGGGGGAGAACGGGGCACTGGCACCTCCGCCCGCGCCCCATGAGCCGTGCGGACCACGGCGGGGAGCGCCGGGCGAGCGGTCCGGCCCATGGCGCGCTTCCCACACGGCGGCGGCGGCAGCACTATGTTAGTCCGGTGCCTCCGGTGGCTCCGGCACCCCTGCAGGCGCTGTAAGAAAGGGTGGGGCAGTTGCAGGGGAGCATACAGTGCTCAGCCCGCAGCTCTCAGGGGGTTTGGAGGCGATACACGCTCCCCAGCCGTACCGCGGGCCCGTTCTGCACGCCTCAGGGCCGCAGTGCCTACGGTTTGGGGCGAGGGGCCAAACGGGGCGGGACCCTCAGGGGGAGATGGGCGAGGCCATTCTCACCGAGGGGGGAATAGGTTTGCTCCGCGCGCGCAGAGGCCGCGAACGGGCCGGTTTCCACCCCTGCTTCCGCCCCCGTGGGCTGCGCCGGGTTTTGGCGGGGTTTTTGGCGGGCGGGTGGCCGTCCCTCACAGCGTCTCTCCGGGTCCCTCAGCCATGCCTGCCTCCGAGGTCGTGCCGCAGCCGTCCCCCAGCAAGAGGCAGAAGGGCTCGGGGTCTGGAGAGGCCTCCGCGCGGCTCCGCTTCACCAAGCTGTCCGAGAACGCCTTCGCACCCTCCAGGGGCTCCCCGCGGGCTGCGGGCTACGATCTGTACAGGTGAGGGAGGGTGAGGAGGGTACGGCACCCGGGGCGGGAGCCTGCTCTCGATGCTTCCCCACTCGGCGAGCCTTGGGCACGGGGCTCCGGCGGCTGAGAGTGCCCTCGTGGCCTCTTGGCGAGCTGAGCCCCCGAACAGTCTCGCTGGCCATACAGAAGAGGAGGCCGAAGGTGACCTAGTCGTAGCTCCCTTGCTCCTCCATTTCTGACCATTTTCGGGTGTTTGTGGTCCAGCCATGTTACAGCATTGATTTCACCAAGCACAGATGCAGCCGTTGGCTAAAAGTCAGGCTTGACAGAGTATCCAGAACTGCTCTTGGTGCTCCCGTTGGTCTGATGGTATTCCTGTTGAAAGGAAAAAATGGTACCGCACGTGGGCTGTCCTTGCCACTTGTGCTTTTCTGCTTTCCTCTTGGTTCCAGGGTCGCTGCCTGCCAAAGGCCTTGTAGCACTTTGATCGTGCTTCTAGCTGGAAACCACGTGGGTTGATGTACAGACTTGTTTTGGATTGTTTGAATTAATGGCTCTTATTCAATGGCTTTCACTATGCTCAGGAATACCTGTAGCTAGGCTTGTGGTTGTTTGCAGTGCTTCTGTGACCAAGTCACTAGTTTTGAACAAGTGAACTTTGCTGCCACCACTTATAACTTACCTTTTTAATATTATCTAGAATAACCAGCCTTTTTCTTCCTTCATATCTCTGACTTCTTTCCTGAAGATGTACTGCACCACATTTCTGGTTTTCTTTTTATCATTTGCATCTCACCGGGTTTGTTTTTGTTCTTGGTCCAATGCAGTACTGTAGACCTGGAAAAAGTCTGTTTTATAGAAAACCTTTCAGTGCTTCCCAGTATTTAAAAAGCAGTTCTTTGTCAAGGTCAATATTTGACAAGTATTGTCGCCACTGCTTTTCATTAGGACTCCAGTTGGGTAGCTTCAGCAAGTTCTTAAAATCTCTGTAGTTCAGAGTTCCCAGGAGAATTATGTGAATCATGAACTGTCAGACTGCTGAGAAAAAATGTCGCCTAAAAGTTAACTTAAAAGATTATTCATTTTGATTACAACTAGTTCATCTGCTGTAGAAAGCTTAATCAACCTGTATTATCCATAAAGTTTCTGCTTATGCACAACCACGTTCACCTAATGGTTACTTTAAATTTGTATTTTTTGTCTATCTTTCCAATTAAAAAAACATTTCAAACTGGAAATTGCAAGAGTGTGCTGTTCAAATGATGCTTCTGGAGTCTTAAACTAGCACCATCAGAATGGCAACATCTTCTCTTTTAGGATCCGCATTAAATTTTGCAAATCTGTAAATATTTGTTGTTTAAATTTCATAGTATAAATTCCCAGTCAGATAAATTCTGGGTAATTTTGTACCTTAAGTTACGGTAAAGAAACTTTAAAAAATATTCTATGTAAACTTGTGTTTCTTTCTTTAATGCAGTGCCTATGACTGTGTGATACCGCCCATGGAAAAGGCTGTGGTAAAAACAGACATTCAAATAGCACTTCCTTCTGGATGCTATGGCCGAGTAGGTGAGTACACAGCTGCTGAAAGGCTGCAGAGTCATTCTAGAACAGGTTTGACACCACATTTAGATTCTGCCTAAAGCTTTCAGAATTAGTCTACACAAAAAAGCGATGCCATGTGGCTGTGTGATTTACTAAATGTTGCAGTAGAGATTTTCCTGGTACCTGTTGTCAGATACATATGAGGTTTGGTGTATGATCATCCTTTTGTCAAGTGGCAAAAGGATGATCAGCAAAAATGCCTGTACTCTACATACAACTTTATAGGCCCTGCAGTAGTTTGTTATTTCTCTGCAGTTTCAGAATTCAAGTCACGAAAACTAATAGGCAACAGACATACAGGAAATGCATCCCTGGATGTTTAAAAATTAACCCCAGAGTATCAGTGTAATAGAATAGAATTTGATTACATATTGTGATAGAATAGTTGAGAGAACCTGTACAAGATACTCTGTTTATTTTATGCATTTTTTTATCTGAATTATGTATAAATTCTTAAATTAAAAAAGTATATAGCCACTCTGGTGGAAGAATATGATCAGAGTTTGCCATGTCCTTTTATGTAAAAGGACACATGTATTTCTCTTATCCCAAGGAAAATTTTGAAGATAATATTTTTAGCTCCTCATCACAGTAGCCTAAGGTAAGTAAAAATCCAAATCCCCAAACATAATTTATCTGTGTATAATACTGCATAGGAAACTGCTTGCCAAGTATTGTTTTCTGTCGTAATTTAAATGGATTGACCTAATGTTCTTCTGAGATGATGCTGATCCAGTGGTAGTCAGAAAAATAAACCAAGATTAGACAGTCTTTGCTCTGCTCCAGTTGCCTTCCTTGGAGAAGCCTACTCTGCAATTGCAGGTCAAATAAAGATACGTTTCCATCACTTAAAGATTGCAATTTTATTGTAGCCTGTTGCAGCTCTTATTTTCTTTGACATATATATGTAAACTCTTGCAGTAATTCCTGTAATATGTTTATTTTAAAAAGACTGTGGAACAATTGTTATTGCCAAGACAATGTGCAAACACACTGTATAACCTATAAATACTGTCTTTTTAAAGAAATAAATTGTAAACTTTTAAAAAATTATTTTCTAGCACCACGTTCTGGTTTAGCTGCAAAACACTTCATAGATGTTGGAGGTAAGCTGTTTGTTCTTTTGGATAAGACTTGGTAAGTATTGATCACACTATAACATGCAAATAAATGATGGCTTCTTGAGTACTCTGGCAAAAGGAGATACCTGGATAACAACTGAGAATCAGGCCATTATAATTATGCTAAAACTTGCTTAGTTATAAGAGAAGATTATTGATTTTTAAAAATAACAACAGTATCATACTTCTGTAGGCAATGTGTGCCATAGAAGTTTTTTTTTTGGCTTAGGCATTAGAGGTTACTTCTATGCTGGTTTCTCGGTTTTTTAACCAGCAATTTGAGAATTGCATGTATTTCAAAGTTTTCAAAACTCGAGGGATACTCAGGTATTACTAGTGCCTTAATTAGGAAGCTGTTCAGAAATGTCATTGGATTAACCCAAAACATTACATAGGACAGCTGTGCAAATAACTTTGCCACACTGGAACTAGTGCAGAGATGCATGGTAACTATGGATCATATGCACTACATTTTTTTCAAAAGCTGAAGGAACTATTTTTTTAAAAAACAGGTTTTTATTCTTTAATGTGCGTTTTGTAGTTCAACGTTAAAACTTCAAGGTAGAGTCATACTACAGTTCCTCTGTTAGTAATCTCTAATGGTAGTACTTTGTATAAGCTGGGGAATGTCTTAGAATGGCATTTAATTTTAGTGTTTATTTTTGCAAATGGGCTTCAAAATACATACTTGGGACCACAGGGAGGCCCAGACTCATGTTTTCTACTGGAAATTCGTTTCCTCTATCTGAGAGATGAATCCTAAAGAAGCAGAATATAATTATTTTAATGTGCACTGGTTGCTAATCTTCTGAACTATGTCGTTAATAGTCATACAAAATACAAAAGTAAGCTAGTTTTATAGTCTTTGTACTTGAATATAGCTGTGTGGCAATCATTTCCTTACAGCTCTGGTTCTGTTACCTTGCCAGAGGTACAGGATTTGGATCTGTACAAATTCATAGCTCTCAAATGAAATGTTAGAGTTAAGAACAGATTTCTGCTTGACACTGAAAGAGCTGAAGTTAGCAGAACAAATGGAGCCTGAATTTGGTCCAGCTGTCTTGATTTCAGATAGGGTATTACTACTAAATTAGTAGTATAGTGGTAAAGCACTTGACATGTGATGGTGTTTTTCAGTTCCTTTTGCAAGACTGATTAGCATTTTTAGATGTGTCGCTGTTTGCATATATATTGTTAGTTGTGCATCAGAACTAGAAAGGATGTCATTGTGAGATACTGTGATTAATCTAAACCTTATCTAATCTAGTCATCTCACACACTGACATTTACTAACTGGCTGTCTCTTGAAATTCTTTCCCATGACAGCTGGTGTTATAGATGAGGATTACAGGGGAAATATTGGTGTGGTACTGTTCAACTTTGGCAAGGAGACATTTGAAGGTAAGTGTTAAGCCTGGCAGAGTCTGTTTTCAACCATCTGACTGGGAATGAGAAACTGATTTTTTCTTTAAAAGTTTATGCATAAATAGAACTAGCTAGGAACATTTTTCTTCTCTCCAGTAACAAAACCATAGATACTTAATAATGTCCTGTCAAGGGAACATAAAAAGATTCTATTCATAGCAAATTAAGCAGCATGCAAAAAAAACCTGCCCCTCAAAACCACCACCCCACCACAAAAGCAAACCAAAACATCTCTACTTAGCTAAGCTTTAGATTCACAAGCTGTACTGAAATGCAAATTTGTATGAAGTTACTGCCTTTCTCTGAAAAAAAAATTTCCTGGGAAACATGAGTAACAAAGACAGGATTTTCCTTTTATTATGCTCTCTTTCTGCAAAAAGTCAGTTTTATGTTTAAGTGCCCAGTCTCTTCTGCATCTTCACATTACAGGCTGGTTGTGGAAGTTCTGTGAGCCAGATTGGTTACTAGTAAGAAACCCTGTTTTCCTTTTATCAGTTTGCCTTTTTGCCCCCAAATTCCTGGGTCTAGTTCAGGAAAGGAGCTACATTATCCATTCAGCTGTCTCTCCATCTCTGCAGTACTTATGTACAATGAACTTAAGACGCCAGAGTATGGCACCAGGAATGACTGGAAAGGCATTGAGCTGATAGAGCTGCTGATGTTAGAAGGACCAAACAAAAGTTTACCTGTATTCTTAACCTGTATTTTTCTGTGTCTGTTAACATCTGTTTAGCTAAATTTCAAATAAGTGTTCTCACTTGTACTGTATTCTGATTTTCTTGAGAGGAGATTGTCTAAAGTCTGTATTCATTGTTCACCTTTTTGAAAAGGAACTAATAATATTTTAATTTCTCTGCAGTTAAAAAAGGGGATAGAATTGCCCAGCTCATCTGTGAACGTATTTATTATCCTGAGCTGGAAGAAGTTGAAGTAAGTAGTCAAAAGAAAATATTTCTGCTTTTTTCAACGATTATTAGTTTGAGGTATTTGTATATAAGATGAAATTTATTATATAGATAAATACTTGGCTAAAATTACTTTCAGTGGTAAAATTGCACAGTAGCAGTGCTGCCTGAATGAAAGTCTTGATTCTTTGTACATACTTGTGTGGATTTTCTTCTTTTTTGTTAAGTTTTCAGAGGTTTTTGGGAAACAGTTCAGTATGTACTAGAAATGGTTGTCTCACAAGTATTTGTTGAAGCTTGTACAAAAGGTATTCTAAAGTGTCTCACATACAGTTTTTGGTTTCTTAATTGTAGCTCTTCTTACAAGTAAATTATAGACAACATCTTTTGTACAGAAACAAAAGGCAAGTTAAGGCACTAAACCAGCTAATCATAATTGATGTCTTTCAGGCTCTGGATGATACAGAACGTGGTGAAGGTGGTTTTGGCTCTACTGGAAAGAACTGACAATTACTTGAATATGCTTTTTTGGTTTTTTTTCAATACTATTTCTAAATTTTCGTCTGAATTAGAAGTAGGACTTTTGGAGTACCTAGAAATATTTCAAGTTTTATTGAGATTTCTCTCTATCCTCCAGTGAATTTGTCTGCATAATGAGGAGGTGTGCATGACTGGCTTGATAAGAATGCATTGTTTATGTGGCATTTATACTGTATGAAAAAATTACTTCATGATTTTTTTATTTTACTCACCTAAACTACAACAGACAATTGTTCCCTTGCCAGTTTTTGTTAGAATTCTGAAAACTATCTTCACATGGCTCAGGATTTCTTACTGAGAGCCTATTTCATACAGCATCAGTGACAATATCAATAGAACTTTCCACTCTGGCCCCTAAATCAGAATAAGGAAAAGATTTAATATTGCATCCTCTACAGCCTGTCCAAATATTTGTGTTTCTGTTCAAAGCTAAAGTTCTGACTTTGATCTTTAGCTAATCTTCAAGTGACCAATTTTTCAGCTCTAAGCAACTGTTTTTCCACTTTACATAAAAGAATTAGAAAAGGCTCTGAAGCTCTCAAACACTTTTTTCCTGCAGCTGTCTGTACTTTAAGATTTTCTTATCTGGAAGATCACGGGTAAGAAATACTGTGCTTGAGGTTTTAACAGTGGAAAGATGTGCCCTTTGTAGGCTGATGTTCATCCTGCCCTTCTACTTGGTGCTTTCAGCTCAGGATAATCCTGTCAGAATTAGTTTTATGTCATTGTCTCTATTTTTAGTGAGGTAGGCCCAAAATACTACACATTTTGTGCATTTTATCCTGCCTATAGATTCTGAGATAAGTATTTTATTTAAAAAAGCACAATCTCGGGAGGTATCTCAGACATACGAGGAAAAAACAAATTTACTTGTGCATGCATGCTGTAACTTTTCAACATGAAAACCATTACTTGAAAAGGCCCACTTATTTTGAAAATCTGTATGGTGGAGTTCCTTTCTGTTGTTCCTCAGTACTTCTCTAGAGAAACCTGTCATGAGTTTTAGATTGCTGCAAGGCCCTTCCCAGTAGGACCTTGGGAATGTTTATCTGAAATGAGAAATGTTTTCAAGCTCACCTCTACGCTGAGCTCCTCCGTGTGCACCAAGCCACTGCACATGGGTAAGGAATTCTGGTAATTCCTGTTAGAGTGTTGGGGTTTGCTTTGCTTCAATAGAAGTAGGAAATCTATGAAAGACAAATAATTCTACCCAGGCAACAGGAGTTACTAGTGTACTCAGAGTTCTTAAGTTGATACTGCTACTAGGGATCAAGGCCTGCATTTGAAACTCATAGAAACTTTGTACTGGGACTGAGTAGAGGCTTCTTAAAACAGCATTTGCTACTCTATGGGTCAAACCAAGCTATCAACATTTTTATTTATAGTCTCCCAACTTCATTAATACAAAAAACAATATCCTCCCAATTATTTTCATGTTCCCTTTTTTCCTATAATATCTGTGTTGCAAAAGTATATTATCTTGGTATCTGGCAAGAGAGAGGGGACTGGGAAACAATCTTTTTCATTACTTTATCTGAGACCTGTCCTACCTACATTACCTAGTTGTAAATTAGTTTTGTAATTCAGTGACAAACTGCCTAAGTGTGTCATTGAGTGTGTGTGCTTCAGCTTGAGCAAGTAACTTCAGGCATTACCTAACGTTGCACAGGGCTCACTTCTATGGAGACAGATTCACAGCTCCAGTGTGATCCCCAGGGCTCACTGCTGGTATGGAACTGAAGAGATGTAAAGCTATTTTCAAAGTAACAAAATGAAAAACATTTTAGCTAAAAATTACATTGGGTGGTTTACTAACACTGACCAGATCCAGGCAAAGCTACTCTTTATTTCAGCTACTCTCATCTGCAAGAGGAGTTACCTAAAGCTTGAAGAACAATCTTGTGGAACATCCTCTGTGTAACTGAAACATGAAGCTTTTATAAATGAAAAGTCATTGTTGGGAATTCTTATCTACAGCAGAAAGGAGCATTTTCCTGCAATGAAACAAAAAGAATATTACTGGCAAATAAACCGCTTCCCTTGTTTTTAGAAATGGATTTGACATATTACAGGGTTAGAGAAAATTTGCTTTCCACCCCTGCTGAATTTGGAAGAAAGTTGAGATGCTTGGCCCCAGATTCACCTCCATGGTGTGAGTTCTATTTTGAGATCTGAGAGGGTTCTATTTTTATTTCAGCTGCAATATTTATGATAACCTCTATGTCCTTAGAAAGGCAGAGGATCATTAGCTGATGACGGTTCTGAAGAAACATAGGATTCCTATGCAATTCCTTCCACTTGAACTCTCCACTTTTGGACAAAAGTCTTAAACCAAAAATTATTGTAGTAATACTACTGCTACCATTGATCTTTAGTTCTTTCTTTCCCTCAGTGTGTTAACCTTGTGTTTAGTAGTTGAGAATTTAGGCACAGCTTCCTCAGCTCAGCTACTGTTATATTACTCTATGGCATGTTAGGAATTTTTTTATCTATTTAATGTTTTCTAGATCACCCACTAGATGGCACTTAAAGTTTGCCTTCTTTTCCAGTTCTTTCAGAGGTATTTTTCAAAGATCTGTTCATCTATAATTAAGAGTTGATGACTCCCACTGGGACTATGTTGGTGGAAAGCAAGATGCAATATTTGAGTGAAAGCAGGCAAAAGTATAACCATTAAAGGGGGAACAATGACTAAAATTTAAATAAGATTTGGGTGGTTGCAGTGTTTGCATAATCCCTCCTGGCATGCAAGAGCAGTAGAGAAGCCTGTGGCTTTTCTCTCCTGCTGCGTTTCAACAAAAATGGAAAATTGTAATGAACAGCAACATTTTTCCTATCTTTCATATTCACTATGTTCTTACTCTCTCTCTTCCTCCATTCCTTTCAGTGGAATGCAGGCTACTTCAGTATTGCATTGTAATTAAAGTAATGTATAGAATGGTAAACTCTGCATTGGATTTTCTTAATCAGATGTCTCTGGCTGCAAGTTCAGGATATAAGTTAAAAATTACTTAATACATGTTAACTCAGTAAGGGTGGCTGATATATAGTAACCTGAATTGTGTAAATTAAGGTTCCCTAGTTTCTGTGTTGGTTGCTACTCCTGTAATAACACATTTTGGAACTCTTGTATTTGTCTTCCTCCTCACCTTTTTTTTTGTTAAATAACTATCATTGTATTTTGGCTTAAAGATGGTTAAGTAAGTTTTGGTATTAAGTAAACTTCTATGACCCTGCCTATTTCCTGTCCTGTCAAACCTTTCCTTGTAAGAATAACAGTGTCCTTTTATTTGGTGGAGTGTAGCATGATGTTTTTGGCAGGCCCAACATTTTTGACTTGCATAAATTTGTGACCTTAAGTGCAAGAAAAGTGAATGCTTGCTTCAGTACCTCATGGTTTCTGCCTAAAAAGAAAAGTGTCCACATCACTAACCATTACAATTTCTGAAGGAAAATTATCAGCACACTTATTCCACCTGATTGCACATGACTGCACTTCCAAAGAAAAGAACCAGAAATAAAAATAAGTATTTTGCTCCTAGTTATGTAAGTTACTGAAAGCCTAGAAATATAGGGCAGGCTGTACTGCCTTACTGGTTTTTGGAATTGGCACTCATGGCACTTCCCTCGCTAACAGCTATTTGGCAGACTCTACCTCAGTAAGGGTGTGATTCTGCAAAGTGTAAATTCAGGTCTGCTGCTAGGCAAAGAATGTCATTGCATGGTTAAAGGTTGCACGATCAGGTCTGAAGTTAATTTATGTAATTATTTTCCTAAACTTTCCCTCCATTAACTGTGTGGTTATTTAGCTCTTTACCAGTGAAGTGATGCTTTTTCCCTTACCCATAACACAGCAAGAAAGCTTTTTACTCTGCCAAGTCTGAAAAATTGACAGATTAATTTTATAATTAGAGAGCTCTCATCCTGAAAGTAACTAGTGTATTTTAATATGTAAAGTATGTTTAAACAAACACATGTGAGCTATGTTTACCTACTTACTCATTTCCCCTTAGATTTTGATGGGTTTTTTAATTGTTGCAAAAAAAAATTTATTCTCTAAATAACCTTCGGCTATTTAGAGAACATTTGTATAGTATAATTTATTATAAATAAGTTTTGTATCAATCAGTTCTGCTCATAGCCTTGAGCTGAAGAAAGTTATATTTTGTCTACTATTGATTGTAGCAAAGGAATTTGTTTGCTTTCATTTTGTAAAAGGAAAAACAAACAGACATGAATGTAGCATCTTTAGCCAGATTTTTTCAACAAGAGTATTTTTGTGGTTTATGGATTCCTACTCTGAAAGGTTGTCTCCAAGTGTCCAAGACAAAATAACTATGTGTCTTAGCTGGAAGGAAACATCTTTCCTTTGCAGCTAAACTAATTGTGCTGTGTCTGGCAAGCACAGTAGTTATCCAGTGCTACCTTGCTAACACACCTCAGTCCTGATGACAACCTTGCCACCTGCTTAGCTTACACTCTCCACTGCCATATTCCAAGGATCCTTCCTTAGGGTGCAGGACAGCATCAAGGAATCCCAGTTGTCAGGTTTTCACAGCAGCAAACACCAAAACACTCACTAGCCTATGCTCCCATATAGGAGTTGCTGCTGCCAGCAAGCAAAGCTGATCAGCATCACAGATAATGCAAGCCATTTAAATTCTTCAAGGGTTTTTCTTCACTCTATGATGCTGTATCTTAGCAAGATATACAGGCTAGAGCAATCAAAGGAAAAGAGGTGTTGAAGGGAAAAGTATGATATTTCAGTCCCGTTCTTAACTTTCTTCTCAACTTGAATTTAAGTCATTAGTAACATGAGAAAACTGAAAAAGGAGCTGTGACAATGACAGGAAATCATGGATTCAGCAACAGAAAACTCATTTCTCTCCCTGGACATGAAGAGGAGGTAACAGAGCTCCACTCATCTTGGTAAAGGTTATTTTGTTTGGGACATGATTTTTTTTTTGTCTGGTTAGTTGGGTTTTAGTATTTATCATATTAATTAAGCTACTAAAAGTTCAGGAAAAACTGGATAAAACTCACTGCCTGGAAGACAGCATGCTACCAGATGTAAAGCCAAACTACTGCACTAGGGAGGCAGCAAGGTACTGTTTTTTTTTTTGTTGAAAATCATTCCTTATTGTACACTATGCTATCAGTTTCTATCCAAGAAAGGCTTTAAGAGTGGCTTTAAAATGGGCCTCATATTTCTGGAAGCCTGGCAGATGTTGTGTCCCGCCCTAGGTCACCTGCAAAGAGCCCCCAGACTGCTGTTCATAACTTTCCCAAATGGCAGCTGAGGAAGGCTGACTAATAGGCAAAACAGGAAAGCTTTCACTATTGTATCTTGAGCAGGCTGGAGGTCTGCTGTGTGGGAGAAAGAAGCCTCTGTTTGCATTTACTTTTTATTTGGATGACCTTTAAGATGCTTAGCATTTATGGGACAGTGTGGACTGAGTAGAAAAGTACAGTTCTAGGACTTCCAGGTAGTTTGGATCCTACAACAGGATTTCTAGTTTTTCAATTCTGCCTGCTCCTGGCCACCTGCTTGCTAACATTATTTTGACATCATCATTTTTTGTTAATAAAGTTGATTTTAAACCTATGAGAACCTAAACTAATAACAGTAATCACAATTTGGACTCTATCTCTGTCCCCCTCCTCCTGAAGTTTGCTATTCAAATGTACAGAACTAATGTCAAAGGCATGGCTGGATATTTATTACAGCATGCAAATGATCACTGATTCCAGGGCTGCATAAAAGCTAAATGAAAAATTATTACTCATTTGCAATTATTCCAGGAAATCTTGAGTAGCTGCCAAAATAATAGAACAGCTGGATGAGATGAGGGATAGGATCAGTTTAAGCTGGCACTCAGGCTAAAGAAACTCATGCAAAGTCACAGCCATGGGTGTCTGGAAGACTCAGCTTTATCACTGTGGAGCTGGTGTACAGCAATGTGCATTGTTACGTGCTAAAAGCAACTTCCCAGAAGATGAGTTACTCTTCCAGTCTCCACTGGAGAACACCAAGTGCCTCTAAAGCCACAGATCAGCAAAACCAGCACCACATCAAAATCAGAATCAGTGATAGGGTTGTTAATCAAGACACTATTGTTGATACTAACCCAGGTTATAAATTATGTAAGTGGAGTTCATTACAAATACTGTGACAGCACAAATAGAGTAGATGGAGAGAGAGCTAAGGCTTAAGCCATATTTTATGATGCCTTAGGATGTCTCTGGATAACTCCTCATGCTTTTGCTTATTGATCTCTATCTTGTGGACCACCAAATATTCATCTCCAGGTGTGCTATAGTAGGCAATAGTCAGAGTGATTAAATAGGAGGTTGAGAAATTGATGTGGAACTTGCTCACTTCTAATGAAAAATAGAGAAATAATTTGAGCTGTATTTAACTGGTACAAAAGAAAAGTTAGGCATTAGAATCAAAAATTGCTCTTAAGAGCAACTCTCCTGGCTTAGCACTATAAAGCACATGCCAATAGTCCAGGGGAAACCCTTTCCTTCAGCTCCATCATAGGTCTATTAAGTTGTCTCTTCTGCTGATAAAAGTGCGTTCCATGGTCTCACTGCTCTCTGCATATTCCCAAAGTCTGGTACTGTTGCTGGCAAAGCTTTATTATATTCCTACATTACATAGAGCACTGTGCAAATGCTAAACAAAATAAAATAACATCCAGCTGCTAACAAAGACATGTTTAGTATTCAGATTTCCCCCCTTTCCCATAGCCAAAGTGGCAATCAGACAAAGGCTTCCTCTGAATCCTTGCTCATTGTGTGAAGCACAATTCAAATGATCACAAAATGGTATTAATCATGGCCTTCCATAGGTCTGTAATTAATATCTTTAAAGTTATCCTGCATGCTAAATATAATTTTCAGCAGCTGAGAACTGTGAAACCAATACCGCCCTCATCAGAATGCTAAGGGTATTGGTATTGATTTAAAACTGTCTCCATACTCAGTTGAACAGTTTCTATGCATAGACATCTTCAAGAAGAGTCAGAGGACTGCATGTTTTAATAGCTATGGAAGTATTTTATTCCCTCTGAAAAACATATTTGGGTTCATGTTTATTAATGCCCAGTACTCAAGGTCAGAAAGAACATTCATATATTTGGCCAGAAGCATTGCTTTGCAAGAGATCAGGATGCCAGAAAGTTGTACTTGATCAACAGTAGGTGCCCAAGGGATTTGAATGAAAACATTTGTAAGTATTAAATCAATAGCTGTCAAGATTCTTCTATCTATAAATCCAGTTGGTTTTAGTAAACATGTGTTGAGTGGTTTTAATTCACCTAAGGAAAATATGTTGGAATTATGGTTTTTTATGTGTTTCTGGGACATGAGCTCACAAATTGCCAAAGAACTTTGGCACAATTAAAAGGAGTGAGAGTCAGACAGACACTTCAAACACTAGTCAGGGCAAATTTTGAACATTTGCCAAGTGAAATGCAATTGATCAGGGTCTGTGCATTATTTACTACTGAGAGATGACAAAAATCTGTCAAAGGAATAATTCCCGAAAGAGGCAGCTGTGGGGTGGGACACAGCACTGACCTCATATGATCTGCATACGAGAAGTCATTAATATAGAATTACATCTGAGATACAATGCAGTCATAAGACTGAGGGACCTTCTCTCAGTTCCTTTTCTCCATCAAAATGAAACAGAATGCTTCTATTATTTCAGCGGCTCAAAGTTATTCCTAAGGGCAAGAACTAGTCAGTTATGCCATACTCTCCCCAGGGATGCTGTGGAAACCCCTGTGGTTTGGTACAGACAAAGAAAGAAAAAGCACAGCACAGAGAACAGCCCAGCATTGGCTGGTAGGTTGAGTAGATGACCTGACAGGTCTTTTCCATCTACAATTTTCTTCTGTTGCTTCAATACTGAAGGCTCTATGGACATCCACAGTGCTCTTGCTTTCCTGGAAGCCTTAATAAAGATCTGGTTTGGAACTCATAGATACAACTAACACTGAGCAAATTATTCTAGTATGGGGTGAGAGGCAACGAGAATGCCAGTGAGAACATGCCCCATCATGCTAGTTGGGTTTATTCTGGCCTTGAACACCAGGACCCCCTGAAACACTTGCATCAATACATTCTAATTGCAGTTTGCTGCTTACTTCAATGCAGAAAAACCCTGAAGCATCACCAGTTACTGTACTGTTTACTCAAGAGAGTGTTTGGGTTTCTAAGCTCACATGTCTGACCTGGTCCTGAGACTGGTTCATTAGGAGATGCAGAAACTAATCTAGATATCCTCACTCAGCAACAAACATGTCAGTATTTCTTCTCTGCTCTTCACCTAGTCTGTGCCTACCAGAAGCCTCTTTGTCAGGTTTATTCATCAGTCTGATGACCAGACTTTCTACTTTAACCTGTTGCCACTGAAATTACTTAAGGGGCAAAGACAGTTCCAGTACAGCAGGAAGATTCACAATCTCTTGTCACCCACAATTTGGTCACTTGCTTCTCCATGGCAGATACATCATAAGCCCCTAAGGCAGAACCAGCATGTGAGCAGTTTCTGTTGGTCCTTGGAGCTGAGTTTCTCAGCCAGCAGTCAGATTTCCAACAGTTTGCAAAGCCAAAAGATATTTTGCCAATACATTCACTAGATGAAATATGGTAGCATGTAGCCTACAGCCACCAGATCTGAATCTAGAAATCTGGCCTTTGGAGGACTGGTGGTACCAGAGGAATATTCTGACTCAGCTGGAGGAACTTCTCAGATCTGAAGGAAACTTTGCCCAGTGGGAACTCACAGCAGGTCACAGCTCAGTTTCTCATGAGATTGGCCACATCTGTTCTCTTTTATGCAAGAGAAACACTTCATTAGGGCCCTATGTAACCTGTTGGGCAATACTGGGCACTCCTGGTTTCATCAAAAGATGAATCAGTGGGCTCCATTATTGCTTCATACCTCAACAGTAAAGTTTTGGGTGGGTTCTTGGACAAGAGTCTTGGCTCTAAAAGACATGTTTGATATGGTAGCCTTGGACACAACCATACAATAATTCAAGCAATTCTTACAAAGCAGATGTGCTTACTTACATCAATAAGCATAAAATGAAAGCCAACACTTTTGCTATTGCATAAAATAGAGCACCTCAACACTTATATCTCTTGGAATTCAGGGAGACCTACACAAACATACCCCTGCTAAGTGACATAGGAAAATATTAAAATCTAGACCTTTCCATGTGCTGTAGGATGGCCCTGTGGAAAAACCTCCTCCAGAATTGAAAGCTGACTGTAAGGGTCCACCACAGGCCAGTATCCCTGATAATCAGTGAGTCAAACACATATGGAAGACAGAACAGAATCTGGCACTTAGTAACATTTAAGTTGCTCTTTTTATTAGCCATGTTGGTATGTTTTTGAATGTTTCTTATGAATTTAGCAGTTTATTTCTTGGCTCTATCACAATCCAGTTTACTCTCCAGAGTAAATTTGAAGTCTGAATGCAGCAGCATTGTTACCAATCAGTCTCTCACTACAAAGAAAAGTTCTTGGTGCTGAAATAGTTTTGTTTGTTCCCATTCGTACCTTATTGTAATGTTGCTGCTATACTTTGTGCTCCAGAAAGCACCAGAGACTATGGCTTCGTAGCTCTCTCTTTCCACTGAAGCTCTCACACAGATGACACACCCTAGCAGTGCTGGGCCTGAGCTTGGGAACATCTGCCTGTTCCAAAACACAGAGTTCCCACACAACTGCATAATTCCCTGCTATCGAGTTACTGGGCTAGCCACAAATTGACTAATGCAATAGTCATCAAGGATCAGGAGGCTGGAGCATGAGTGCTTAAATTTCAGGGGAGGGCGATTTGTCCTTTAGTATCACAAATACTTTAAACACACAAATGAGAAAAATTCCCCATCTGCCAGCCATGAACAGTACAAAAAGAAAAGGGAATCTACAGACTTTAGTTTCCAGTCATGTACCCTAGACAGGGCCTTCAAAAATCTCCAGTGATGTTCATACCATGGGTGCTTTCCCAGCTGTGGGGAAAGGCCAAGGACAGGAGAGCAGCTGGGCCTTGGCACTGCAGAGCTTTGCTTGCTTTACTGTGACTGAGGAATATTCTCAGAATGGATATCACTCCCTCTCCCTTCATGTTTTCAGCATACAAACTAAACAACAGCAGTCAAGAGCAACTCCTTTTCCCCCACATACATTGCTGATAAAATAAAACTTTCCTGAGAAATCCTTGCAGTCTTAGAAAACCAAATTAGTCTTTTTCTAAGCTAGAAGGATCTTCTGAGTTGCTCCTTAAACTTAAGCTTCACATGACTCTGTTTTTTTCTGTCTTTTAGCAACAGAGTCGGCCCATAACCCACAGAGACTATGCCATATATATCCATATATATATCCATATATAACAACAGGTTAGATTAAAAGCAAACAGAACTTACAACTTCAGTAGTTTAAAATCCTGAAAACACCGATCATGTTCTCTTTACTGACTCAGCACTGCTACAAACACTCAGGAAGCAGGGAAATGAGAAGAGGCTATAATTAGTGGCTACAGTTCTTTGCACCAGCCAGTCTCCTACCTTTAATTGCCCGTGTCACAGAATCATAGAATGCTTTGGCTTAGAAAGAACCTAATTACCTAGTTCAAACCCCCTGCCATGGGCAAAGACACCTTCCACTAGACCAGGTTGTTCAGTGCCCCATCTAAAACTCCTCTGGGAAATGATATAAACACCAGCATGAGTATCTGATGATATCTGCAAATGGCTGCAGAATAAAAGAGACTGATTTCATTGATGGGAAACTTGTAGGGAGAATTCATTGAAAGTCGGCCCGTGCTCTACTAGAGCTGCTAATCCACTCTGTAGTAATCTGTTTTATGAAAAGAGTTTTCTAAATGTTAAACCACAATATCTAAGCTAGTGAGTTATTTTACAGTAGATCATCCTTCTCTGGGTATTGCAATACCAGCAAACGTTCATATGCATAGTGATTTGCATAGTAATCAGTGAGGAATGTAGTTCTAGAACTTTTTTCTCTAGCTGGCTGTTGCATTCAATACATTGTTTTATCTTTTTCACATGAAAATGCTTATGATTTCATCTAGAATGAACTTATTGAGTCTACACCAAAACTCATCTTAGGGGCATATGTAAAGAATTAATTTTGAAAGATAATTTTAACACCATTGGACTGCCACTCTCTGGGGCAGAGAGGTTTTTATTGCTTGAGGTGAGCAAATAAACACCTTAATCTTCCTAAATCAGGCAGAGCCAATAGGACTACAAACATTTTGTGTACTTATTGTGGACTTCATCAAATATGTTTCTTTCTTTTTAATCTTTCACTGTCTCACAGTTGGCAATTACCTCTAGCTTCTGAGCTACCACTAAGATACATTTCATATGCCTGTTAATAAACCATTTAGTTATTTGAGATCCTCCAGCTCCCAGTGCCATAAGCACAGCTTGCCTTTCCCCACCCAGTATATATCCACTGGTGTTAACTGTTCTGTCTTAATATCTTGAAGATAAATTGAGACTAGAAAGGTAAACAAAGTCCCAGAATAGATTGTAGACAGGGAGCCTCCTTCTGCCAGCTCTGCAAAAGAGAATAAGGAAGTGCTGTTTATTTTGTGCTTATACCTGAACATGCAGTACAGAGTTAATAGATCAGTTTATATTCCTACAATTCCTGAAAAGAAATTTGTCTTCATGCCACGTGCTTCTTCTGACCTGAAGGGACCACATCCTGGGGAAAAGTGTGAAGGAATTCACATGCTAAGCTGAGTGGCATAGTTTTGGGCACTGTTTCATTCTTTAGAGCACTGATTCTGATGTCATGTACTGTCAGCAATCTCTGAAATGACTAAAAATCAGAAGGAAACTGTACATTCAAAGGAGCAAAAGAGGCAATAAAATAATGCATTGATTTTCAGAATCCAACATGATATGTATTTGGTTCTAAGTACAAACCTCTATGGCATCACATCACAAAGTGGTTGAAGGACTTTTTTTTTAAAGGGATATTAACTACACTTTGTGGGGGGAGAAGAAATGATTTTTCTAATTAGCTTCTATAATGAAACACAGGAGTAGAAAGGAACCTCTTGTATAGCACTGAGATTGAAATTGCATCAAGTCCTGTTCAGTGGAACTTTTTCCGCACAGACTATAAGCAATGAACTAACTTTAATACTCACTGTTGCTTTCTCTGTATATGTACTTGAACATCTTCTAGTAAAAGTGCAAAGCCCAAAGCCACTGGACAGCATCAGCCAGACTGAAGCAAGAGCTAAATGTCAACCAGCTGTTGAGCTCATAAATGTCTTTCAGGAAAGAAGGCAGAGAAGGAGAGGCTGGATTAGTTGCCACTCAAATGAAAATAAGCAGGATGAGCTTCACCTATGTTAGACTGCAGCAAATAGGAATGCACTGCTACTGAATGTCCTTGTGGGCACTAGACCTTGTCTCTTCCTAGACATAAAAAACTTGCCTTTAGGGTGCCAGACTGCTCTTATTTCAGATTTGAACTCCCACCTCAATATTAGTGTTGAAAGAGCTCCATATATCAGAAATCTCACAGAACAGTTTAGAGATGAGCTCACATGTGATCAATGGGAGAGCAACTCTAAAGTAACTGTCAAAGAAAAAAATGTTGTTTAAATCAAAAAATGGGGAAAACCTTTCAGTCATCTTAGTAAATAGTAAGGTATGGGAGAGTTGGCAAAACAAGGAACCAGTGGAATAGCTCTTACATAACTAAGATTCTTTAGTTGATCAATCTTGTTAATTTATTCAGGTAGGTATTGTCACAAGAAGTCATGTGTGTAGGGATGACAGGACAGTGTAAAAGCAGGAGGCAGTTAAATGATTGTAAAAAATGTGGACAAAATATGACACAGTGCCAGGTTCTTCTAATTAAACTGCCTGAATTTATAGCTGGGTAAAATATGTTAAGTTATGGGTCATTTGAGTTCTCAAGTGACAGCTCACAGTTGTGGAGTGGCAAGCACAGCATCATTCCTGAAATAGGCATTGGCAAACCTGTCTGCCCTTATGCTTAATAACATTTAATTTTATGAGCAGTTCTAGATGATAGCAAGTGGCTGTTCAGTCAATTACATGCACACAAAGTGACTGGAGGCTGGATTACTGGCACTGAGTCCAGGCATTACTGGGTAGGTGGGACATCTCTCCATCTCCACACATAAAAATTTAGATTTGTGTGTTACTTATGCTCTGGTCCTCTGAGTGCTCAGAGCAAAACTCCATTGACCTATGAAATTCTGTTTCTGAGCCAAAGTATCTGCACAGCACCTGTCTCACACCCAGGCCTGTCAGTGCTGCCAGAGTGATACTCTCATACCTGAGCACATCCATCCGAGAGACACGGGCTCAGCTAAGGAAGCACCAGGGCTCTTCTCTGCTCTTTGTTTTCCTTTCCTCTGCTGGAGCTGTGGCTGGCTGTGTTGAACATGGGTGAGATCCCAGGGGCACTTTGAGGATTCAGGGTAAAACCTTGTTCCAGAGAAATCAGTGGGAGTTTTGCCACTGACTTTGGTGGGGCCGGACTTCATTCATAAAGTGTTGACTGTTTTAATAGATTTACCAGCCCTGCAGGCAGCCCATGCAGAAGTGTAATAGATCTTGCACTCTTGCTTCTAGAAATGAATCCCCTGGCTCAGGCCAAGGTCTGCAGAGAGCAGCCTGCCTTTGCCAAGCCCTTCATCTGGGAAACCTACCAAGCCAGTATTGCACTGTAAGTTTGCAGCTGAGTGGGATTGATTTGCACCTCCACCACAGGAGCATAACCATACATGCTGCCCAGCTCTGGGAAAAACAAAAGTCCCATGGAGGTGTAGCCCAGGTGGTTCTGCCTGCAGTGGGATGGGCCCTCAAGCAATAGAAGCAAGGATGGACTTTGCCAGCTTGCACCATGGCCAAGCTGGCCCTCAGCAGCCTCAGCCCAAAGCTGGCTGAAGCCACCATTCAAGCCAGCAGCTGCACAAGCAAAGGGATGGAGCCTGGCTCGTTACAGGGCCAGGCCCTGCTGCAGCAGCCTGCACTGACCCAGTGCTAAAGCTGCAGAGAGGACTGTGGTCTGAGTGCTGCCTGCCATGTGTACTGCCCTGGCACAATGGTCACTTTATATAAAAAGAAAAAAGGAGAGAGGGAATCCTGCTCTATTGTCCTACTGCAAGTGGAAAAGGGCTGAACTAATTAAAACCAAACTCCGAAGAGAAACTCCTCCCAGGCAGAGATATTTTTCTGTCAAGTTTCAGCCCTGGGAGAATTTTTACAGCTGAGCAATAAACTCTTGAAACAGAGGTTAAGAACCTCACTAGCTCCAGGCTTTTAATACAAGGAGCAGCACAAAGCAATGGGCACTCTTTAATGTGGAGGAATGTGTCAGACTGATGGAAGGCTGGATGTACTGGGGAAAGGAGGGGGTTAATTACCATAATTGCCCAACAAACATTTCCTAATATTGTCACTTTTTACCCACAAGTTACAATTTCTGTTACTATGGATGCAAGATGTTGATACTGGATTCATTTTCTGGGTTTTATTCCTTTTTGTCATTTTTCCCATGAACTAATAAGCCACAGTGGATTTGAAAGTATGAGCAAATGTGAACACTATACAAAGCACTTTTATGTTCTATTGACATTTTCTTCCCACCCTAATAATTTAGAGCTGTTAACATTATAAAAAAAAAAATTAAGATGATCATACTTCCCATCACTTTCATTTCCCATGTTTATGAAGGAAGAATTATGAG
This sequence comes from Anthoscopus minutus, assembly GCA_013399455.1. Taxonomy (NCBI): domain Eukaryota; kingdom Metazoa; phylum Chordata; class Aves; order Passeriformes; family Paridae; genus Anthoscopus; species Anthoscopus minutus. The sequence continues at coordinate 53,309 of VWYI01028380.1, forward strand.
TAATTTCCCATAGTTATTGTTTGCAGCACAACACATGGTCTCAATTACTGGGATAAGAAACACTGAGAGGGTATTGGTGAGGATAAATGATTTATCTGTGTGTTTCATTCAAAATTCATTTTCCATGCCATAGTTTATATTACTTCGATCAGCATCATCTTTCTTATTTGACTTTATAAACACAATTCAACTATTCTGAGCAGGACCCTGGGTCACGAGAGATCAGTCTGCTGACATATTTCTGGAGCAGTGAAGCATAAACACAGTGATCCTCCACCAAACCTTTCTGATAAAGGTATCTACCCAAGAAGGGCAGGTCTGGACACATCTAGAGTAATGGAACACAAAATAGCTCTTGGATTTGACTTTTGTTCTCATGTCCAATAAAAAGGGACAACAGCTAGTGTCAGGATCCATTCCCACATAGAACATAATTCAATGCATTAATATGTATTTTCTTTCTGGCACTTGGAGGTCCTTCACTCACCTTTGCACTGCTGCCTTGAAAGTGCCATTATTGCACTAATGACCTGAGTGGAAGCAGGCCCATGGCTGAAGTCTCTGCAGGGCAGCTGTCTCCAGGCAGCCCTGGGGCACTTTGCTGTGCTGCTCAAGCAGTGACAGGTACCTTTGCCATGTGACTGTGCTGAACCAGCATGTGCTGTAAAGAAGCAGCTTTAGCACAGATCACAGCAGCTCAGATGTGGCAGAATAAGTGGATTTATCATTCAGGGCTTGATTGTTGCAGATTTGAAGAGTGTGTCTGGCTGGGATAGGCTGGTGGCACTGCTGAGACTGGCAGCAAATAATGTTTGGTTAATTGCAGATTTTGCAGGGTGAGGGTTCAGCTGACACCAAAGACAGCATTACTTTCTTATTTTTCTACCCCAGCTTCCCAGCTGGTGCTCAAAGACAATGTTCAGCTGCTTCTCTTGTAGGACTGCTCTTTGTTAAAGATATGCAGGACATGAGATATTTAATGCTTAGGGGGTTGATGGGGAGGTTCCCCTACATAAATCCTTTACCAATTCTCTATTTTTTAAACAAACTCCAGGCTAGTCTGTGGGGAACTCAAGACTGCTGTTTGTTAGCACAAATGAGCCCAACACAAATAGTTGGTCTTTTTGACCAGAGGGTTGTGCAACTCCACCAGACGTGGCCTTCAACCAGGCCTGGCAGTCACATTGGGACCCACAATTTCCTCCCATGGTTTTATCTGTGCTGCAGAAAACACTTCTTTTCCCAGCATATTTTGGGATGTAGGAGTTTGCTTACGTATGGGTCACAACATGGTCTTTAGTAAATCCAGTCTCCTAAATGACATAATCATATTATAGGGCAGATGGATTACAGACAAATTCACACAGAGCTGGCATTGTCAGAGAGTGACAATTGTCAAAAGAGTGAATTACAGTTCTGCTTCCTGGTTCCTTACCTTGCTCTGAGCGCATGTCTAATGGATTTTCTCAGCCTTTTTGTCTTCCTTCCATTGCTGGGTGCTGTTTTCAGTCTTAAAGCATGAAACACAGAGATGATACATGATTTAAAGATAAAGACCAGGTCTGTTCAGGACCTCCAGCCATCCTTCACTGAAATATTTTCATGCCATACAGCAGCTCTCATGGCCTGAGACTCTGCCTGGGATTCTCCAGATCTGGCCTCTGCTGTATCATGCCACATGAACAGTAGAAACTCTTGCTGGTCTAAGACACAGCAGCATCTCACTTCTGTGGATCTTTGATGTAAGAGTTCTACTAAGAGAAGATCTCTGAGCTTTGTTCTGGCTGTTTCTCCCCAGTGCTGTGAGGACACTGAGATCTTGAAAAGGTACTGGGACATGTTTCTGGAAGCATATTTAAAAAATGGAGGCGAAAACATAGCAAAAAGCTTTCTGTGATGGGGGTTCATGCCTTTGGCAAATACAATTTAAACATATGGAGTGGGAAATCTGTTAAATTCTGTCTTGATCACTTACCTTTTTGTTTTCAATCAGTAAATAAGGAATTATCTTTAAGGGTTTATTAATCTGCACACAATACTTGCTGAAGTCTCATAATGATCTGGACCTGATGGGCCATCCTGGGGTTTTTTATTTTGATTAATTTGGTAGCTTCTTACAAGCCAAAGCCCCATGTACTGCCTTGCAGTCACTCCTAAAGTGCTGGTTGGCTCAGGACAGGGAAGGCTTTGCATTAAGGCTGGCAGCCTTGTGCAGCTGAATAGCACAGGCAGATGGCTGGTGATGCACATCAGTCAGAAAGTCTGAGCAGCTGCCCTGCAGAGCCAGTGCTACAGTGTTGTTCATTCCCCTTCTCTTTTCCAGTTTCCTGTTGTTTCAGCTTTGCACTGATGTGAATACAGACTGGTCCCTTCATATTCCTTGTCTCCTCTCTTCCTGCCCGTCCCTTCTATCACAGGTTTCTCAAAGCAGTAGCAGTAGCAACTTGTGCTATCACCTTCTTCTCTGGACCCACCACTTACCTTACCACTTCATGCCTTGTTTACTCCAGCTCCTGCTCAAATAATTTCCATCTACAGTTTATGTTTGATGCAAAATGAAAATTTTGTGATAAAGAGGTTTAATGATATTTTTTTAATTTTAAAAGGCAACTTTGTATCAGAAGAATCCTTTAAAATGACTGAATGAATCTAAAGAAACCTGCATTGATGGTCTTTTCCATCTTTAAGGTATCTGTGCTATGGCAGAGCTGGCAGCACTGAGAAGCTGAGACTCATAATCATGTTGGGCACTTCTCAACTGAGAAAACTGGCACCACATCACTGCATCAATGCATCTCAGCATTTCAGGTAGGAAGTCCATTTCCCCACTATATGCCTGGATGTGAGCTATATTTAAATGCAATATGGGGATAAGGACCACTGGTCTCTCCTGCCTAAACTTACTTGTTAATTCCCTTATTAGCTGAATTTACTCCTCAAAATGCAAACATAAATTAAGGACTGGATCAAAGCCAAACTCGAAGGCAGCGCTCTTCAGGCTTGGAAATTGCAATGCAACTTCAAATTAAGATTCTGGAGAAAGCTTAATTATTAGGATGGTTAAGAGGAGCTGCACAACCCAAACCAGACCATGCACAGCATCACCTGCAGTGGGGGAGCAGACCTTTGTGCTGATGCAGCATAAAAGGCATGTGCTCAGTGCAGTGCAGGGCTTTGGGCTCCCACACCATAAACCAGTTCTGTGTGACTCAGTTGTCGTGAGACTCACCTCTTAGCTCTGGTTGTTTTGTTTTTATGGTCTGAACTCAAAACCAAAGTGAAACTCAGCCAAAGTGCCAAGATTTCCTGCTTACAGGTTGAAACCAAGCAAAGAGTCCATGGTTGGTATGGTTTCAACCTAAAACCATAAATCATTTTTTATTCACCTAAAGTTCATTCCAAATTTACTCAAAACTTGGCCTAGATTTGCCTGAAACTTGACCTATTATTGCTTGAAACTGAGCCCAGCTTCAGAGAGGTTCATGAACCTCCACAAACCTGGCCCAAGACTTGAGTTTGAAATGAAACCCAAAACCAGGGGAGTTTCACCTGATTTGGGTTGGGTTAGAGACATTTCTCACGGCTCTAGTATTTATTATGATTATAATAACAACACATTTATACAGAGCTGCAAGCACATACAGAGAAGCCCAGACAGCTTTCCTACCTGTCTGACCTCACCAGCTCAATCATGTACTGGACTGGAGCTACAGTCAAACTCAGCCCCAGAAGGGCTGCTTAAAAAATAATTTCCCCTGGATTGTCAAAGACCCAAAAGAAAAAAAATCACCCTGAAGCACCTCGTACAGAAATTACAGGGATAAAGAATCAACCTCCAAAGAAAATTAAGCAGTAGTCCTGTTTTCTGGGCTGGTTCATCTAGCAGACAGAGATAGGCCAGGAAGGCTGGTAGAGCCCAGGTCCTGCTAACCAGCAATGTCACTTTTGATTATCTCCATGCAGCCTCCTGGCCTGGATAGTTTCCCAAAATTTTTTTTTTTTGCAGTAAATTACCAAGAATTGGCACTGGTTTTGTTTGTTGTTTTTGCTACACCTGCAGTGGCAGCATCCTGGGTGGGATACCTATGGGAAAAGACTCTCCAGGGGCTCCATGCTAGGGCACGGGGTCATGCTCCTGGCTTTTGGAAGAGTGTGGGGAGTGGCCAGGGCTCCAGCAGGCTCCATCTGAGATGCATTTTAGTGGAGAGGGGCAGTTCCCATGGCTTTATGTCAGCTGGGGCTGTCATGGCTGAAGAGCCCCTGTGGCTTCTTGTCCACCTCTCCAGGGACACCTCAGTACTTCAGTTACTCCTGGCAGAATGGCCATTGCCTGCGAGCTCTCCCAAACCAAAACATCTGGTTCTCAGTTCCTGTCCTGTAAAACAAGGATGACAAACACATCCCAACCTCATGAGGGTGTAGCAAGGAACATCCTAGAGCCTTGGGAGCCATAGAGAAGCTCATAAACAAACAAACCTGCAGATGTGAGAGCTGAACCAGGGAGAGGCTGGGCTGGCGTTGCTGCCACGTGCAAGAGAAAGGTCCAGCCCAAGAAAGGGGAAAAGCCCTTCCTAGGTACTTAACTAAGACTTACCACAGCATGACTTTGGCCTGGAAGTACTGAGATAAAGTATCTGTCTAGACTCTCCAGACAAAACCACCTGCAGTTCCATGTGCACATGTCTAAGCAGGCTGAGGACTCAGCTGTACACAACAAGCAGCAATGGCACAAGCTGGACTGGCTGGCACCAGCATCAGGCTGCAGCCCAGCTTTGCCAGCAGCTCCCACTGGTCAGGCAGCCTGGGGCTCTACAGACACTTCCTTGTCTCATGGCACAGTAGAAATAGAAAGTAAAGCCCAAAATACAAAAACAAACACTTTGTTGACCTCTCTGGCCCCAAGGTTCCTCTCCTGAACTCAATAGGAAGCTCCTAACTGAGAAATTGGCTTGGGTGTGATATTCCTCAAAAGCATTTGTTATGAGGGTGTGAAATACTTGGCAAGTTTTAAGGACAACAGAAGCAGATTGTTGGAATTTGTCAGAGCTGAAGTCATCAACATCAACATTTTTGCTGCACAGAAAGAGGGTCTCATCTTCAGGCAAACCAGAGCACACAGTCCACTTTAGAGGGATCAGACTTCAAAGTCTCCAGGAGCAGCACCAGCCTTGGGGAAGTGCTCACTGAATGGGGCTGCAAACCTTGCTGCCAACCACCTCCACCAGCCTGGCACCAGCATTGCCTCTGCCTGCTCCAAGAGCAGCCTGGGCACGTCTCCCTCTGTGGGGACAGCTGCTGGCCCCTGCAGCACCCACCTGGAGATCTGCAAGGGACAGCTGAGAAGCACAAAGCACCAGGGCTTGGGCAGGACCAGCACATGTGAGTGAAGCAGAACATGCATTGGGGCACTTTGGGCTACTGATTTACTGCAGCATTCTGCCCTCTCCCTGTTGCTTTCCTTCTTGTTTCTACTGCAACCTCTACAATCACTCACATTTTCACTGATGTAAATGATGGCATATTTTGCCCCAAATCACATCTGTCTGCTTGCCCTAAGTTTTCACAGCATCCTGAAGTAGCACAATCCTGCAGGTTTCTGAGACGCCCCAGACCTGTGGTGCTGATGGGGTTTGCACACAGAGCCCTCCACACAGCTCTGTGTAACCACAGGGGCTGCACAGGTCTCTGCAGGCATCCAGCACCCTCAGGCCACAGGCAACAACTAGAAGCTCTGGGATTTTCTGAACACAAGGGTTTTAGCCAAGTGCTATTCTGCCAAGATTGTGATAACATGAGGGCTTACTCTGGGCAAATACTCTGCTAGGACACTGCCAACCCAGAGTTACTGGATTAATCTGGTGTACATCATATCTTGGCCTTAGCTTCTGGCCACTCCTGCAAGCAGAAAAGCTGCAAGATTTGCTCTGGAGAGAGAGTGAAGTAGACAAGATCCTAGGTTCAGATGCTGCAGTTTTTTGAAGCTGGTGTGTCCCAATAGCTCCTGTCCTACCTGGCACAGAGCAGCTGGGGAGCACTGAGAGGGACGCACAGCTCCTGCAGCTCCAGCCTCAACCCATGCTGAACTCTGGCTTCCCTTCTATAACTGCAAAGACAAGATTTTTCTCATAACAGTGAAGGAAGTCCTCTTCATCTGGTGCCTACTCAGAAAACAGCAGCACAACCTTGCTAATAATAATAATAATAATAATAATAATAAGCTAATAATAATAAGCTTGCTAATAATAATAATAATAAGCTCGCTAATAATAATAATAAGCTGTCAACCTTGCTAATTTGGGCAGAGACCACCAGATCCACAAGAGTACAGTGAGGCTTTAATGGTTCAAGTGGCCACTCCTTCACAGCCAACATCAATTTTTAAAAGTGGTGAGAAAGCTTTTGCAATGCCAGTGCCACCACCCCCAGCCTGGCCTAGGGCAGCAGGCCTGGTGCCTTGTGATGCACTTACCTGTTCTGGTGCTGCTGGCAAAGACTGGCAGTGCCAAACTTGGGCCCAGGAAGGTACAGGCAGCTGCTGGGCACGAACCGCGGCGTCTTGCTCTCCAAACAGCTCAGGCCCGTCTGTGCTGAGGAGTCCTGACCTGATTAGCTCTTCCAAAGCACAAAGCTGAACTTGAATCACAGCACAGAATATTTATATTAGAGAAAACCTGAGTATGACCGTTCCAGACCTGCCATAAGAAAGCAAATACTTGGGGTTCTTTGAAAGTCGGCTTAAAAGAACTGTGGAAACAGTGGTGTTCTGCCAAAAAACACGTGGGCTGTCAAGTTTACAAGATACTGTTACAACACACAATAAGAGAATGATTTGCTGTGTACAGTAACAAGCCATCTTTGTTAAACTCCGTTAACCAAAAATTAGATTTATTATCCAAGCAATCATCCATGAAGAGTCATATGCACAATCACAGTAGAGGAAAGCCACACTTATTTCAAATAATTAAGTATTTTGCTATTTCCTTGAATTTGAAAAATATCCTTTAATTGCAAAAGGATACACATTTAGAAACACCTCTATTTCAGTCTGTCTAGTGCCTAGAGTCATTCTGGGGTCTCACTATCAAATGAAACACAAGACATTACTTCAAAATCACACTGCAAGCTACAAACCACTTTTTAATTGCAGGTTTCATGCAATGTTATTGTGCAACCTTTGTGCTTCACCGAGACACCAAGGAAGCTGCAGAAATTCAAACTAATGGAAATGATCATACACATACAGTAACTAAAACCAAGAAGCAAAAATAATATTTCAGTTAAAGGGCATTGCTGCAAAGAGAGAGATGAATAATGTACCAAAAAGTGGATTTTTATGTGCAGATTGATACAGCAAGAGTGGGTTTTCCATTTTAAAATGACTAAAAGAGCGACTGTCAAGATTTTCTGTTTCTGAAGCATAAAAAAGGTAATTTGTAAAACTGTGTGGGCAACACTGGGGCTGCTGGAACACAGTCAAAGAACCTTTGGCATCATAAGGTGTTACACAGAGCTTAAATGTAAACCAGCTCGACTGGACAGACTCCTGACAGGTCTTTCTGAAATCATCCTTCTCAGTTCCTCTCAGTGTTTAGGGGCTGAGAAAAAAGACTTAAATTGTACACTTACCTACAAACTATACAATCATGCACACTGGCACTAAAAATCATTCCCGACCTGCTGATATAAGAATGCCTTTTACAACTGCAAAGCTCTCATTATATCTCACCATAGTTATGCAACATGTGGAAAAAATACACTGTTCAACATTTTGGCACACTAATAAATAAAATCCAGACATGGTCTATTAAAAATATCAAAGCAATCCTGTGCACAACCTTCGTTTTTATATAGTTATATTTGTTATGCAGAAGAAATCACAGAGAGCAATAATACAATTTGGGGTGAATTATAGGAGTACATTTCCCTTCCAAAGCTATTATAGCTCAATATATGTTCCCTCTATCAACTACAGTGCTGTCCCAGCAGCAGTTTCAGCTCTTCTTTCTTCCAGATTTTATAGCATCACACCTCAGTACAATGTTCTGCTGCTGCTAAAAGATACACCATGGCATTTGCATATACAAGAACACTCACATCATTGAATAATTCACATGATATTAAAACCCATCCACAACTTGTGATGGTTTCTGGTATTGGATTATTCCTGTTATCAGTCTTGGGTTATATGACAGTAACTCTTGAAGTAGGGGTAAAAGAAAGGAATATATTAAGGCAGTTTTAGCAATGACTTTTCACAATTAACTGTGTTTTCTGTATAACAATTCAACATCCACTTCTTCATGTTTTGGCTATCAGATTACTTATTGGTAAGACTACTCAGGTCATGTCATTGGAAATGTTCTCATTTCCTTTCTGGAACCACACAGTAACTTGAGAGAGGTTCATTGCTGTTTACATTTGTGAAGGTTTCTGTACTTCTTCTTTCTTTGCATGAAGAATGAACAACAGCTCCTTCAGGGAGGAATCACCTGGACACACAGACAGATACAAAAACAACCCTACTGACAATACCTGAAGTATACGAATGCATTTTATCACACTTTCAGCAAGAACACAAGGCCACAGAATAAACTAAAAAAAAAAACTGTTTTATTGTGACATTTATGACATTGAACCCTTGTTGATATGAATGACTATGGGTACTCTTGACATGTTACAATATGTCATGGTGTAGGATGGCACTGATTGTCTTCTGACTTTTGAGAATGTTTAATGGTCCCTACTGACCTCAGTGCATTTTGGCAAGTCACAGAAACTTTATCATCAGGTTTGTGTATACAGTTAACAAGTAGTTGGTCTTATAAGCACCATTACAAACCCTCACAGTAAGGGTATTATTAATCTAGTTTACAAATGCTTCATTGATAAAAATAGCATGATTACAGTATACACACACTTAATTTACATGTAATGTATTATAGGCATAACTGAGATAAACTACTGAGCTAACTTTGGTTGATTGAAGTATTTAGACTGAATAATGGCAATTTTGGCTTCTAAGTTGTGTAAATATTACAGTGCATTTATAAATCTAGGTTGAAAATTTACTAGCACCAAATGGATATCATAAATGGCTGACCTAGTAAGTTGTAGTTGGAGAAGCGAAGTTTAAGAATTACAAAAATAGAGCTGTCCATTAGTTGAAAGCACATTCTTGTACTTCTGCTGAAATGATGACGTGTCTCAGCATCAGTGGCCAACTTCCAATGGTTAAAGTCCCAGTTTTCAAGATTCAACATATCAAGGTAGCTCAGCTACAAATAAAAGCCTGAGAAAGTGGTAGTTTTGAGCTCATGTATTCATCCTGTACCTTGCTTATGTAATAATATGATAGTGCTCATTCATACAAATGTACTCATGTAAGACTGTACCTGTGATATGGAGAATCTGATTGGGAGGAATATTCAGTCCTACCTATCTATCTTTGGTTTAATTATTTGGTCTTTGGTTGATGAATTAATGAAGCAATATCTGAATTTTCATTTTCAGGTTATCTCCCAGCTCACCACTGAGGTAGTCTTTGTCATGTTTTGCTTCAAGCTGGTTAAGTTCCTTCTTTTTATAGAGTGGAATACTACTGATTTGTAATGAATAATTTCCAGGCACTGGCTTCTTCTTTGTGAAATGAAGGTAACTTATCCCGTCCTTCTTATTGATTCTAAAGAAACCATCTTCATTTCCAGAGTCAATTAAATATCGGTTATGGTTTGTCAGTGTTGTGAGGGCAGGGAGCAGTTCCAGGATGCGATCTTTGTTACTGAGATCCGAGATGTTGATGGAGAAGACGGCTGCTTTCTCAATATCCCAGCTGGCGAGACTGACTGGCGGCTCCAGCTCTTGCTGATCCTGCACAAGAAGAAAGGATGTCAGTTGGCTTTGTCAGAGAGCATTTCACACGTGCCTGTGTGTATGTGTTTCTTGCCCAGGTAATTTGTTACTAATTAGGCAATTTTAAAAAGGAGGCTCTGTAGTATCATCTGTCAAATCCCCTTTTATGAGCCTAGGACTCCTCAGGATGAAGTACAGAGTTTGTCACCACCCCTGTGTGGGTAAGAGGAGCCCGAGGCACACACTGGAAGTTTCTGTGCATGGGCCTTGCTGCCTGGCAGATGAAACCTCCCCGTGCTGGGAGCCTGTGACCAGCCTCCTGCAAAAAGAGCAAACAAGGCACACTCCTCTCTGCCAGGGGAGCCACAGGCTGAGAGAACAACTGTGAAGGACAGCAGGGTCTGTGAGGGAGCCACAGCATTTCAGTGGGGATTTTCTGCTTTGCAAGCTTTGTTTGGGTTAAGCAAGGAGCCAGGGCAGCCTGCAGGTGCAGCAGGGTGCTGGAAAAGCAGCCTCAGCCTTCACCTCTGACTGGGTGGTAACACCAGACAGCAGCATGAGCTGTAACATTTTCATTTGGAAAGCAAAGCTCTGTATCACTTCTGAGACAAAAACACTACCGGACATCCAAAACCAGCTTTGGTCTACTTTAGGATGTAGATTTTTCCTGAAGGCTTGTCTCTTGGCATATGTCCTTCTGAATCCAGCTTTCACAAGACAGCCACGAATATTTTCCCCCCAGAAAGGGTCAATTACCTCTGCTTCACTTGCAGTTTCATTAGTGCTCCTGCGCTTCCTTCCCCTCTTGGGATAGCCATTGATTTTACATTCATAACAGGCTTCTGGAGAGAGGGAGTTGTCATCTACTTCTCCACTGAGTGAAAGCTCTTGTCCTTGACCTCTGCCTAGCCCCACTCCAGAAACACAGTGTCTGAGGAAGGAAGAAATTCAAAATTAACTCCAGTGAGACACAGATCTTATCAAAAGCTGCATTTAGGGGATTGTAAGTACAAATAATTAAGCAATTATGTTGTATTCATTTCCTAGGAAAAAATTTTGCTAAAGTCAACAGACAAAATTCTCACTGAATCACAATGAGGCCACTCTTTATTTCAAGAATCTGCCTTCAAGGGCTTTTGCCCAAGAGAGACCTGCCAATATTTGACAGTCTTAGAAACACAGGCTTAAACTCTGAGTTGTTGTTAGCAATTTCTGTTATCCAGCCTGGAACACATTTAAAGAGACCAATTTGCAACCACTGGTGAAAAATCTGAAAAGTGAGGTCTTTCATAATGCATCCCAAAGCTTTTAGTCACTTACAAAATTTAAACCACAATCTTTCTGCTTTCCATTTGGGTTGCTTGGTCCTATATGATGTACAGCCCTCACACACTCACTGGGGCAAGGGAAAATTTGTTTTATTGATAAAGCAGACATTTATTAAAAAAATATTAATTTGAAACACAGAAGAATACGGAACATACAAGAACCTAAGAGCATGCAGAGTTGTTATTCCAACCAGCAGGTGAAACCACTTGTAAAATATAATTTCTTTTTGCAGCTGGTAGGGGGTGTTATTATTAATGTTTGTTTTGTTCTTCTTTAAGGAGACAAGTGAATCACAGCAAGGAGTGCAAGCTCCTTGCTGGCAAGCTCAGAGGAATTGGTGGGATCCTGGGGTGTGCAGAAGAGGTGAAAGCAGTAGCTTAAAATAGAGGATTGAACCTGGTAACCCTGACCAAATTTCAGTTTCAAGCATGAAACCCCTCCCTTTCCATGGTTACCTTTCCCCCCCACCCCAAATCTCCAGAATCAGTAGCTGCATCCAACTCTTTAGCACCTTCTCAATCCTATCCCTCTTTAATTGCTGACAATCCCCCTGGTTCTGCTGCTCTGCACTGCAAAGAAAGGAGTGGACTGTGTCCCCTTGGTATCTGTTAATTTAAAATGAGAATCCCTTACCCTTGTCCTATTCTGAAGTAACCAGGTGGACATCCACAGACATAGCCACCTTCAGTGTTTGAACAACCATAACTGCATGGGGCTTGTGCAGAACCGCATTCATTGATATCTTGGCAACCTCCACTAAACTGCTCATACTGAAATCCAGTAGGGCACATACATTTATAGCTTCCCAAAGTATTGTGGCAGGATGCTCCTCCACAAATGTGTGCACTGAGACATTCGTTTTCATCTGGAAAAGAAGCAGAACATACCACGTTAACTTCTACTCAGGTACAGTCCAGCCTACCCTGTGTACAGGTCATGCTTGGCTGAATGTGCTGTCACCTCAGATGGACACAGACAGCTGGGCTTGTCCTCCCCCTTGGCTGGGGCAGTGGTCCCTGGGAGATGACTACAATCACAGAACAGCAACACTGAGGCTACTCTACAGAAGATGTTTCATGCCATGTCAGCTCATGCTCTGGACAGCAGTGAAACAGAGAAGATAGCTTTTTTTTTTCCCAGAAATAGCTGTGAAGAGTAAAACTTTGTACAGCCAACAATTGGTCAATAATCCCTTGTTCACAGTGCTATTCGACATTAAAGGAAAAAGAGTAAGGAATCAAGCTCTGACACTTTTTCCAGGCATTGAAAATTTCTCCCTACACACTTACATTTAAATGTTAGACATAGTAAGATCCGGAAGTAGTAAAGTAAAACTAAAAGCAGCTGTAGATACAAAAGACTGCTATATTCTGAACCAGTCCTTTTCCAAACTTCCTAAGGGTGGCACTGTAGGAGTTTCAGGCCAGTTCAGGCTTATTTACTGAAAATGGCTACTTTTTGAAATGAACCTGGTCTGCTTTCTGATGTCTGATGTGGCATATTGCTTCAAAAGGTTCTCAATATTATTGTTCCCCATTTTCTGTGATAAATGCAGATGTACATTGTGGGTGTGTGCACACATAAGAAAGTCCATTTGGGAAGTACAGAGAAGCATCTCTGGCCTCAACATCCAGGTTGGTTACAGGAGAATAAATCAGAGCATTATTGTCTTTTTCCATACAATGTGTCTCTTTGTTTAAAAGCAACAGCTTTGCTTCTTGCAGCCTGATTCACGATGTGGTGTACTGTGGAAGTGCCTGGGCAGGGGATGCAGTCACAGACAGCACAAGATATGGGAGGAACCAAAGCATTCTTCAGTGATGATCTAAATGTGTTGCAGCAACATAAAAAATCCCTGAACGATTCATTAAATAGACTAAAAAAGACACAAACTGTTTGCAGAGCTGGGATTGCCAAGGAATATGAAGAAATTGTCACAGAAAAACCTAGTACATGGATTCCTCCCCTGTGGTACACCCAGGAGATCCAGATAAATATCTTAAGAATATACAGCTACAGACAGTACAATGTGAACATGTGGAGACCACAAGGTATTAAAACCTCAGGCTGAATCCTGTGTTGCCAGAGCCTGTAAGGGTTTGCCATTAACAGAGGGATGTTTTCAGTGTTTATCATACCTCACAGCAACCACACTAACATCTGTACTAAAAGCAGGTATGCTCACTTCACCATGCTCCACAGCAGCAAGAAAGGAGACACTAGTGAGATTAATTCCCATATTTTGGGTGAGTGTCGGAAGAAAGAAAATATGGAGAAAAAGAAAAAAAAAGTTTAGGGACCCTGAGACTCTGCACAAGCTGTTCTGTCTGACAGCAGCCCTCCTGTAGGTGATAAAAGAATGACAAAAGCACAGATCAAGTAAGATTTTAACAGAATTTGAGATGCTTGGGGCCAGAAGTTGAATTTTATGATTTAACAATCCAAAGTTGTAGTTCTGAGAATGCCAGGCTCAATCCACCATCCACTCTTAGACAGGACCTTTGTCCAAGCAGAGACCATTGCAGAGCTGAGTAAGTTTTCCTTTGTTCAGACCACAAAACAGATGAGTAACACAAGTTTCCTCAAAGTCAATACAACCTCTAGCACCCTCAAGGACAGCTTTGTGCTTAAACACTTCTTGAACCAGGACATGGGCTACTGTGTGCTTCATACCCACTCTGCCTTCACAGGAGACCACACTTGTAATCAAACTCTGCTGAACTTAGCAAATTATAATAGAAAAAGAAAGTATGGCAAACTGCACCACTGCCCTTCACATCTTGCTGCTTACAAAAGTAACATGCATTTTAATGTATGAATTTACAAAAGTGACTTGCCAACACATTGGTTCCACTGGTAATGCTGCAGGTATCCTTGTGGGCAGCTGCACCTGTATCCTCCAATTATATTTTGGCAGCCATGCTGACACCGGTGGTTGCCATCACATTCATCAACATCTAAAAGGGTGAAACACACTCTGAGTTTTGAGAGAAAAGCTCAAATTATGCTGTGTTTGGAAAACATGTTTCAAATAATCATATACATTAATTTATTTTAGATATATAGATATTTCAGTATCTTCCAAAAACCTGACCACTTTGGACCCTTTGGGTTTGGATTTTTGGTTCCACAGCAAGTAATACAGGGCTGAAAACCATGGAAAGCCCTCACATTCAGCAAAAATTTTCAGTTTTTGCATTCGGCTATGGTGCAGACAGCAGAAAGCCATTTGTATATGGGATCCCTAATGTCCTAGCTCCACAGCAGACAGAGCCTTGCTTTTACCCAGGCATCCTACCCAAAAATCCCAGAATATCTATTTTCAAAACAACCCAAACTCTATCCCAGGAGAAGGCTCTAAGGATACAGAGGAGTAAGTCTACAGCCCTTGAACTCTCTCTTTAGCAGGTCACCTTGGAGATGGGCAAGACTTACTGTCCTTGATGAATCCCTCAGAAATCCATGTAGGATTCAAAAGAGGTTCACCGAACCTACAGCTTAAACTAAAACAGGCTACATCTCCTCAGAAAATATCTGGCCAGCTCTTTAGAATCCTGCAATATATCCATTTTTTCTGACCCATGGAGAGAAATACTGCCTTGTTGCTAAATTTCTGTACCCACCCCCCTCGCTTCAGCCTGCACATGCTTGCTTCTGTAGATTTTGGTGCTTACTCCACAGGTCATTCCTTGGGTATGGCTGAAAGAAGATTCAGGAAGCAAGAGAAGGCCAAGTTAAATGAACTGTTTTGTACCCACCTTCACAGCTCTGCCCAGTTTGATCAAGTGAGAAGCCACGCTGACACTCACAAACAAAACTTCCTGGTGTATTCTGGCAAATGCCCTTTGCTCCACAAATATTGATCTCAGTAGCACACTCGTTGTTGTCTGAGGGAAACCAAAGCTCAGTGTTAGTCTGCAGCTGTCATTTCAAAGCTGATGTTTTGGCCATGCTAGTGATGGAAGCATTGTGGCAGGAGGTAAAGGCACATCAGTAACACAGGTGTCCCACTGCCCTCCCAGGTTCTCACTTTGCATTACAGGACAGTTTACACTGCCTTCTTCTGAATTTGGAAACACAAAAGTAATAGGAATATTCTTCACCAAGAATATGGAGTTTGATGTTTTGGTGTCCAAACACCTCCAAATTCACACCAATACCATGGGATCATCAAACTGACACAGAAACAGGATCCAGCCTGCAGAGCAGAAAGTGTGCTTTGCAGGAGGAAGCAGTTTAGTTTAACATTTCCATATACCCCATGGGTATGTATTTAGAGGACAACTGCAGAAATGTGTATTTCATAGCTGTTTCAAGAAGCCTTGACATGATCTCAACAAGCTACAAAACCAGAAAATAATAGAACTATTTTCTGCTCAATACCTAAGGAAGGGTAAGGCAAGAATTACAAATTGGTTTACTGGCTGGTTCTTGCAAGTGCAAAATTCAAAGACAGATCACAAAAGTAAGGGAAGGTAGGAAGAAGGGGCCTACTTGCATCTCTGGTGCGATTAGGATCAGAATCTGGCCTATGTTTCCATTTGGTTCCTTAGCAAGATGATTTTACCTCCTTGCCACTTTGCTTCTGGAGTAAGTGTCAATAATAAATCCCAAATCTGTGTCTACCTTCCCACATCACCTACCAATGCAGGCTGTATGGTGCTGAGTGAATCCAGGAGGACATTTGCAAGTGAATCCCCCTATAGTGTTGACACATAGGAACTGGCAGTTGTGCTGCTTTGTTGCACATTCATCAAGATCTAAAAAAAACAAGGGAATATCTTTCACTTATGCTCCCTGGACTCAGAAAGAAGTGATAACAAATAAATAACGCCAAATAAAGCCTTTTGAATTTACATCTCACTTTCCATGCTGGTTTCCTGTTCCTCTTACATGAAACCCCACATTTCATGAATGAGACTTTGGAGCTACACAGTGTCCATGCTAACATTGAATTGCAGACACCACTCTCATTTGTCGGAAAGTTGCTATGACATAATACATGTCTGTGCAGCCAATAAAGGGGAAGCCACCATCTTCGTGAGACCTGGCATGAGACTGGAAAATGGCCTTGCACTGAAGCACACTATCACTCCAAAAGAAGTATTGATTGAAATGCCAACAACAAAATACACTGTCGTTCTCCATGCCAAATTTTGGAATTGCTGTTCTAACTTGTGTGGTTTTAGTCAAATCTTAGTTACACACAACTTCTAACAAATATTCCAAAATCTCTCTTGCACTGCTGTGCCTGATCAGGCATGCTGCAAAATCATGGGAGGCAAAATAAGTAGCAAAAGCAATGTAGGCAAAATTTCTGTTGATGCTGGGCAATGCACTGCAAACCATGGTCATCTTTGCATCCAATAAGATTAATTTATCATTGAATTATATGGCTTAAACCAACAGGCTTACCAAAATTAGAACAATCATATATATTATTAATTACAAAATCTTTTTAGATCAGCTGCCATCAACCTGCAAAAATTCCTGTTGATTTGTTGTTCATACAAATTAACAAGGAATTAACTGAAATACCAGCCTCACCCTCTACAGGCCACTTCCACTGTCTTTAGTGGAAATACTCACATGAATCAAGGAGATAGATTTGCATCATTTAAATGTCCTTGCAATTATTTTTGCCTGTAAAACACAGTTTCTGCAGTACATTCTTTATTGATTTTTACCTTTGCAGCTTCTCCCATCTTCTTGCAGGATGTATCCTTTTGGACATGAACACTGGTAGCTCCCCTCTGTGTTTTTGCAGATGAAATTGCAAGGTTTTGGGGACTCATTGCATTCATTCAGATCTGCAAGAAGTAAGACCAGATACCTTAGTGCTGGTAATCCAGATTTGTGATAATGTTTTACAGAATGTAAACAGATTAGAAGGAAATCTAAATTCCCAAAGCATTAACAAGCAACATTTTATTTTCTCATTTTTCAAAATCCTTCTATTTCCTTCTTCAGGTTCTCTCTTAGTAATAAATTTTATATACAAACATCACAATGAAAAACCTACCAATGCAAAGAGTGCCAGTGACATCTGTAGTGTAGCCCAGATTACAAAGACAATGATAAGTTCCCCTCTCATTGATGCACTCCCCATTGCGGCAGACGTCATGAATTACCTTGCACTCATCAATATCTGCAATTAAATCAGGGTTAGTTCTCAATGGAATGAAACTGGTTTTGTACAGCTTCAATAGATTCTTGTGACCTGACACACAAACCCACACCAGACATGAAATAATTACATTAAACAGTGAAATATTGCACAGATTTAAGGAGAAATAGTAAGTGGAAAAATATGGAATGGAGCATTAACCTAACTTTCTTATGCTATGAACAAGCTGCAAGTGGAAGGGAACAACTGGAGCTGATCATGTATCAGCTTTCACAAATCAAACATCACTTTGCCTTCATGTACACAAATTGCTCTCAATGTGTGCCTGCAACACACTCAAATATGAGAGTGCAAATTCCCATCTGAGTGCCTATGAGTCAACCAGGACATAAAGCAAGTATCTGCCAAGATGGGATGGATGCCTCATCTTCTTGGACCTTTGGCTGTGCACCTTCCTCCTAAAGGACTATACTCAGTCAACATGAAAAATCTCATAAAATTGCAGCTGATATCCAAAACACTTAGGTTATTACAGTGTTCAAATATGCAACAAGAGAGTTTATCACTTAATTTGGTATTGTCTAAGAGATCATTTAATGAAAAGTACCTGCTCCACTGGATGTGTATCCTCGGCCATGAGGACAAAGCTTCTTGAAGGCCACAGTGCCTGGGAAGGGACAGACCTCACAGTTCTGCCCCCAGCCTCGGCCACCGTCACAGCAGCATTCAGACTTGGTGACGGCGTTCCTGTTGCTTGATCCGATTTGGCACATGCTTTGTAAGACTTCAGTGAAGCAGTAGCCCTCCCTGTTGTCTGGAAGACAAATTGTGCATCACAGAGAATCCTAATGGTGAATTCCACAGGGTCGTGAGATGTTGGGAACATAGTCAGAAATACAACAGAAGGGGCATACTTCACCCTGAGACTGTGGAACTGAGAGTGAAAGACTATCAGCAGTAAGAACGAGAGAATGACATCTAAGGAAAACAAAGACAAGAAATTTAGCAAAAAGTGGAAGAAAATAAGTTACAATATGCTTATAAAACTATGTTTCTGTTTGAATCCAGAGAAAAAGAACTGACTGAAAATCAGGACCAAAGAAATGTTGGAGCAGCTCCTGGCAGACTGAGACCATGGAACAGTCAGCTTTTATAGCAAGTCTGGTCTGACTGAGACTGAGGGATATGGTGAGCATAGGAAGAAGGAACTTGCAAGAGGACACCTACATACAAAGGCCTCTTTCCAAAGGCATGTAAATTCAAGACTGTGTTTTCTCACCATACATTTCTAAGTTTAATTTCAGCCCTCATTGCTGCTATGCAAGTGAGAGCTCATTCAGGTGTAAATTGGGACTTACCAAGGCACTCGTCCTGGGTGTCGCTGACCGTGAATCCCTCGTTGCACTCACACCTGTAACTCCCCACTGTGTTCACACAACGGCCATTCTCACAGAGCCCAGGTTTGGTCTGACATTCATTCTCATCTGCATTTTTGAAATTTTATGACAAAAAATCATGTTCATTATTAGATTAATGTAGGTAAGAGGTTGGTATGGAACTCTTATGCTGAGCGTTCTGCCTAAGCTTCAATTTTTTTTTCTTTTTCTTATATTTTAAAGTTCCTTTTTTTCAATTTTCAGAGGAAAGATGGCTATTTAGCTCACAATTGTTAAAATATATATTTTTTATCTGCAGTACATTCCTCACTGGTTTTCAAATTTTTTCATAGTTACAGCTGCACTTCTGAATGCCATCCAATGTTTAAAAAAAATTCAGACCTACTTTTATTCATGCTAGCAGAGATAAAAAAGCCTACAGCAACCACCCCAAATCCTCACCTTTTTCCCTCAGAGCATGCAGCAGCAGCAGTACAAACTGATTGTAAAGACACTCACACCCACACTTACTGCCCACATTAAGTAGAAGCAGTAAGTAGCTTACTGCCACAGTAAGTACTGAACAGCAAAACCAAGTGTGTGCAGCACCAACAGATCCATTACACAAGCAGTTGTACAGTTCTGCCCCTGAGTTTCTTAACACTTTGTTAAATCCAGATTTTTAGTCCTGCTGAGGAACTGTGTATTTCAAGAGCTTCAACACTTCAGTGTCACTTACCTATACAGCCTTCCCCGTCTGGTCTGCGTTGATACCCAGGCCCACAGATGCACATATAGGTGCCAATTAGGTTTTTGCATTCCATCTGTTTTGAGTCACAGTCATGAATTCCTTCTTCACACTCATTCTGATCTAAAACAAAAGGTTTAGACTTTATTATATAGAGATATGATCCTGGAAATTCACAATAGTAAATTCTGACTTTGGAATCTCAGTCATAATCAAACCCTACACATACATTTATTGTTCTAAACCAACCATAAAATATACTAGCCTTGAGCAAATTGATTTCTCCCAAATGCCCATTTTTAGGGCAAGACAAAACCACATCATCTGATATGACCTCACTTTAGGCAGATGTATAAATTTACTGGCAGGACAGGCCTAGTACAATCAAGTGCATAATGCAAACCATAGAATATCATCCCAAATTCTTTCTGACTCAGTTACTTCCTGGGATTAAAACTCTGGCCCAACAGTGCAGTAAGTCAGAGCCCTGCCCCTGTAGGAACTGAAATCATTATCTCCCAAGTGTGAGAGTCTGGTAGGAGCTTTACCTCTGCACATTCTCCGGTCCTCCCGCAGAACGTACCCCCCGGGGCACTTGCACTCGTAGGATCCAAAAGTGTTCACGCAGCGGAAAGCGCAGAGCAGGGGGTTCTGAATGCACTCATTGACATCTGGATTTGGAGTGACAAAGACCATGGGGGAAGGGAAACACGTGTAAAACAGCAGACTTGAGTGCACAGGTTTTATGTACAGGCAATACCCCAGATCCCAGTTTACTGAGGACTAGATTTTAATAGTTGAGGACACTTGGTTCTAAGTCTTCATGGATTTCTGTGGAGAAGCAGGCACCAGACACACCAGGATGTTTGCACAGCTACCTGAAGTTTCAACAAGTGTCAACAGCAAGCAGCCAATGGAAATAATTTCCAGATCCATGCTGCCAAAATACTTACTCAGTTAAAACTGTATCATTTCCACACCTAGGTTCATTTTTCTTTGATTGAGTATTTAAATTCTACATGCACTAATTCAGCTTCCCCATAAACTGAATTCCATGAAACAATATCCTTACTAGAAACATTTTTTTGAAGTGCATTTACATACAGCCTGTCTTACTTGAGTAATTACAGCTATATAATGATATTTATGCACTCTGCTAGCTCCTCCTCTGAAATTTGAGCTTTTACCCAAATTCCACAGGGAAGTGAATGAAGCTCTAACTGTACATAAAAATAATGCAATCTGATGCAAAAATAGAGGCATTCTTTTGCAGGGGCTTGCAGAGAAATAGATTGTGGCAGATAATTTAGGAACAGCTGTGTCAAGTCAGAGGACAGTGTCAGAACGTCCTAGGACATTCTCCTCTCCCTGATTGTAACAGAAGGAGACAAATATTAAAAACCTCATACCATGTTTGCAGAGATCTTTCCCCTGATACAGCCTCTCAGTTTAAGGACTTCCACAGCCAAAAGCCACAACCAAACTATCAAGTTTAATTTCCACAGATGGATTCCCACACAAATTTGTATAATGTCTTTCTGGGTCAACTTATACTTGTGGCCTCACGAATATTCTGCAGCAAAGAGTTCAACAACTTATTTAAGTACCATACATATAATAATGTTTGCTTTGGTTTGTCTAAAAGGGTCCCTCTATTTTGGGTACTTTTACCACTTGTGGCTTTATAAAATCATATATCTCTTCAACCACATTTTCCACATTGAAAAATTCTAATTTATTTTCTGAGTGTCCTTTCTATACCTCTAATTTTCCTTACTTCTCTTTGTGCATTTTCAAATTTTAATTTTTGAAATGGGAGACCAAAGCATGAAAAATATTCAGCTTAAGGATACAATGGTAATTACTGAGTATTGTATTTTCTCGTTTGTTCCCTGTTTCTTCCCTAATTCACTCAAGTAGCCCATTTCCTCTCTTCATCATCCACAGTGAGTCTCTTCACTCAAGGAGGTAGGCAAGAAGCATACACACAGTAAGCAGCACTTATGGGAACTGTTCTGAAGAGAATGCACTCCAACATGCTCCTCTCTGGGCAGTCCCTTAGTAGATAACACCTGAAAATCTGTCCATTCCAGCGCCAGTAAGAAAAACATACTACAATTCAAGGTGGATACAGGGAGGAGGAGCCCATTTTCCCATTTCAGATAAAGAGGTATTGTTCCAAGTGTCCATATTTTATTTTTAAAGCTGCTTTACTTGCCTCAGCTGTTTTCAAAATCCGAGAACACAATTAGAACAGTCCTTAGCACATGGGAGTCTCACCTTCACAGGTCATCATTGGCCCAGGCTCAAATCCTTCTACACAGGTGCATTCAAAGCCTCCTATCACATTCCTGCAAGTTCCATTTCCACATGGGTTTCCAACAGCACATTCATCAGTATCTGCAAGTAGTTAGACAAAGGCAAGAATACATGGTTATACTCAAACAAAATGATAAAAAATCTATGCTGTTGATGTACAACGAGAAAAATAGAAAATGCAAGAACTAAAAGTACTGAACTAGAACCACAGACTTCTTCACAGAATAATTTGGGATTGCTAGAAGTTATCTGGGTCAAACACCCAGCCAGACCAGGGCCAACTTGGAGCAAATTGCTCAGGCCCTCCCCTGGCAGGTTTTAAGCTCTAAAAAGAGATGAAGACTCCACAATGTTAGAATAAAATAACCCCACTGATCCTTAATGCCACACTTAGCAACTCAGGAGAATCTTTAAAATGGAAGCTGGAACAGCTATACTTACCCACACATTCTGCTCCTTGTAGGATGTAACCATAGGGACATTCACAGCGGAAAGATCCATCTGTGTTGATACACTGCCCAAATTTACAGTTATCAGGATCAAGGCACTCATCCACATCTTAACCAGAAATAAAAACAACACAGTAAGTGCAACTGGCTTCATGTGCTTTTAGACTTCTTGCAAAGAATAAGTGTTCTGGCAAGAAATATTTCTGAGATCACAAAAAATACTAATATTTAAATTCTGACATATTAGGATTAGGGCACAGTTTGTTTTGCAGGCCAGCTTTCAGAATGCAGAAAAGAAACCGCTTCTAAATGTCAGATATAAACCTAGCTACAGGGAGAGCAGCAGATATGAAAAGCAGTAGTCATCCAGTGCTCCTTAAATGCAAACTTTTGCCAATAAGCCTGAAGTGCTGTTTGTCTTGGGAGAGAACAGAATGTACTGAAGGGATCTGGGAAACTGTGGTTTGCACTTCAGGAGGATTAAAACCATTTACTGTAAATAGGCTACACATATTGTATAAGAAAAGACTAAGTATGCTACGTGACATTAGATCCATTCTCTACATCCTACATAGGTTTCCTAGCCCTAAAAAGACGTTTAATTTCTGATACTAGAGATATTCAAGGTGGAATTTGAAATCATTATGAAAAATTGGGGAAGATAAAAGGTATAGAAGTTTCCATAATTCATGGCTTTGGAAAAAGTTGCAGAAGTGTTATTCTCAATTGAAATGGAGAATGGCTTACAGGTGGAAAAGGGACACTGACACAAAAGTGTCACCATGCAGTTCAGGCACTTACCCAGCCTTGCATCACCAGGTCCAACAAGGATGCCAATTCCAAATGGACAAATCTGTCTGAATGCCTCTGAAAAAAACCCATAACAATTAAACCACACATTAAATATATATTGGCAGTCAGCATTCCACACAAACTACAGGTAACCACTGCAACCAGTTCATCATCTTCAGGTCCAGAAAATAAAGTATGGAAATGTATAAACTTATAATTTCATATTCATACAAAAACTATATGTTTGCTTACATTTCATTCTCCTGTACATATATGTATAAAATTCAGTGAATAATTAGCAGTATTTAACTTCCTCAAGAAACAAACTAATGCAGCATTTCTATTTTAGAAGTATCAGTAGTAGTGACTGCGTTTTTTTCTGTTGCAAAAGTAAAATTTCCTACATTTTCTGAAGAAGGCATAATTTAATCCAGACTCAGCTATCTTAAAGCTATTTCTTTTTTAAAAGATGAGAAAAAGGGCCTTGATATCCTTTGGGAGAGTTTTGACTGTGAAAAGTACATGTGCTGACACTTCAAGGAAATGCTGCAATATAAGCTGTGCTTTTCAACTGACTTTGGTTCACATGGTCCATGTCAATGGAATGAAACATGCACAGGCAATAGGCCTAGAAGAAATATTGCAACTGGCACTTCTAATTCTCTTTTCTGACCTCAGCTTTGGTGAGGATTTTCTGCAAAACATCTTCATGACTAATGAATGAAAAGAACTGCAATCATGTATTGCTGAAACCAGTAATGCTGTTAACCGCATTTGTCAGCACGAATTAAAGTCTGTTCAGCAAATTGCACCACGATGTTACAGAGGCCTGTTGAGTTGCTTGATGTCAAGTTACTCAGTCTTAAAAAGGATACTAACAAAGGAATGGGTTTCTTTAGCAATGGTCCAGGCAGGCTTTTCTTCCTCAGGGCCTGCATTTTCTTATCACCTGCTATTTTTGCAAATCATTGACATTGGTAAGATTGCAAATTTATATTTTCTTAAGAACAAAACTGAGATGCAGATCTAGATTAATTGTTTGAGATTTTATTTTAATTAGACTTCATGTTTATGGCACCTCTTCCTATACATATCTACAATTAGAAGAATTCCATTTTTGTCTTGCAGGAATTGCTACTCAGAGCCTATCAAGGACCTACTTGCTGCTTTCCACCTTCTGTATGTGATACCTCCACAGCAAAACACCCAGCACCTAAACACTGTAACAAATCTATAAGCAAAGGAGTAATATGTTTGGCATCTGACTATCCAAGGGACAGGGTTTTTTAGACTGCAATTGCATCTACTTTACAGAGACCTATGACAATTACTGGGGTTAAACACCTTTAGAAAATTATTTTTCAGAATTCCTTCTAATAAGAATCCCAATCTACTTTCAGTTCAGACAGGCAGTATGGTAAGCTAGTCAATAACCCACCATCTGCTTCCTCTGGGCAGAGCTCACAGGGATCTCCCCATCCCTGTCCCTTTAAGGCACAGCAACATTCTTGTTTGGAGTGGTTTCGGGACTTTGGCACAGAACACTTTCCATCTTCAAACTTGGTAAAGCAGTAGCTCACTCTCAGATCTGCAAAGAGAAAAAAATTTGTTACAAGCAGTTAGGGCAACTTTGGCATAATTTTCACTTGGAGGTGTTAACTGCAAAATTACAGGATACCTCCCACCAAAATATACAACTTCCATCTAGCTCTGTTAATAGGGAGCATCACTGTCTCTGACTGTGGAAGATTTGATTAAGGAGGGAAGCTCCCTAGCTCAGTAAAGAAAAGCTATGGGACAATTTCTTACTTCAGTCATGGAAAAGCAAGGTTTTTTCTCTTTGGTCCAGCAGAAATGGAAGGGCTGTACTGTTCTATTATCCTCACTCCTCTTTGAAAAAAATTAATATTGCCTCATGAATTTATATTGTGTTACTAGTAAGAATCACTCAAGAAAAGAGATTTTCATCAAACTTGCAATGACAATATTGTGTAGGGCTAAAACGAGAGGCAATTTTCAACAGCCCTTTCCTTCCTCATTTTCTTTTCTTCCTCCTGTTTGTGTGTACCTCCTTTTCTTCCGGAGGTACACACAAACAAAGCAAACTCTCCCTGTGGCACTACATTTTATTCCTGTAGCTGGGTAACCAGGATGCTGGACAGAGCTGAGATCACAGACCACAAGCATGCAGCAGGCAGGGAGCTGGCAGCTCTCTGTGCTGGCAGGGGGACAGCAGCAGGGCAGTTATGGAAGCAGCTGCGCATCCAGTTTTCCGGCTGCAGCATCAATGCTGGGCACTGTCCAAGTTTTAACAAAGTCCTAGGTAATGGGAAGTTTTAAACAAAACTTTGTTTGGCCTGAGATACTTGAAAAAAGAACAGTCCTCTTTAGGGCATGGAGAGAAGCCCTTTTGAAGTTCATACACAAGTGTGCATTTTCTACTGACATTGTGTGGAACAGTGGTCTGTGTTAAAAAAGTAGAAGATTGGGCTGCATTGTTTTTTATGATTTTGTTTCTTGGTGGATTTTTGTGAATTTTTTTCTTCTTATCTGAAGAAAAAAAACCCCTCAGACTGAAGGAACTTCATTTATACATGCTACATAAACACACCTAAAACATGCTTTCTTGATGTTGAGTGAAGTAACTGTGCCAAACTGCATGGTGGTTTGAAGACTTGGATGAATGTTTACTGCAGGTTGGATTCATTTTTACCAAAACCACAATTTCATTTATCCTACTGTGAAGGGAAGAACTTGCTATGGTGTCAACAAGCATCAATGCTCTGTGCCAAGCAAAACTACAGAGGTCCTTATAAAGGTCTTATCAGTGGTTCCCACTGTGCACAGTGTATAGGACATTGAATGTTGTATCTCATCATTTCCAAAGCCTTTAAAGCAACTCACTCCCTAATTTGTTGTGCTTGTTCTTTATACAAAAAATAAACCTGTGGCTTTTAATTACTAGATATTCAGCTTTTAACATCTCATCGGTTACTGCCCATGTTTTGCCTCTGAACTGTGTATGCAGTAATCTGGAAGCCAAAGACACCTCAGATTTCCCTAAGCAGATGGGTGCTTATTGTCCACACAACATTGCTTGCAAATTTTTTCTAACAGTCTTTTTTTCCACCCACATGCTTGCAGAGAGGATCAACATATAACAAGTGTTATGGTGAATATGGTAAGTGCTAAGCAGAGCCTGGAAACTGGAAATGCTGCCTTTAGTCTCCTGCCTGTATTCATGCTCCATCTCTGTGTCTTGTTGCTGTCTCCAAAGAGTCCAGGTACCCCCAACATTTCTTCCAGGGGTGCAAGAAAGGATTTCAGGACAACATAATTTCTTTGCTTAACCTGGAGCATTTAACATTAACTTCACCCTTTTATTGCAGCGTTCTGTTTAATGAAAAACAGATGTCAGGGCAAGACAGAACCTGGCCCCAGCTACAGAATTATCATGTTTTCCCTATGAAAAACACTGTTTGAGTCCAGAGCCTTCCTGCTGTATTAGAAACAGCTCGCTAAAAAGGCTTTTATGAAACAGCAAACAAAATTTGAAATGCCAGAAAATAGGAATGAACTTACCTTGGCATCGTCTTCCTGTGGAAGACAATACAAAGCCTTCTGGACACAGACATTTGAAACTGCCTGGAGTGTTGCTGCATGTGCCCAGGGCACAAATTTCTGGCTGTTCCACACACTCATCAATGTCTGTAAGAAGGAGTAATTAAAGAGATGAGAAATAATAATATATACACTGGCAGTTGTACTACATAAAGTGCAATTTTACATCATCACTGATATCTATCATATTTAACAAACAAAAAAGCCTAAAAAATGAACAGAAAGCAGAAGCAGTAATCCAAGTGAAAAATCCACTGTTAGTTTTCAAATCCTCAAGCAGTGGGCAAACTTCAGCAATGTACCACCATGGAAATAGCCTGGGATTGTATTTTTCTAGGGTTCAGAGCAAGTAGTTCTGGTTCAAACAGATGTTGGTGAGACCTTTTCTAGGAAGTGAGAGAATTACTAGTGGCTACAGTTCAGAACTGCAGACTGCCACAAAAGACTAAACATTACTCACATTTAAATCCAAAGGAAATAGGTAACAACTGTGAGCAGTTAAGAAAGAGACTGAAGAAGGATTGTTCTGTACACACCTTCACACTTGTCATTCTGCAGGATGTATCCAGGAGGACAAATACATCTGAATGAGCCATCCAAGTTCTGGCATGTGCCTGGTGAACATTTTCCAGGCTCCAGTGCACACTCATTGATATCTAGAAGAAAAAAAAAGGCAATTTATTTGAGTTAATTGCTGTTATCTCAATAAATCTCTGACTGAGACCACTTTCATTTTGATTCCCTCGAATTGAAGGTGGAATTTTTCAGGAGTGGGAGGAGTCATCTTGTCCTCCTGACATGGTTCCCTCTGCTAAGTGTGATAATGGCAGTGTGACAGTTCTCTCTGAACCTACTGTTTCACTAAACATTCCGGCTCAAGGTTTGCTGCACTTTTTTCAACCCTTAAAAGGATTTTAAGCACTCACCAACACAAGTCCTTCCATCCAGAGCCACCTCATAGCCATCATTGCAGAGACACTGGAAGGACCCAATGGTGTTCACACACTGACCATTTCTGCAGAGCATTCCATTTCCACTTGCACACTCATCCACATCTAAGAAAAATAACATTGAAAGATGTCAGAAACATCAGCAACAATGGAAACTGGGTAGGTGAGATTTCTGCTTCTTCCATATCAACAAAGTAACAGATAACACAATTCCATTTCAAAAGCAAGTGAGAAGAAATTACTATATTATAAGTTTGTCAGAGCAGGAGTAAAACCCAAATGTTCCTGTATCTTGTGCCAACATTCAAGTAGCTCTAGAAAAGTGAGCAGTGCATAATCAAAGAGTCCTTTTGAGACTGACAAACTAGGGTTTTGTCTTTAATCATGGAGATCATGCAAAAGAGAAGATGGTACTTTTATTAGAAGTAGAAAGTCTCAGGAACACGTGCCTGGGCTCAGCACTCCTCACCTATGCAGTCGTTGTTGTGTGAGAGGATGAAGCCCAGGTTGCAGCGGCAGTTGAAGGAGCCAATGGTGTTCCTGCAGGTCCCATTGCCACAGGCATCTCTCTCACACTCATTAATATCTATGAAGGAACAGGAGAGAAATAATCTACTGCCAACAGACTGAATAGAAAAGATTGTCCTGTCTCCCCAAAAAGAAGATTTTACATAGGTTTACTCACTTGAAATTAACATCTACAAAAATAATCAAGGGTCCAACAGTAATTTACTTTACTGTGGCTCTTATATCACCCTTTTCAAAGTAAGTGTATGCTATCTTTAATGGTAAGCATTCTGAAATTTCAACTTGTTCATACAACACACAACTGACAACTGTGAATGGGTTAAATAAAAAATTCCCTTGTTAATGAAGATGACTGTTCTGAAAAAGGTTTTTTTCTGGCAAGGAATCTACCCTTCATTCACTCTATTAACAAGTAGGCCATATATAACTGCTGCATTGCAATATTAATCTATTAAATTTCTTGCCTAAAGGAAAGAATGAGACAAGATGCTCCAGAAAATTCTAAGAATGAAATATTTTCTTCAGAAATTAAAGCATCAGCAGTTCATTAGACAGGATATGCAATTTTAAAGTTTCACTCTAATGGGATGGTTTTCATTCAGTATCAGCTTTTTATCATCTCTAATGGCCAATTTTGCACCTTTGTCTGGTGGGAAATTGGTCACTATCTCAGACCTTGTAATGCAACTCCTCATTACAGAGAGGACAGATTTAGTAACTGTTTTAATGGGAACCTAAGTTCAGTTTAACTGGATATACTTGCCTATACACATTGTCCTGTCATCGTTGGTTTTAAATCCGTTGTGACAAATGCAGTAGAAACTTCCAACAGTATCAATACACTGCCCATGGCTGCAGATATTGGGAATTTCCTGACATTCATTCCGATCTGAAAACAAAAAGGTGCAGTGAAAGTTAAGGCTTCTAAACAAGAAGGCTGGAAAGATGCAATAGCAGCAACCAAGACAGTATCCAGTGCATGGCCTAACTTAAAATAGTATTTTTAATTTATTAATGACAAAAACATTATCAAGTAAATTGCAGGAAAGGGGCTTACTTGCATGTAAATTACCTCTTCCCTTATCTGTGGACCTGAAAAAAATTTAGGTTAAAAACTATACTTAGAAAACTCAAATTCTTGCTGGAGGGGAAGCATATCACCATGGCTCACTAAAAGCAGAATTAATGACACAAGATTGGAAAGGGTCTGAGTCTGACTGAAGGAGATATGAAAGAGGCATATGAATCACAGTTTGCATTCTCCTCATGAAAGCAGCTACTTGCATTTAGCCACATTTGATCATAGCACAAATTGCATGATCAACACATGGAAGTGAACAGAACAGAAAGGGAGACAAACATCACACTCTTCTCACTAGGCTTACAGACAGATAAAAGGTACTGGATTTATCAACTCATCATGCAGAGAGAAAACAGGCACACATACATGTGTTGCAACATCCATGAAATGTGGTGATCCTATAAACTGGACAGAGCTCAAACAGCAAGAAGAGTTCCTGCTATATGGAGTCAGGGGATATTTTGTATAATTCTGCAGAGAAGGAGGAGAGCTCTCCTGCCAGCATGTGATTGCTGCCTTACAATAGCAGGGCATCTCTTATACTTGTTCAACAGCCAACTGCTTCCTGCTACTCTCGTTAGAAATGCTTTCAGGCAGAGCCCAGGATTCTGTCAATAGTAAGTGAAATAAAATGTTAACAAACAAAATGTTTGCTCTCTGGTATAGTTTCTTCCATGGCAAATCAGAAACATCAGATGAGGTGTTTCTGTTGACCTCATCTGTTGATCTCATCACCACCAAGAGCTGGTTTGATTCAACATGCTTCCTTCCTTCCTATGCTGCAGCTCCAAAATATGAGAACTGACGTGCTGCCATAAGCTTGTATTAAAATTGATTAGGCTCTAGTGCTCAGTAATTTTCTTTTATACACCATCTTTCTTTTATACATTTACATGCAATCTAAGCCAAGCAGATGCAGTTTCTCAGCAAACCATCCCCAGGTCATTGCAAAAATAAGAGTCAAATTGTTCCTAATTGCAAAGAACTTCATGTACTAAATTTCATTTTCCTGCCTCTCTTCTGCACTGTACTTGGCACAGGGACAATCAGCACATGGACAATCCTGACATCTCCATCCCCAGGATCTCTGTACATCCCATGGGACCGTGAGTAACTCTGGATGGATGTGCACTGATGACCAAGCCCTCCCAATGCTAATGCTAATTAGCAGTTTGCTATTATTAGCAGTACTGCTAATTACAGTCTGAA
The DNA here is from genome assembly GCA_013399455.1 of Anthoscopus minutus. Classification (NCBI taxonomy): domain Eukaryota; kingdom Metazoa; phylum Chordata; class Aves; order Passeriformes; family Paridae; genus Anthoscopus; species Anthoscopus minutus. The sequence continues at coordinate 83,687 of VWYI01028380.1, forward strand.
GGAGGCAGAAGGAAAGCCAATGCTATCTTAAGAACTCCTTAACTTCACAGCAGAGGAGAACAGAGACAAAAGAAAAACTTTGCCTCTGGTGCTTTGGGGGCAAATTAAGAGCCAGGTCAAAATTAATTTATAAGAAAAATTCTTTATTTTACCACAATAGAGAGTACCAGAAGAATGCTATCTTGAAGGTAAGATAAATGCAGTACTCCTAGTTCTAGTGGCTTTGATATATTGGGTTTGACTCATAGCACATAAACTACCAGGGCGTGATCATTTTCCATGGTAGCACGGCTGACCCAATACTGCAAGGTGTTTGCCTCTCTCTGCTCCCAGCAGAGTGGTTGGCAATTTCCTTCCTCTGCTGGATCATGTACTTTTTCAACCACTTTTATTTTTACTCTAATTGTGTAACTTTATTTTCACCAAATATAAAATAGGAGCAAAATACAGGGAAGTATTACTGTTTGTGCCAATTCATCCTTGGAATTGTAACCCGTATCAGAACCTTTCTTTGCTCTTCCTGTACTGCTGTAATGAACCCTTAACAACAACAATTACATTAGGAACATATTGAATATTTACATGTGCCACTGCATAGCTGAACAAAGCAAAGTTTTAGTTCCCATAGTAGTGTTCTGATTTTCCCTACACCCTTTCCCCACAAGGGTCACATGAAACAATGAAAAACTGCACTGCAGGGAAAAGTGCACTTCCTAAAACTCAAGTACTCAGAAGCAAAAACCCAAGGATAATGTTTCTAGCTTCCGTTGTAATTCTTATTTTGTTCAGAAATGTATACAGTATATAATATTTACAGCAGCTTAGCCCACTGCAGTCTTTAAAATCTCAGCAATTCTTCAAGTAAGCAAGGTAACATGAATGCCTCTCTGGACTAAGATATTGTAATAAAAAACAAATAGATTAGAAAACTCCAGTTCTACTCAGTGAGTATTTAAAAATAATGTTATGGGTCATGTTTAAATCTATATCAAAGTTAGGAAATTCAACAATAAGATTTTCAAGTTAGTTATTGCATACAGGCAAGCAGATAAGGCTACCTTATCAAGACAGGCTCTAGCAGCAAGCAGGGAATTATTTGTAGAAATACAAGTGGAAAATAAATGCTAAAACGCATATAGCAAATCATAATGAGAATGAGAAAATACAGAAAGGTAGTGCATCAAATGGTCTTCCCCTCCTAGACGATGGCTAAAGGAAAATGCTTGCATTTGGTGGGATAAAATGAAAGACAAACACTACTTAGTTCTTTAACTCCCACTGACACATCCAGGGGATGGGCTTGGAATTACCTCAGTGTTTATGGGATGCCCTGAAGAGGAGAGTTCTTGAAGCTTAGCTCATCTCATCTCCCTTCTAGAGAGGAGAGCTGTTTTTTCAAGCCCTTTAAAATCCCCTCATGCCTGCAGCCCTCCCAGACACTCACCAGTGCAGTGCCCCGTGGATGTGAACCTGTAGCCAGGTTTGCAGTCACAGCGGTAGCTCCCGGCTGTGTTCACACACTCTGCGTTTTGCTGGCAAACCGGTCCGTTCTGGCATTCATCAATATCTGTCCAGACAAAAGAGGAATTTGATTTTTATAGTAAGCAGGGAGGGAAAGATATCAAAACTGTATTTTTTAAGCGTACAGGTACTAGTAGCTCTCAATGTAAACATCATCACAAAGCTTTAGGCAAAAAAATGTTGATCCATTTTCCTTACTTCAGGTGCTGCAAAAGAACTTTATCTCCCCAGAAATGTAACTGGTTTTCACTTAGAAGCAGCACACAGAAGATTTTACTCAAAGCTCTCAATGCCTTGCCTGCAGCACCCAAGTTGTCAGTAGTCATAACACACACCAGAGAATGACAACAACTCATACGCTACCTTCAGTTTCTCAATTAAACCGACTATTTCAATGTTAGGGAATGTTTAAACTAGAAAAAAAAACCCATCTGTTTATATTTTTTACAAAATTATTTGTTCCATTAGAAAAAATATGTTGGAATTAAAAACATTGTGCTCATGATCTGACTCAAGACTACTATTTTTTTCTTAGATTTACTGCCAAATGTGAAAAAAACACATCTTCCCATGACTGCTGACTCATGTGTCTTCAAGGCCTTAGATGTCTGACAGAATATGTGATACTTTCCATGCAAAATAATTCAAAATGTCTGAATTAACACAGACTTATTACACTGATAGCAGTATTTCCCCCTCATTAAGGATGAATTCTGATTTGGCAGTGTCTAAGTTGCCAGCTGGTGAAACACCATTCCTCTGAACGAGAGCAGCACTCTACCTTCACAGATCAGGAGCTTGTCATTGTAGAAGAAACCCACAGGACACTCGCATCGGAAGCTGCCAACCATGTTTATACAGATCCCATTTTCACACACTCCAGGAATTTCTCTGCATTCATCAATATCTGCAAGAATAATTTTTTCTTTTAATACTTGTATTGATCACTTCATGGAATCTTCTGCTACAGAGTATGTCTTTATGCATTTACCCTTTAAGATAATTATTAAATATATAGTGCAAGCATCAGAATGTTCCCAACTGAACAGTGAGCAAGTCATTCCAAACTGTGGAAATCTAGGTATTTCCTGCTTTTTCAGGTTCTGACTCTTCTCTGTACTGAAGGTATATTTGGCTACAGAGGAAGACATGTCCTTCCTCATATCTCCCATGCAGAGCCCTGATGAACCTCATCACCTTCCCAAGTGCCACAGTGGAGTCATTGGGAAGAGCCAAACAGAAAGACAATGGAATGTCTTTGCTTTAATACAGGAGAGCATGACTGAATGCAAACACTTATCAGAATTAGTTTTGCATTGTTTTATTATGGTTATTCTGAAAAGGCTTTCAGGGTCTTATGTAACAGTTTGAAAGTGCCAATGGCAGGTAACATCTGAAGTGCTGCCAACATGCTATTAATTAGATTGATTAAGCCAGGCAGCCAGCACTTGCCAATGCTTTATATACACTCCAGTTAAGTAACTGATTTTGGCAGGAAAAAACTCAGCTGCTACTACAATTATATGTCTTGCCTATTGGGTCCTTACACATCTTAATATTCTGACATGAGAGAGTTCAGAGACTCCTCCAAAGTCTGCCTTTAGTAAACACTCACATATGCATTGAGGTACACAATCAGAGAATATGATGGGAAATTGTCAGCTAACAGTAGTTTCCATCAGATAATATCCATCAGATAATGTGGGTTTGTTTGGTTTGTTTTTTGGGTTTCTGCTGCTGATGCTGATGAAGGGCCCAATTAGCTTGAGCAGACTCTGCAACAATCTGGACTAATGCTAATAGCCAGAAGGGGAAACTTTGCTTTCAATAAATGACCTTGTAAATAATAAATATTGTGCATTTCTGTAAGCTCTTTAAAAATTACATTCACCACTTTACTAGAAGTATTTTTATCTAACTAGCTAAACACTGCACCAAAACAACGGTAAGGCATCTGATTACTTCTTATATGCCATCTCTGTTACAGCGTACATTATCTGCTTTTCATTTGCATTTTAGTGTAAATGAAAACAAAAGGGAGTCCCATTAGGGATTTACTCAATTCCTTGTCCTAAAATTCCTCCTTCTCTCCCTCTTCTTGTTTTGCAATTTGTTACTCACGATTCAAATGTAACACACAATAACATATGTGAGAAATATTCCAGCTGAGCAGAAAAAAGGATTTTTGTGTCAAACCAATACCCAGGGGGACTGATGTGAAATGTCAGACTAAATCTTGCTTCAGTTTGAAGGAAAGACTCCCAGTTCCTCTCAGACCAAATGCTGGTTGGCCTTACTCCCAGACCTCTCATTCCCGGTATCTGTGCCCTGCTCATGCAGCCCTGATTACAGTTTCTTTGGAGCTCTGTGTTGCCTTGATTACAAGCAGCTGTCACTGCTGCCAGCTAAGGGTAGCCAGGCTACTCTTTTCTGCCAGGCAGAAAGTTTGCACTTAAGTTGGACTTAAGAGGGTTGAACTCCATTACACTGTTTAATTGTTATTCCTCACAGGAAAAAAAAAATCAACTGGGAAAGCAAACCTCCCCTCTTCCCTGGGCACAGGTAGCATGGAATTTAGTTCAAAACATAAATTACAGCTCACCAACTGGTAATCCTGTATAAATGTCAATGAAGAAGCCAGGCCTTTGACTTCCACAGAGAGTGGAGAATTCATCTGCAACAGGAAAGCAGAACAGTGATTAAAGCATTTGGAATTAATTAACAGACAAAAATTCATCATATGCTCTGGCCAAGAAAGTTGTTCTACTCTTTCAGCACCTGCAAGGCACACAGAGGTAGGCAGCCCCTTTCCCAAACTCACCATGTGAGTTTCGTTGGATTCTTATCCAGTTGGGATCACATGCTTATTTCATTCTGCTTCTGCCTATCCCTGTGCATTACAGTGTTTGCACACAATTTCAGACATGACTCTTAAAAACCTCGACTACAAGTTGGCAGTTAATCAAGTGCCTAGGAAATTGCTCCTAAAGCAAACCACCTCAAACCAGGGTGGGATGTGCTGCAGTTTCACCCAGTGTGGAAGGGTCATGTATGCCCACACAATTAACAAAGACACTCCTCCAACTTACATTTGGCTGCTCAAGACAGATCACTGTCAGAGCACACCAAGGTATCTCTGTAAGCCCCTGGTTGCTCATGGCAAACAGCAATCAAGGCAGAGTAGACCAGATCTCATATTTGTTGGAGCAATACCAATAAAATCTTGGTCAGTGCCTCAACATTGGATGAACAAGCACTTGCAAAGAGATGCATTAATCAAAATAGAGGATGAAGTCTCTGAGACAGTGAAACTGGCACAAGGTTGGCACAACCCAGCAGCATGGACACAAATCACTCCACATATGCCTTCACTGTGACTATGGCTGATCCAGGACAAGGAGGCAACTAATCCCTTCATTTTGGACACACAGGAGCAGAAAAAGACATAGCATCTCTAATGGTATTACACCCATGAATAGTAATTATGATGTTACCAAGGCCTAGAGATAGCTTTGCAATGCAAAAATGTACCTGTGCTCGGGATAGGACACTGTTCACAAGGCTTATTCCATGCACGCCCAATGTTGTAGGAACAGCAGCACATTTTCTTGGTCATATTGAAGAGCAGCTCACCATCACAGGTTTGATTGTCAGCATAGTAATTTCTGTAACACAGACTTCTTCTCATATCTGTGAAAATCAAGAAAACCTCAGGCCAATGCAGTAGGCAACTCTTGGGGAAGATGATCTCCCTGGCCCAATGCACTAAGATAAAGCTCTAAAGAAACCCCAGTACATACCCATGCAGTTGTTTCCTCCATTGACTTGCATGTAATCAGGAGGGCAGATGCAGGTGTAGTTCCCAACAGTATTGTAACATGTGCCAGGCCCACAAATGCCAGGTGTCTCACACTCATTCACATCTAGAAGAGAGCAAACAGACAGTGATTGAGTGGCCACAGAAGCTTTCTTGTTGTGCTGCTGAGAACAAAAATGTCTGAGTAATGCCTGAGGTAGGAAGGTACTGGTGGAGAAGAGCTGAAGGGGCTCTGAGGATGGTCATGGTGGAGTGAAGCCACACAGAGAAGGAAGTGGCAGCACAGGTGACCATGGAAAGCCCAGCTTTTTTGCATTTTTGATGCAAAGAAGGGTACTCTGATATGTCTGGATAGGTCAGAAACAGCAATTTGCATTTTGCATCTGTTGTACAAAAATAGTATTCATTCTGGATTCATTCTGGATTCTTTTACTTCTGGATTCATTTAACTAAGTACTATTTAAAAAAAAATATCTAACCAAAACCAAACACAACACAATATCCAAAACACCTTAGTTCCCAAAAGGTCAAAAATATGTCCCCAGACTTAAAATTTTAGAGTGTCTTTGACACACCACTCAGCATCTGTCGGGGTGCATAAGCATAATGTGGATGAAGCACTTTGGTGCAGCCTTAATTTAGGGCCTGAATGTTTTCTCTTTCTGCAGTGTTTTGCACCTCATAGGGACTACATAAACAATATTAACAATCTGGAAGACTGAAGACAACCTGGACAACAGGAGATTTTAGAACTTGATGGGTCACTTAAGGTTTTATATCTAGTACACCTTGAGAGTGGCACATAATGTGACATATACTTCTGACTGTGCTATGGAAAGGAAAATGTTTTGCAGTACAATCAATGCTTTCAGTTGACCATTGGATCAGCAGGAGTGGAAAAAAGCAGTGGAAAAATGCATGGACACACAATTCTACCAGATTCATGGGGAAAGTTTGTTCTTTTATCTGACTGCTTATTGATTGCCCATTACCAAACAGCTATTTTTTATAGCCAGTTAGCAAATTATGTCTTACTCATAGAAAAAATTGCTGGGTTTTCCAGGTTTTGATCAAAATATGATAATTTTAAAAAAAGAAACTTGCATATCTTTCAACATGGTCAAGAAGGAATTTTCACACTCTTAATGCAAGATTTCAACTTGTTCAATTTTCCCACCCTAGAGCTTTACACTTCTTAGTCTGGTTATGCTCCTTTTCAAGGGAATATTAATTCTCTGCATATTGATCTGTCATTATTTTCAAAGAATAAAGCAGAAGACTAGTTAAGTGAAAGCTCCATACCATCACACACCCGAGTCTCTTCATTCAAGTAGTATCCTGATGGACACTGACACTGGAAGCTACCAAATGTATTAATACATTTTCCTCCTTGGCAAAGTCCAGGCAGTTCCTGACATTCATCAATATCTGTCCAAACAAATGCATAAACATTTAATTAATGTTTTCATTAAAAAAAAGACCCTCACTACAGAGTTTCAAAATTTCAGACATGTAAATATAGGAAATTGCAAACATTACCTTCTAATATAACTGTAATAGGGTTTGGTCGGAATCCTTCCCCTCCAGGGCAAAGAACCTTATATTCAGCTGAAAACAAAACAGATTTATGAGCATATGAATGCAGAAACATTTTCAGCACAATTATTTTTGAAAACAGATTAGATTATTACAGATAATTTAAATTTATAAACTAACCAGCTAGAGATGTTAGGTTTTAGTCTCTAACATCATCTATTATTGCATTTCATAAGGTAGTTTTCAATGTAATAGCAAACTTGCTCAGAAGTGACATCATCTCTTCTGACTAATCTTTATGAAAGACCAGTAAAGTTTTTGGTGAAGACTAGTGGAAGTCTGTCCCTTACATATCCACAATAAATACACACCAGTAATTTGAGCTACCTGGCTAAATCAGGAAAAAGCCCACCAAACACATTGCTGTGTTTAAGCCAGGAAATGCAGACTTACTTGTGTTCACCAGTGGGCAGTGCTCACAGGGAACTCCCCAGGCTTTGCCCAGGGAGCAGCAACAGGAGGCCTTGGAAACACCCACTCCAATCTCATTGCTGCAGAAGGTGCCACCGTTATCTCCCCGAGTTTTGATGTCCAGGTAACAGTTGCCAGATCGTGTATCTATTCACAATGCACATAATGACAAACACATCTTAGGGGAGAGCAAAGTGCAGCACACCCTCAGAGGGAGGCATACCTACAGATGGCTCACGTTTCTTGCAGGACACCAAAGCAATTAAGTTGTGTTGTCCAGGGCAGCCCAGTATTTTCCACTTTGGTAGGTTGTTAGTGTCCTATTCCTTGGCTTTTTTTGGCCTTTTCACAAAGTAGGAAATTTACTCATCAAGTCCAAGGACATGTCAGCCAGGCTTTTTCTCATTTTCCCTCAAATTTGTACCTCTTTCCAGTTTCAGATATCTACTGCTTTCTCTTCTACGTGAGGTTTACAAGCAGGAAAGCATCTACTAAATGTTAGAAATTTTGAACACATTAAAATTTGAGAAGCATCCCTACACCCTCTTAAACAAACAAAACCAAAAAATATTAGGATTACGAAGCAGTTGGAGCCTAACACAAGAGCATTTCCATTGGTCATGAAGCTGCACCTAGCCAAGTGCACTCAGTGCTCCAAGAGCATGGGTGGCTTCATGCCACAACTTAATTTGCCTGCCATCTTAGGGCCAGCTGGATGTACACTTAAGTTTGTTGAATTTTAAGATTGTCTCCTGCTTGCTGTAGGACAGCTCTAACAAGCCCCAAGGGGTTGGTTCTGGCAGCGGGGCACTGCTGGCATGGTGCATCAACTCTGGATATGCTCCTGCTGCCCTATTACAGCTTCTGAGCCAGGGGCAGTGGCATGGGAATTGAAGAGTCTGATCAAGCCCTTTCCCATGACCTGGGACTTTATTCCTAAGCTTGCAGCCCCTCTGTGGAACTTCACTTGTAAATAGCACAGGGAGTGGTCCCTTACCAACACATCCAACTCCAGTGGGATTCAGCTCAAAATCAGGAGGGCACTCACAGGTGTAACTACCAGCAGTGTTGATACATGTGCCACTAATGCAGGTTGTAGGGTCTGCACATTCATTAACATCTGCAAGAAAAAAACAGCACATGGTAAACAAATACTCAAGGACACTAAAAACCATTGATATATCAGGTGCCATATGCTGACCATCACAAATCCGTTAGTTACGAGATACTGGTCTCCAGAAAGCTCTAAAAAATAAACAGGCATTTCAGAAGAACAGTAGTCTGAGATGAATTCATCATTTCATAGGAAAAAGAAAAAAGTATTTTTCCTGAAAAAAATCTATCTATGAACAAGATTCACATAAAGCACTAAAAATAAAACTTAAGGGAAAAATACAAGACAAGGCCATAGCTTTCCATCCAGTACTGTACAAGGCACAACACATCTCCGCCAGAGGGGTTCTCTCTGATTTGTTTTTCCCCTTCTTAAGGACAACAGGAGAATAAAAAAGGTATGGAGAATCTTGTGTTATGCATCAGGGAAGTCTGTATTTTTCTACATCCAGTTTGATTTCTACATTTTCTTGAAAGAATTTCCTAAGGATCTGACCATGGCACTGACAGAAGATTAAAAAGCAAGTTGCTCAAAGTTTTACCTGTGCAGTTACCACCACTTCTGTCCAACTCGTAGCCCACTTCACACTCGCATCGGAAGAGTCCAGGGAGGTTATGACAAGTACCATAAACACAGATGTTAGGGAGTGAGCACTCATCAATATCTGATTAAGGAACAGGAGGAGAAAAAGATGAGATTTCCTTATCTTCTTGAGACATAGAAAACTGCAAAATTTTCAGCAGCATGGATCTGGAAGACAACAGCTTCTGCACACCATGTAAGAGAAGAAAAACTAACACAGAAGATTTATGTTGGAGCTTAAGGAATCTAATCCATAATGGTTTTTTGGGAAAAGGCTCCTTCCAATATCTTTGGAAGCTATGCCAGAAACCATCCTGGATTTTTAGTGGGCTAATCTGACAAGAAGCAATATTAAACATAGTAAAAGATATGCCTTAATGAAATGAAGTTTATTATAAACCAGCAGTCATCTGCACAAAGCTGGACACCAGCAAGAGAAGAAAGCCTATGCCCAGAGGTGAACTTCATGTTCATCTTCAGGTTTCTGCATTTTACAGATCTAAAGTTTGGCAAGCAGACACTTTCGAGCCTTTTCTCCAAATCACTGAGTCTGAATCCGTATTTACGGAATGCCACATGCACTGCACAAAGAACAACTAATTAGATACAATAAAAAAGCGTGTGTTTACAAAGGAGATTAAAATACTGCACTTAGTGTACACATCTGAGACACAAAGGCAAGCCTGTTTTAGCAACAGGAGCTAGCCTCTAAAAAAGCTATTTAAACTTAGCTAAAAGGTTTGAAAGTAAATTTTTTCATGAAACATTATGAAACCTAATATTGGTTTCACTTGAAGAAAAACTCACTCTCAAATTATTGCACTTGGTAGAAGAAGACAAGAACTGGACATCAGTGATCTTGATCAGTGATCAAGAAGAAATGGCAGCTGTCAGTGCCATTTGGATCACTAATCAGACCCCAAAATAACATATAATAAGATAGGTTTTGAAAAGCTGTTCTCTTTATATACAGCAGGTAGATGAATGTCTAGAGGTCCATAATAAATGTATGAAGGGCATAAAAGCAAATACTGTAAAAAATTTCATGCAGTTCTCAATAAAACCACAACAACAAACAATTGTAAAAAATTGGAACATAAAATACAATTAAGGCAGAATCTGTTGAGTGTTGTTTAAAGCTCACAAAGAATTACCTTCACATGCTTTCCCATCTACACTTGGCAAAAATCCCATATCACATTCACAGCGATACCCTCCAGGGGCATTGAGGCACTGCCCATTTTCACAGAGATTCAAGTTTTCTGAGCATTCATCGAGGTCTGTAAAAGGAAGGGATATTGCAAGTTAGCAGTGAAGATGGTTTTCTCACCAACAACTGAGCTGAAGCATCCAGTGTTACAAGCATTTTAATTATTCTATTTGAACGTGTGAAGAAGAAACTGCAATCTAGTTATGTGCAGAGGTTACAACATGTAACAGTTCTGTATAATTCTGACATGTTGCAAATACAGATTCCAATCAAAACGAAAATCAGAGAGGCACAGACTCTTAGAGTAGCTCCAGCTAGTAACAATGGAAGGCAGAAATAGGGTCAAATTTAGACTCAGAATGAGCACGTGAAATTTATTGTAGTTATTGTTTCTATTACAGCGAAGTGTAGAGGCAGTAACTGGGGGGAAAAAAAGAGGCTTTCTATGCAGTGAGCAAACATATGGTAATAGGTAGTTCTCCATGCCAAACATCAAAACACTAACAATAAGTGGCATGAAAAGAACTTCATCAAAACTAAACTACAGGTTAACAGCTGATGAGAAAAACAGCCTTGCTACTGGACTCCATTCACTTTCAGATAGACCATGGCCCTTATTCTTGAGCTGAAATGTTATATATCACAAAAACACCTCTCTATTGCAACAGAGTCTGGCTGGCAGCATGAGTTTTGAAAAGTCCATGGCTGGTAAATCAAAAATCACCTACCAGGGGGAATGCTGCACACTGCACACTTTGGCAGAGGGCTTACAGAACCTGAGTGCTCTAGTTTGAGTCTGTGCCACCTCTTGAATTCACAAACAATAAAGCATCCAAATAAAAATGTTCTACTGAATGCAAAAACTCTGTAAGCACTCCATCTGAAGGGTGTAGCTTACAGACTCCTGGAAATCATCATACAAGAAATTAACAAAGAGCAGTGGGTTAGGAAGGCCACTGAGGAAGCTGAATCAGATTCAAGATGAAATTATATGGAGAGAATTAAACAGAATTCCAAGGTCTGCTAAGAATTTGGAATTATTCAAATTCAGCCTTAAACCTGATAATCCAGATTCTCAGATGCTTTAAAAACCTGTTGTAGTTGATAAGAGTGCTGCTGATTTGCACCAGCTGAAAACCTGGCTCAGCAGCTCTGTCCCATGGCTCTGCTCCAAACAGCGTCACCCTCCACCGAGCATCCCCAGGCACACTGCAGTCCTCAGTGCAAGAGCTGGGCTCCTCATGACTAAGCACACATGAGCTAATCTGCTCTTCAAAGTAGAAGACTGTATTGTGGGTGGGAAACATCTCTCTAGCAAAGTTTTATAATCTCATTTACAGTTTATAAAATGAGGTTTCAGAGGCAGCTACTTCCTTCACTCTACATGCCAGCACTGCATCCTGACGCCAGCTCTCAGGATGATGGAGTAAGGAAGACAGACATCACACGCTCACTTGTGGAAAGGACAAACATTTTTAGGCAATTTTGTGAAGTAATTTTGATGTATATATCCTATTATGTAAGTATTAAGGTGAGTAGCCAATGGACTAGTTTACTAACTGGCCAAATTACATAATCAAGCATTGTTTTAATAATTTGCCACTTATTTCAACTAACAAGAAAAGCTCAAAAAAATTGCATTTTATCAAGGGATAAAAAAGTGATTGATTTAGACTATGTATAATGTATAATATTTCTTTTAAGCTATGGCAACCTAGGTGAAAGAGAAGACAATCAATGACATATTAATGAAAATTTCAAATGTTTAAAAGCTGTTTTTGTGTATTGGCTCATAGACTAACTTAGGTTGCATGGTACCACTGGAGTTCATCCTTTGCTTCCCTCAGACAGCTCACCTGTACAAGTGAAACCATCCCCAGTGTAACCTTCTTTACACAGGCAGCGGTAAGAGCCCATCGTATTCTTGCAGTCAGCATGTGGGCTGCACATGTGGGTTCCATTGGAGCACTCATCCAGATCTTTAAAATAATAAAAAAGGGAGAAAAAAATCAAAAACATAAAATTAGTTAAAAAACCATACACGAATACAAACTTTAAATAGCGTATGGCACACAGAAGCTCTACTTTTAATAATCTTCCATAATAAAGCCTACATATATGTGTGGCCATTTGACTGAAAAAGTGGGGAGCCATCAAAGCCCATCAAAGAAGTTTGACAAAGTAACTGTGACTGAGGAAGCTCCAGGGCATGCAGTAAGGCCTGTACCTTGCCCCTCACTGCTTCCCATCAGCTGCCTTCAATCACAAAGCATTTCTCTCCATGGTCCAGTCTGTTCTCACCGTTTCACAAGCCAAACAGGAGATAATACTGATTTCACAGTAATGATGGAGGAGAATTTGTCCTCCAATAGATCATGTCAAATCAACCTAGAAAGTTCAATAACCATTTGCCTTCTCATTTTATAGGTGTGTTATTTTTTTTTCAGAATTGCTAGAACCCCATTGTGGTCTGACCTTACAAATAAATACAAATGTGTAAGAGTCTCACCTGTGCACTTGATACCATTTCCAATCCAACCAGGGCTGCAGCTACATTTGAAGCTTCCTGCTGTGTTTGTACATATGGCGTGTCTGTCGCAGTTATGGGCTCCAATTTCACACTCATTGATATCTGTAATCAGAGATGTTTGAGGAGCTCATGGTACACACTATCTGATATCCAGATATCTGACACTCAAAGAATTTCTCAAAAAAGGCAATGTGAATGTGAAAGCAAGCCTGCACTTCTTTACAACGTGACATTTAAAAAGGAAGATGAAGACAAAAATCACGACAATGAAAAGTAAAGAAAAGCAAAGAAGCATGTAGCACATTTCAAACATGCTGCCCTACTACCTGTTCTTCTGATAGGTGTATAAAGCAGTGCTGCTGCAGTGCACTCCAAAGTCTATATTCCAGAAGGAAAACAGTAACTCAGAAGACAGCCTTCCCAGTGTGCCCATCCTGCAGAGAGGTACTATCTTGGTGGCTCCACATTGCAGAGTTTGCTAAAATGTCTCAGAGGAAACTCTGCTGCCCAGGGACTCCTGGAATGCAGCATTCCCACAGCCTCCATGGATCTGCACAGATTCTGCTGAACACCAGCCAGGAACCACCAGCCAGCTGCCTCCAGGACTGTCCCCAGGCAGGGAATGAAGCAGGTTTTGCTTGGCCACAGGTTGTGTGCAAGGTGGGGTCAGGCTGTACCACTGTATTCACCAAGACAGCTGAGAAGCTCATTAGGCAGGCAGTTTATTAGGAACTCAGCAAACATAACACAGTGGGAAGAAGTCAACATCCTTGGAGACACCAGGCAGCAAGTCATCCAATCTTCAACATATACAGTCATGCCAGCATATTCTATTTCAGTACTTGCTATTTTCACCTTATTTTCATTTTTGGGCAGTCTCTGGCAATGTCAAAATGCATAGACTGCAAAACCCAAACTGAACTCCATGCTTCCTTCACACAAAACATTATTAATGCTCCATATAAGTAGTTGGAGAATGCATAAACTAAACAGCAAAGTTTTCAGAAATTACTACTAGTAAATGAAAAAAAAACTGGCAGGAATTTTGCCTGTCTGAGCTTTGGATTTTACAGTATTTTCTGTAACTGAGCTATTGAACTGCACTTTACTTCCATGTGGGATGTAACTTACCTAAAGTTTGCATCAAACCACTTAAAACTGATACCCATTTTTTTAGCCCTCCCAGGTGTCTTTGATGTTGCTGTAAGCTAAATCATCTCACCCTGTAAAACAGCTGATGGAAAGGGAGAACAAGCTCACAACTCTGCATAATTCCAGACAAAAGCTCAGAAGATGATTAAGAAAAGCCATCAAATATGTAACAATCTTTGGGATTTGCAGTCCCAGAATCACAGACTTGAATTGCCCTATGATTTTACCTAAAAACAATTAGCTCTTTAAAGAGGGCAAGGATGTAGAGATACTGTGGAAAGTGTCCAGGTCCCACCTTAATTATTTCCTTCACAACACTTTCCTAGGTTTTTCTGTCCACACTTCTCTAGACAAAAGGCTGAGTCCTTTCACCATGCCTTGTACAAGTATTTTGCCTTTTCACAAAGGCAACACATGACTTCAAGAAGCAGACAACATCTGTCTATTATCCTCAAATTAAATACTCAAGGCCAGAAAACACCCAAACTGACAGCTGGTTGGGAGGGACAGGGTGTTTGTTTGGTGGATTTTGTGCTTGCTTGGGGTTTTTTGTTGTTCTGGGGTTTTTTTTTGTGATTTGGTTTTTGGGGTTTTTGTTTTGTTTTGTTTGTTTGGGGGGTTTTGTGGGGTTTTTTTTGATGGGCTGGCTTGTAATTTTTTGGAGTTTTTTTAGTCTGTTGAAGTGGAATTTAATCCAATCTTACATTTCTGAGTTTCTTTCTAAGTGAGGCATTGCTTTGACTCAAAACTCCAGATATGAGCATTCCCATAATCTGAATGCTGACATCTAGATAGGAATCTAAATCTGGCAGCTGGAATCTACCATTAATGAATATTAACTCCACCAACAGGCCTGAAAACATGCAAATGGATACTTTCTAAAAATTAAAAAATGGGTGAGGAGCGAATTATCTCAGAGCAGTTTTGATTTTAGCATATGCAGAAACTCATATGAAGATAACATCACCCTAAACAGGAAACTCTCGTCTGTCAAAAAATCTTAAGGGTGGCCTGAAAAAAAAGCAACTCATTTTGGCTTGGGGAAAGACTGGAAGGAATTTAGAGAGGTCAGCTACAGTATACACTGACATAAAAAAGCTGAGGCAAACACTCTATATTTTAACATTTACATTATTTTAAGCTCCAAACTGTTAAACCACTGCTCATATTAAGAGTCCACTGTATTTGATTATTTGATGCTTTGAAACATACAATCACAAGTTTCCTTATACCCTGCAGAGCACAACAAAACACCACAAAAAAACCCCATCACCAGCAGAGAGGCTTCTGCCAAGATTTTTTTTAAACCACCAGCAAACACAAACAGAAACTTGCATGCAACAGCTACACCGCAATGAAGTCATGCTCAGGCTCCAATTTAAGAAAACCCAAGCCAAATTTTCCCCTCTCCATAAATGCCTGTGGACTCCATCCCACTACGCACTGACCCACTGACACATTGTACCTGAGAACTCCCACTAACACCTCCCAGTGGAACAGCAGCACCACAACACTGGGGCCCTTGCAGCAGACACTTGATCCCCATCAGCTGTTTGATACACTCTAAAAAGCTTAGACTCTTCTTTGGGATGAAAGCTGCAAGTATAAATCTATACCCAAATATAGGTATTTATAATGGGATGAAATGTCATTCTCTTGCTTTGAATAAAAAAAAAGCTTTTCTCCAGTAAAAATTTTCAATAGATTTTTTTTTTGCCTGGGTAAAGATCAAATAGGGAATGCAAACTGTATTCTCTAATACCATCTACCTTTAAAGGGACATTGCAGGGCTCGTTTCCATGATGGAAAGGTTTTTCAGATACTTTAATGAAAGCTGATTGAGGCATATAAAATACCACCATTGGCTTCATCCTAGATTTTACTCTTTTTTTACTTAGCTTTTTTTTCTTTAACTTCTGTATTTAACTCAGATGTTGTTTTGCTACAATCTCTATTCTCTCCTTTAATTGCACAGCTGAGTTATAAGTCTACATTTATTGCACTGCAATTATTTCCAAGGCAAAAGAGATCTCAGACCAAACATGGTCCTGTGTAAACGGTGCACTGCTTATACTGGAGCTTAATATGGATTTATGTTGCCATAAGCATTGAATTATGGCTTCACAAAATGAAACAGAAAGGAGGAGTAGGGGAAAAATTAACTCAATATCTTTAATAAAAGCATGAGTCCAGCCTGTTCTGTCTGCATGGCAGTACAAACAGTACTACACTCTTGAAATACTCCAGCTATTTTCATTTAGCTGTCTGAAGACAAAGGCATTACTCGGTCTGAGTAAAGGTGTCATGACCCAAAGAGCACCCATGAGGACACTACTGAAGTCAGGGCTTCACACAATGATGGCCTATTCCCACTGACTTCATGGGGATTTTCACTAAAGAGTAAAGGAGTGAGTCACTGATTTATATCAACCTTCTCCTTCTGCCTCCAGCATGAGTCCGTGACAAGCCAAGGAAAATAAAGACATTCCAGTCAGAGACTGACACTGCATCCTCAGCTGGTCCCACTGTGCCCCAGTGCTGCTGCACACATGTTCTCAGCTTTGCAATTGCACAACTCCCATTTATACTAACAGGGTTGTCTGCCTACAACAGATGAGAATACACACAATAAATAATATGCAGGTCTGACATCATAACAATCCTAAGGACTCTAGGGAAAAAAACCTGTCAGTCACCCTATTTTGCTGGCTCCTTCAGTTCTCTTCTTTGGACAAATATTTTTTCTCTCAAGCCTTTGGCAATGAATAAAATGTCTCTCCCATTAATCACAGTGGCACAAACCTTTAGGGCTCTCAATGTGTGTGCAGCAAAAATGCACACCATATATACCTGTCACCCTTTGCAGTATGCTTGCAAAATGTGGCAACCAAAGGAAAGAAACTGCTAGCCAATATCTGTACAATATATCCTTACCCAGACTGGAAGTGGATCATTGAAGTTAGCTAGAGAGGACCATGGGAATAAGTCACTGTTTCCTCACCTATACTCTAGAAACATTCCTTTGCATTTCAACAGAATGAGAGTATACATTAACTGAATAAAATTCATGTGTTCATCTCTGAGCATGAAATCCCCTAGGTACTTTGTGTATCATTTTCTGTTAGGTTTCACTGGGCTTCAATGGTCTATAAGGATACTTAGCAAACTGTAAATTTAATTCAGACTCCACCTATAAATGAGTACTGTCTGTCAGGAATTATGCAAATCCCTTAAGCATTTTCTGACTTTTACATTTTTTTTTGCAGTCTCTGCATATCTGTGCATTTTATCACGCTGACGTTTCACTGGTATTTCGAGCCTGGGTCCAGTTCCCCAAGGGCCAGTCGTCTGGTGGAAGTCACAAGGCATTTCCTCCTCCTGGGCTGCTGCCCATGTAATCAGGTAGGAAAAACGAAGGCTTTTCAGAGGGAAAAGACTGTGAATTTCAACTTGGCGCTCATACAAGTACAAAAATATAGGGAAAAATTCCCCTATTTTGATCTTCCTAGAGGTAAAATTGTTTTCTCTTTTGGAATCACCCTCAGATTTTATTCAGCTCACTGTACCCTTGGAGTTTCACATGGGTCAGTTCAGCTCTCACCTGCTATCCATCCTTACATCATCAGCACACCAAGGCACACTGTTATGGCTGGACAGATGTCTATTGCCAGTACACTCCTCCTGTAACATCCCCCTTTTGTGGGCAGCATCTCATTATCATTATCCTCTGGTATTTGGCCTAACACAGCCAGCTCCCAGATTCGTGATTGCAAACATGGTTCACTGGTACTAGAACATTTTTGTGCCATCAAGCCTGAAATAAAATTATCAATGGCCAGAAGCCATTAGTAATGGGGAGGAGAGCTTACTATACAAGTCACAAAATATTATGGCTCTGTTTCTGAGGGCAAATGATGGGCTCACCTCCTCCTTTCCCTCTGTGAGATGTCTGACCTCTCTAGAACCGAGTTCCTGCCAGCCATGCAGGTATGTGGTGTGCACTCACTCCTCCCATACCCACTAATGCCATCAATCACTGGAACATGTTCCACACCAAACCCTCCATGCTCACAGCCCACAACAATTGAGGCAGCAGCTGAATACCTTCCACTAGCCTTCCCCCACACAGAAACAGGGTGGCCCTTGTGGAGTCACAGCCTGGTCTCAGCCTTCCAACTCCCTGAGCTGCTGTGGAGAAATCCAGCTGACTTGTAAGATAGTTATTTTTGATCTGTTGGCCATGTTGGGCAATCACTGCCCAAGTTCCCCTCTTTCAGCTTGACTCTGTGAAGAGCACCCTAAGCTTGTGGAAGCCCCTCACAACCAGGAAACCACTGGGGGGCTGTGCACACAGCCATAACTGCAAGGATGGATGGGAGAGAGTCAGAGGAGAATTTGTTTCTCTGTGAAAATATCAGAGCAAGTTTAAGGCTCTACATCAACAGTGAAATACTGCAGATTTACAGGCAGTAATTCAGAGTGGTGATGAATCACAAAATACAAATGCAAGTGCCAAGGCAGGATTTCTTTTCTGTACAAGTACACATGTACTTTATTGACAGAAAAAGTAGAGACAAGGTATTTGTCATAAAGCTGGGCAATCTGGAATAGGGGATCTGGGCAATCTGGGATAGGGGAAAATGCAGCAATCATCTCTCTAGTGATTTCATACCAATGTCTGCCTAGGAAAATCTCAGATAAACTGCTCTAACCTAGTATTATCACAGTTTGCCTTGTGAATGGAAATTAAACCATTCACAGAACTTGATATTGGAAAGCTGCATATACAACCTGTATTTTTGCATAGTATTTTAAAAATTGTATTTTTGTTACTAAACTCTGTCCACATTCTTAGTATTAGCAGAGTATTTTTAAATAGTATCGTATTTTGCATAGTATTTTAAAAATTGCATTTTTGTTACTAAACTCTGTCTACATTCTTATTGAGAACCAAGGAGTGGGGAGAAGTAGGGGAACCAACATCTGTGTGGGATGGGAATGTAAGTCAGTGGGTGGATTCTGAATACTGTTAAATGATTGGGGAGAAAAAGAAGTTTATTTGTTAAAATGGAAACACTCAGTAATGACAAGGGAGCTGAAATATTTAGACAAAACTGGAATGGAACCCAAAGGACATGATTTAGTTGTTCTCATGAAACAGAGGATCTCCCATTCAAAGTGCTGTACACGTTTTTGTAACTTTTTTCCCCACTGGAATTCCCAAAAACTATGGATGCTTTTGATCTGTCTGTAAGACAAGAACTGAATTCTGGGATCAAGGTGCTGTTGGCAAGGTCCTTCCAGAAGAAGTATTGAAGGATGCTCTCGTGGTCTTCAGTACCTGAGCCTGGGAACTTCAGGTCTGCTCTAATACTGTGCAAACAAGAATGGGGAATTCAAAGTTCTCCAGCAGTAAATCAGGCATTTCAAAAACCAGAATGTGAGGACCTGCACAATGTAATCACTCTGGGATCTGTATTCACAGTTTTTTCATTATGAAATCAATCTAGAAATTTCCTGCTCTGCTTCCTGCTTTCATATTTAAATAAAAAAAAATTCATTATATGAGTATGGTCCCATCTTAGCTGTATCAGCATAACTAATACTTTTTGTCTTAGACCACTGGGCTCTTTCAAATTACTGAGCCCCTCTATAGTATCTGCTGGAACTGCTGTTTTTCCCGGTGAGTGCCAGCCTCTCTGAAATACTGCATGCAGACAAAAGCAGCAGGAAAGGTTAAAAATGTGTAAGGAGGTGGGAAAAGCCCTCATAACAGACAGTGTCCATCCACAGGTCAAGTCTTGGCTGGTACCAGGACAGAGGGATTTCCTGGCCTCTCCTTTAACAAAAAAAAAATATTGCTTGGGACACTTGCCACTACCTTGAATCATGTGATGCCAAAATGGTGGCTATTTCCAGGCACTTCTTCAGAAGCCATACCTCAGATTCCTCCCTTGCCTCCACAGCCTTTCTCTGTCTTTTGCCTTCAACTCACTGCTTCATCTTTCCTGCCTGCTTCTTAGGCTGGGACTGATACTGCACCATGTGTAACTGATCAGCACGAGGGTTTTCAGGTCTGGAGTTCTGAAAATCTTCATATAATTTAGCACAGAAACAAAGAACACTGAAATGCTTGTCTAACATTAGGGATTTCTTGGATTTAGATCAGTTCATATGTAACTCATAGGCAGCTGTTACTAATGCACAATTATTCATCCATAGCCCAATATGCAAAATACAACTCCAGCTATCAGATTTTTCTGTGAGAGCTGTAAAAAACCAGCTTCATATATTTGAGGCACTTAAAAATATATATTATTGAATCTGCACAATAAGGGCAGACTAAGAATAAAAGTGTGTCTCAAAGACATTGCCAGAAATGTGTTTACCCTAAGCGTACATTAAAAATTATATTAAACATATGTTTGCATTCATATTTGGGCAAAGCCTATGACTCTCAACACCTTGGCTTGAGACACCAGCACTTGGATTATTAATATCATGCCCTCAGAGCCTGTATATTTGAATCTCATTTCTGTTTGCTGGCAATACATGAAATAAAGCAAATTCTGTTTCAGCTGATACAATGGAGTTGTGTAACTGTATTGTTGACACTTTGCAAAACCCAAAAGTATATTTTAGCACACATTTCAAGCCATCTATGTTTGCCAAATAATACCTTGAAGAGATACCTGTTATTTGCTCCCACAGTACACAATTAACTAATCCAAATGCACTGGGGTCCTCAGGAGTTTGTCAGGTTCAGAGATTGCCACTTGCTGTTCTCTTAGATGAACAATGGTGCAGTAACACACCCAGTTTTGATCCCAATCTTTGCTCCACTCATTTCAGCTGAAGCAGCATCAGGCTGAGTGCTGTACTACTGAAGCTTAGCAGAATAGAAGCTTAGCAAATTTGGATGAGAGGTAAAATAAGAGCACAAGTTAAGTGAAAAGACACAGTGAGAGGAGGTTCTAAATGCTTGAAAAGGAGACTCATAAGTTCAAGTAAAAATTGATAATTAAGCTTTAAAACTTACCTGTGCAACCAGTTGTGCCTTTCTTGCCTGAATATCCCATATCACAGTGACAGATAAATGAGCCTTTTGTATTCTCACAGGTTCCACTCAGACAGATGTTTGGATGCAGATCACACTCATTAACATCTAAAAACCCCATTAATTAAGGTTTATTAAATACAATTCTTAGAAAGTAACTGGAAAAACCTCTTTAGTTATGAATTTTGATATAAAACCAGGTCTAGATATGCAAAGAAAAAGCTGCTTATAATAGTTATTCCTCACCTAGCATACAAGCATATATTTTGAGATCTGGGGTAACAGTGTTATATTACCATATCTTTATTAACATGCCTTTAACGCCTGTTTTTCCTAAAAATAGACACTAAGGTGCAGTATATTATCCAAAGAATGACTATGATTATTTATAATTTCTACATATATGTGTCTGTATACATTTATATATGTATGCATGCATTTTCTAGTTTTGTTAGACATTTATTTTTAAATACACTCTAGATTTTAAATTAAAATGTGAAAATATGGTTTTGGAGAGATGCTGTTTCACGACTGTTCTACCAAGGTACAACACTTCCACACAGTTTTGTCTCAGAGACAAGTTTAAATCAGCACTGGTGATTTATCTTGCTAGGAATTTTCCACAGCATCATCCATTTCCTTTCTACAGGCACTCTTTTATCTAAGCTACATAGAAACCTCAGTGGAAGAGGACCCAAAGATGCAATACTACAGGTCATGTTTGCACTCCAATTTACAGGGTTATATATATATATATATTTGCATTTGTGCAATAGGGCTGGTTCTATGGTCAGGTGGCCAAAATTAGGAGATAAGAGCAATACTCTTCAAATATCATTGTCTTTCTACTTGGAAAGAGTGCCTTAATAAATATTTTTTCTGTCTTTAATGCAGATTGGAATATATGTACTTTCACTTACCTATGCAAGTCTTCATGTCTTCAGAGGCCATGAATCCATCATAGCAAAGACATCTGTATTCTCCTGGGATGTTTGTACACTGGCCTCCATCACAGATGTTAGGATTGTCTTCACACTCATCAATATCTACAGGAAACATCAGATTAAAACATGTTACCTTTATCCAATGCAACGAACCATCATCATGGCAGGTAAGCATTTTAATGCTCTGATAAACCTGGTGAAGATTGCATCCTTGTAAATAAATGAGCAGTGCATTGCAAAATTGTCCTGATGAGTAAGCTCCTTGTCTCCAGCTAAAGTCAGTGGCAAAACATTCCCTTCTGACTCAAGTGGGAGGAACAGGAACCAACTTTTCCTTCAGAGAAAAGAACTCCAATGGAACCTTTGTCACACCACAAAGCCACATAAAATTGGGCATTCTTGGATACTATCCATCATTGTTGAAATCAATGGAAGCGCTGAAGTCAAACTCAGTGACAAAAATATCAGACCTTACAGAGCTTAAAAAAGCCATCATACACACAAAATACCTCTACAGATCTCAAGGGTGGTGACAAACCAGCAGCAGTTCAACTCATTATGGGAATAATTACAGTATATACGTTTATCTCACAAAGAGATTTTTATGGTCTTATTTAGCATTTCAGCTGACTGGTCAGGTCAGCCATATAGTTACATCCTCTAGGATGAAAAGTTGTTTTCTCAATTGACAAAATTGCCATCACTGATTGGAACCAAGCTGCAGAAGCAGATACCTTATTATATTAAGGCAGCCATGCTAAGTTGTGGAATCTTTCAGAGCCCCTGGGGTTATGCTAGTGTTCCTTGTAAAAATCCCTAGAATCTTCCTGTGTCAGCACCAACACAGACCAGCAAGAGCAAAAATCAGAATCTCTCTTTAGTGATACCATGGGAAAAAAATCAGCACAAAAAGGACAAGATTCAGGAATCTTCTCCAAGAGAAAGGGTGTAACTCATTATCAGAGCAGTCTATTGTGGATCCCAGTAATTATGCAGCTGCAGAAAATGAACTCACATTAATTTAAAATATTATGTTCATTATTCTGCTACATTTCTAGCAGCTAGTGCTTGTGTGGATACACAGCTTCTGCAAGGAAGAAGGCTGAGCAGTCCCTGTTTATCTTAACAAGCAAATAATGTTGGCATGGACATTAGTCTGAAAATGTTAATTTGGAATGGTATTTGAATTAACATGCAAATTTAAGCTCTAGAAATGGGAATAATAATGATAGAAATAAAGAACTTTATTTACAAACCTGCCACTGTACCGATTTCACAGTTGAGGGAAAATCAGCTGACAAAGAACCTGTTGTTTCTCCTAATTGAGCTGATTATTTATGCATAACCTCACCAATTCAAACATGACCTACTACTGAACTGCAAAGCATTCTTACCAGGTCAATTACCAGGAAATATACTCTGTGATGGCTTCCAGCTTTGTGTGATGTTAAAGATAAAAGACATGTTCACACACAGAGAAAACTGAAAATGTAAAATAGGTGTTTCACAATTGAAGGTCACAGTCCTATTTTATATTGTACCATGCACAAACATCTAACAGTGTAAAACCAGATATTTAGTGCCATGAAAGCAAATGTCACAAATTATATTTATTCTTATTAGTTTGGGCAGAGGCAAAACTTTAGTATGTGGATTTTGAATATTCACCAGATGTTTACATATGTAAATAACATCTTTTCAAGAGAAGGAATCAGTGTTTTCAATACTAACAGTGTAGTGAAGGTGACCTCTCACATCTCTGAATATTTTCTTAGATTTGACTTGACATCCAAAGATGTCTGGTGTTTCTGCTATTTAAACCTTTTTATGTGTGGCTCTTGCACTCAAGTCCTTATTAGAGGAGCTTATGAAAATGAATTGCTAATAGATATCATAGCTGGCCTGTGAAGGAAATTATATTTTTCAGAGTCAAGGCTGGGTATGTAGAAATAAATATGTAGAAATTCACAACTAAAGTAAGATCTGACTACAAACTTAAATACAAAGTCATATGGATGTTTTTAGTGTCAGGTTAATGTGTGACAAACCACAGAGAATCCATCACCTCCCCACAGCAAAGGCAGATGCTTGCATTTGACTTTGAGAACAGAAAGATGATAGTTTACTATTCCAAAGTTTTTAGCTTAAAATGGAGGAAGGTGCTGTAAACGACATATTCTGGTTTTGGGTTTAGAGATGTGTTTGGGTGGAAAAGGATAAGAGGGAGTAAAGACAGAGCTGTTTTTAGCCAGAAGACTTGAGAGCCCAAAGACTGTCCAAGTGCACATTTGGGTCATTTGGTCTGACTCAAATCAAGAAGATGAAAACAGAAAAGTGGCTCAGAGACTGCTCCCCCCACCCCCCACCCCCTTCCCTCTCATGTCACTCTAATCCTCTTGTTGGGTTTAGATTCTGGCTGAGGCAAAATTTCGTCAACCAGTTTTATTTTTGCATTGAAAAAGTGCCCCAGACACCAATGTTTGGGGAGGTTTTTGTAAAAGCTTGCTTTTTCTAGAAACCTGAGCTAAAGCAAACTACTTCTAATCTAAATGTTTTAGGTTTTCGGGGTCAATCAAATCTTCACTTCTTCTAGTTGAATTCTTTCTTTGAATGAGGGTCTGATACTTGCTGAAGACTGGCTACTTTACTTGCTTCTGACAGAGCAAACTACAATGTGGGGGAAAACTACATTTCGCTGTGCTTTAGGGCTCTTTTATCTTCTGGAATGGTAGTGAATGGCCTCAGGGTAATTGAGACCCTAGTTCAAGGTCTATAAATATTTACAAATTCTAAATGTGAGCATTCTCATTATCCAGTATAGAAAACTCTCCATTTGTTCAACTATAAAAGCAATTCTATTCCAAGGAATTAACCCTGTTAAAATTCTCATGCTCTTCAAGGAGCTCTGGGATGAAATTGGCAAATAGCTGTCAAATATGAAGTAAGAAGAGAAAAGTAGGGTGGTATTATGTTTCGAGAAACCTATGTGGAAATCACCAAGTGCAATTCACTTCCTGGGATTATGACTCTCAGATTCCCAAAGGAGAACACCCAGCCACAAGAGAGCTCTGAAAAGTTTCTCACAAACCCTTTTTGAAGAGTGCAAAGCACCCAGTTCCTAAGAAAGATTCATAACTATTCAGATTTCAATTTCTCTGCAAGTCATTCAGCTCTGAATAAATGCAGCATACATGCACTTAACTAAACAAAGAATTAAAAACAGGAATTTTCTTGCTTGCTTAAGAGCAGATACCACAAAACCATAGAACAGAGCAATCAGCTTCTTTTCTAGTGTCTGTCTCTTCTCTCTCCAACATAACCATACAATACAAATGCACAGCCAAATTTTGGCTTCTGTTCATAATAACTTTTTAATGGCCTTAAACTTGTTTTGGATTTGGATCTACTACAATACCTTAAGGGGAAAAATTTATCTCATACTGAAAAAATTATAGATATTTGTTATGAAAATCAGAATCAACTTGTACACTTTCTGAAATTATCAAGAACCAATTCCCTTCAAAGCACTTCTTTCTGCAGTTGCCCAATTCTGATACTTTGGAGATATTTACTTCAGCAAAAGAACTTCACTTTCCATTTATTTTAGTTTTTTAATAGTGTATTTGTTACAATAGCTTTAACCCTAAGAAGAAGGCTCATTTTTGAACTATTGAAATAAACCCTTTAAGCAGAAAAGTTCCCAAAATCTCCTTTACCAGTGCATGTCCTGTGGTCTGGCATAAGTGCAAAGCCTTGTTTACAGCTACATTCATAGCTGCCCTCTGAGTTTGTACAGAAGTCCTCACAGCCACCATTCATTATTTGGCACTCATCAATATCTAAAAAGGAGAAAAGTACAGTTAAAACCCACAATATCTTTTACTTTAAAGCACATTTCAAGGACACATTTTGAGTCAGCTTTCCAGTACACCATCGATCCAGAATCAACATTTGGCGTTTGCACACAAACATTCAAGTGTTTGCAAAGATAGGCACTGGGATGGATTCAGCAAACCAAGGGTGGAAAGAAATGATACCTGACTGCATATTCAAATACTTCTGTGCTTCTCCTTCTACATATAGAAATAGCACTGAGTTACCACAGGTTCATGAGGGCAACAAAGTTTTTGTAAGAATCAAGGTAAAAAACTACTTGGCAGAATTAAAGCCAGTGGTTTTTTCCATGGCACAGTAGAAGGAATGCATGCAATTGAACCACATGACTCTATTTCATGGTCCAGGAGGAATGATGATTTTTACTTAAATATATAACTAATCTAACAAGTTACTCCCTCTTAATCATCATAGTCTGAAGTCTTGGGGCATTTAAAATAGTATGTGATTTTATGCATCATGATTGATCTACTAGAAAAAATAATCTATTACTTATCTAAGTGTAGCACTGCCATAACTTCATTCATTTATCTTGAAAATGGATGTGCATCTTTTGGAGATTTTGCATACTATTTTGAACAACTGTAATACATTTTTTCATTCATGGTTAAAAATTACTTTATATATCTACTAAACTGAAACAGTTCTTTGTGCTTTATCTTCCCTATTTGCTAGAGCTCCCACATAGATTTTATCCTTACCGATACAGTATAGCTTGTCTTGTGTGGACTGATATCCAGGGTTGCAAGCACACTGATACTTTCCAAT
This sequence comes from Anthoscopus minutus, assembly GCA_013399455.1. NCBI lineage: Eukaryota > Metazoa > Chordata > Aves > Passeriformes > Paridae > Anthoscopus > Anthoscopus minutus. The sequence goes on from VWYI01028380.1 coordinate 110,283, forward strand.
CAGGTTGACACAACGGCCATTTCGGCACAGGTTGGCGCTCAGCTCACATTCATTAATGTCTGTTGCAGAAGAAAAAGAGGAACAGATTTTCCTTCTGAAAATGATACTAAAGCAGAGTAAACACTGTAAATGCACAGCACAAGGGAGCCACAAAATTCTGTGCACAATCTTGATTTTGCTTGCATGTCTCACCTACACACGCGGAGATATTTGGTGATATCTGGTGGCCTGGAGGGCAGTCGCACCGAAAACTTCCCTCTGTGTTGATGCAGGTGCCGCCTCGGCAGAGAAGGGGATTGCGCTGACACTCGTCGATGTCTGTGGGGAAAAAGGGAGGCACATCAGTGCAGGGCCAGCACATCCCTCACCACAGCCCCTCAGCCATCACAGCACCATCTGCCTTGATCAACTCTGCAGCCTGCCCAAGAGCCAGGCATCCCTTGCTCCATAATGCAGTTAGAAAAAGAAAAATTCAAAAAGGCGTCTTCTAAATTTTAGTTTACCTTAACTCCAAAGTTCAGGGTGCTGTCCCACTTAGAAAAGTGGGGATTGTGGGGATAAATTTAACATCCTAAAATCCTGTCCCTTGCTTATATATGCTTTGGCAACTTACAGAAGCAGCAAATGCACATTTAAAGTTAGCTTTAATAAGGCTTACAAAATGAGAGCCCTAAACCCAAGCATTATCAAACCTTAAAAAAAGAACTCCAGAAAACCCATGCATAGCATACTAGCACATAGCATACTATTGCAAATCTAAGGTCTATAAAAAACATACCCATGCAGTTTTTCATCATCATAAATCCACTTTCATAGCCTTCAAAACATTCACACTCAAAGTCTCCAGGAGTATTGACACAGATGCCTTGGCCACAAAGATCAGGAGAGATGCGGCATTCATCAATATCTGTAAGACAAAACATTCACAGGATTTGCAAAGGAGTTCAGTTTTCCCTTTTCAATTCAAAGCCATGAGGGAGACATCCATGCAGTTTACCTGTGCAGTTCCTCTCTTCAGAATCAAGGGCAAATCCACTGTCACATCTACACTTAAAACTGCCAATGGTGTTTCTGCATTTTCCATGAGTACAAAGGCTGGGGAACATTTTGCATTCATTGATGTCTGAAAATGAGATAGTGTGGACATATGATGTTATCACTGCATACAAAAATAGTGCAAAAAAGAGCAATGCTGACATCAGACCTCATCCTTTTTCATGACAGTGACCCATCCTTGTGGGAAAATTAGACCATGCTACAGAAACTGATACTGACTTCCCCCTAACCAACAGTGTAGACACTGTGCTGGAATTGCCAAGATCACTTTCTGCTACAGAATGCTATTAGTCTCCCCTTTTGTCCTGCAGGATCTGATCTGCAGCTCAGGAAGATTTCAGTGGACAGAGGATGGCAAAGACAGCTTTCAAAAGAAGCACTCTGTCTTCTGATTTCTGAGAAAAAAAAAGTGACTTCCATGAGTCACAGCAAACATAATAAGCATAAATAAAAGCATATGTCACTTTTCTTTATGGAAAATTAATGGCTTGGTAACTGTTTATAAAATAAGGCTGAAACTAACAAAAGCAATTGTCATTCTCATATATATATATATTCCCTTCATTTCAGACTTCATAATGTTTAGGTTTTGGGTAACTTCTGACATTGTCCTGCTTAACCTCACTGGTAACCCTGGGAAGACAGCTTTCAGCACATGATGCTGGGGTGTCACTGTGTGACTCCCATTTAATGCTGGAAGTTTTCCAAAAAGAGTCATAACACAACGGTTTACTGTAAATAAAATTCTCTGTTTAGAGTCATCATCCTGGAAGCTATTTCCTCTACTTCTCCACGTAGCTTCACAAGAAATTCCCCAAATTATTCAACATTTCTTTGTTGTTTCACATTAGAATTAAAGTTATTCCACCCTTCACAAGTAAGGAGTGCTCTTTCAATATATCCAAAGCTGACTGCCCAGTTTGTTCCAGTTCTTTTACTATGAGATGCCAGGAGGCAAACTCAGGCACAATTTAATCTCTCTAGTAAGAGAAACAAATTCTGCATTTTGAGGTTGCAGTATTATATGGTATTCGATGATCTCTAACACAAAATAAATTATCTTATATTTTATTTAGGCTTCAGTTGCCTTGCAATCTAATTGGATTTTCAAACGTGCCTTAGGGTGAGTGAAGTGCCTATCACCAGAATTTCCAAGCACAGAGGAGCTGTCTGATGGTAGAATAAAAAGCAGAAGCCATCAGGATTTGCCGAAAATTAACTGCAAATGGATCACATACCTTTAGAGAAAGGCTTCCCACTTATCTCTATCTTCGTAGAGAACCCAGGTCCCCTTGGGCAAAGAGCTTCAAACTCAGGAGTTCCCCGGAGAGGACACTCCTCGCACTCGTAGCCCCAGGCTGCCCCCACGGAGCAGCAGCAGGCATCCATGCGGTGCCGGCCTGGGATCTGGGACGTGCACTGCTCGTCCTCGTGCTGCAGGTAGCAGCTCTCCAAGCGAATGTCTGTTGGGCAATTTAACAACATGTTGAGAAAGAAAGAGAATATTTAGTTCACTGCAGGAGAATTTTTTTCCAAAATCCCTTCACAGGACAGCTCGCTCCACGTTTTTGTGGACTCGGAGGAGCATACCAAGCTCACTGCATAATTCTTAACAGCAAAATACAAATGTTAAACTCAGAATTTAACAGTTGAAATAAGTTTAAAGCACCACTCTGAAAATGTGGTGCTCAACACTTGAAATAAATTTTGGATCAGAAAAGGATTTTAAAACATTCCAGCTTGCCATATTTATATAAGACCTATTAATTACTAAAAGCTATGCCTTGCTCAGAGGCAAATCTTGGACATTATTGTCATCAATGGACAAAGATGCTTTGGGTGGACAATATCTAAAACTTGTATATTCTGTTGCACACTCCATCAAGGTGCATGGTGTGGCCAAGGCCCAGCCCACAATGGTGCAGCCTCCACTATTCCAGCCATTGTGGAAGGTGGTTTCAGTGGGGCTGTAGATGAAGAGTGCTAAGAGCGTGGATGATCTTTAGGTTTCTCTCAGATAAACAATCTGGAATAAATCACTGCTGTTCACCAGCTAGCAGATGGTGATGTGCTTTAGCTACCCTCATTGGAACCTGTTCTTATTGCAGGTGAACTAATTTCATGCCTCTGACTAATTCCATCTGAAAAATGGGCAAAAAGAATTCTCCTTTTTTGTTAGAAAATACGCAGTGTAAGCGCTGGTCACGGCATAGATCTGCTCTTCCCTAGCAGAGCTGTACATGGAATTAACACCTACCAAGACAAGTCCGCCCAGAAGCATCCAAAGTCATTCCATTGGGGCACTGGCAAACAAAGGATCCCAAGGTATTGACACACTGCCCATTTGTACAGACTCCAGGAAACACCTCACATTCATTAACATCTATTAAAGAAGAAAAAAGAAGAGTAATCACTAGCATGCTAAACATGAACCAATTAGAAAAAATATTAAAAAAAAATAGATGAACATTGTAATGTTTTTTAGGATAAAATAAAAAAACCACAGCAGTCTACATGGCCTGAAAACATTTGTAATTCCCAAAGTAAGTCAGACAGATCTAAATCATTACAGAAAACTGCTGATGATCAGAAATAATACATCTTTCTATTAGCTATTCCTCCATATATTGAAATTAAATTCAAAAGTAACAGAAAAGGGAGGGGTGTTTAAAAGCTATATCCATTTTCATACTCACTGTTGGCCAGATATTTGAAGCAAATGGACAAAGAAAGACCAAGGTAAGTGCAAAATGACATTATTCATTATTCCAACTAGATTCCATATTTTTTTAAGATTTTTGAAAATTTTCTCTATCTGCATGTCTGGAAACTAAACCACCATTTGAAATCTGGCCCTATGGCCTTGTCAGCAATTAGCAACTTTATACATATTAAAATAACTTCCTTTCAACTACACACAGAGTTTAACTTCATTAAGTAAAAGCTGTACTTCTATATTTAAAAGGCAAATTTAGCACTTTTGGGTAAGGATAAATTGATTATATGCATTAGCTAGGATTGAGCTTAAATAAATGTTTAGTAATCTCAGTGTGAGGTCCTCCCACCCATGTCCTTTGTGGAAAGCATATGCTTCACAACTGCCTTTGGGAAAAAGCTTCCAGCATTAAACATGTTCCAAGATGAAGCGTGACAATTTTTAGGACAGGAGAGGATAAGAACAAGAAATGGAAAAAGAGTAAATGGCAATCTGCAGATGAATACTCATTTATAGAGTAACCAGGAAGTGGGAAGGTTGGGCTGGTTAGGCCTCCAGACAAAACTCCTGGTGCAAAGAGACTGCATCTCTCAAACCTCATAGAGCATGATGGAGGATAAACACTGGGGGGCAAATAAGTGGCCTCTGCCCTTGAACAGATATTGTAAATTGACTGGAAGGTATGAAGTAAAGCCAGTGGATTATTAGAAACCACTGAAAACTGTTCACAGCCTGTGAGCAATATTGCAGCTGACAACTCCAGGGCTCACCCACAAACGAGAGGAATGCAGCCAATTTAGTTTGCTTATTTCCTTGCACAAGATCTATTACTCATTTTACATGGGCTGTGTATGGGAGAACTGACTATCACCTTTTGGGAACTAAACTTACTCCTGTCTCTAACTTGCTAGTAAACTTCCTAGAGACCTTCCCCTGTCTTGAAAAACACTCATACTGGTTGAAAACCAAGTAAGGCTTCAGTAAGGTTACAAGGAAGGGAAACTACTCTGAAAAGCCTAGGACTATCCAGGTCCCATAGAAATGAGAAAGATTAAAGCATGTAGTAGATGTAATCCAATGTGCTGGTAAAGGAAATGCTGAAAACTGTTATGTCTGTATCTTGGAAGGATAAACTTTCCATCCCAGCAGTGTTGAAAATGTTCTAAGACTTTTCTTGTGAAGAGAGATAGGTGGGCCTGCTTTTTTTCCTTTTCTTCCACTTACATACTCCACAAAGTGTTGCTGAGGTCAGATAAGTTATGTACAGTGGGTCTGCAGCACAGACGTGCCAAGGTATTTAGTCATCATTTGGAAAGCAAAGAGTATGTGTGAGGGTGTTCCTCTTCTTTTTTTGGTTGGTTTTGTTTGGTTTTTTTTAAGGGAAAAAAACAATGTTTCTTTATGGAAGCTACATATGGGAGTAATTTTTAAAAAATATTTTAACTGCAGTGTCATGTCAGATGTTGTCAGTCAGGATGACCCACAGCAGTTTGAGACTCTGTGAGCTTCTGCATATTATGAAAATATTCAGTACTTTTCCAGGGGTTCAAATCAATTCAAATAGAGATGAAATAGGGTGGGACCTTCAGTTCTCACAGAATAGTATAGTCATCTCATACCAAGAAAAAACTACACATTTAAAATATTAACATTTCATTTACCAAAGTATAACTGTGTCCTGATGGGGTTTTTTTGTTGGCTTTTTTTTGGTTGGTTGTTTGGTTGTTGTTGTTGGTTTGGTTTTTGGAGTTTTTTTAATAGGACAATGAAAATATGTTTTGGAATGTGTAAGATTTCATATAATGTTGTATGGGAGAAAGCCAAGATTAGGGGGAAAAACTAACATGAACTACAGTCTTTGAACATTCTTTTTCTAAAGCATAGTAATGGCTTATCATACCACTGTATTACTTATGTTTTGCAGTATATATAAGACATGTAATTTGTAAAAACAGGTTAGGCAGCTAAGAGTATCTGAAGAGAGAGAGCCACCTCCTTATACTGGTAGACATTGCATTTGCCAGTGTGTACTTTGAGATAAACTGTGAGTATGCAGGAATGTTAAACAAACTGAGACCAAATTCATCCCTGACATAACTCTAATGAAGTCAATGGAACAACACAAGGTAAGAACTTGGCATGGTGTTCCTCTATGCTAAATTAACCACTTAGATCAAAACACTGGCATTTTTTTATTCATGCTGTGATTTATGTTAAGGCAACAATAAATACCTTCACACAACGTTCCTCTTATTCTTGAATATCCCTTTTGACATATTGGGTCTGTAAAACAAACAAAAGTGAAGTTTCAGAATACTACAGTCCAAAACTCACCAGTAATTTATTGTGCAAAACTGATCATGTGAAACATTATCTAGTTTATTGCTATGAGAAGTCTGAGTGCTTAGACAGTATCCCAGTATTTTCTGAAATAATAAAGAGATAAGATGGGGCAACTGTATAAACTCTATAGAGTTTCAGTCTTTATCCTCTTTTGCTTCCCATGTGTCTCAGCTAGCTAGCCTAAAAGTGGTTATGATTTCTGTTTCATTTGAACCAATTAATTCATTTCACTTGATCACAGCACATTACAAGCCTATTTACCATGGATGAATGAGGATGAATTCTGTTAAGATACACAGAATGAAATTAACCAAAGATTTGAGCAAACTAGCAACTTTCAGGATATTGAAATAACAACCCACACACATTTCTGCATTCATCAGCTCATCCCTGAGTTCCCAGCTCATCCCACAGTTCAGTAAAATCATCAAATGAATCTGCAGAGACCTCAACCCATTTTTTGATCCACTGTATGATTCTCCAGGTCATCAGTTAATCTACAGAGTATAATAACAAGGGCTACTCCCTCTCTCCTCCCTTCATTACCACACCAAAGATCCATTTGTTGTGAACATTTCCTTGGGATCTCTGGGGAACATGCATTTATTGCTGCATCATTAGGAACTCCAGATCCCTAATTATGACAAACCAAGGCTGCCAGTTACAGACTGTAGGTGTGGTCCCTTCCCTTCAGCACTTAAACTTGTAAAATATTTACTGTAAGATCCAGTTAGAACCTTCTATAGCTACATGCTTCCTCTCAAATATTAAGACTTCTCTTTTTTGGCACTGAATAAGGAACAACTGCTTGATAACAGAACAAGTAAAATTATTTGTCTAGCCTGTGCCCAACTTCTATGACAATAATCTAGACCAGCCTTAGAGGAGGAAAAGTCCCAGGTGGAAAATAAACAGCATTACCTCGTTCACATGGTGTACATGGGCTTCCCCAAGCAGCACCTAGTGAGGAACAGCACTGGGACTTCAGAGTTGCTCCATTGATATTTATTTCACATCTTCCATTGACTATGTTCTGCCAACAGGTACCCTTGACAGTTTCTGTTTGGAAAAAAACAATATCTTTTCATGCAGATTCTTTAGCATTATGCATTACTTACTGTATTTACAAACACATGTGAATTTAACCATGAAAAAGAATCATCCTTTCATTATAATTTACCACATAGAGCTAAATTTGTTTTAAAATCTCTTAATTGAACCTTTTCTGTGCTGGACTGTAGCCTGAAATCATCCTAGCTCAGAGCTCTTGCAAATCCTAGTTTATGCTTACTGTCCTTAATAGGGAGGATGTCAACATGATTCAAGATTTGAGTACCTGTGTTGATTATGACTCATATTAGGGGCATATACAGAAGAATAGAGGAGATATGAACCCTTCCTACATCTTCCATTATATTACTAGATCCCCTAGTCTGGATATCTTCCCATATAGGGAGTGGCAGGAGATAGCTAAGGATCAGACAGTTGTAGTCCTACAGTTTTCCTCACTGACTAGGAAAGAGCTATAAATTCCTGTCCCAACAAAACAAGCAAGAAAGGAAACTATGAGCCCACAGAGTATCTGAGTCACAGCATTGTCCATGGATGGTCTGGAGCTGGTCTGGACTGTGCATAACTTGTTCATGCTCCATCTCAAATACAAAATTCTTTCCAGAGAGCAGATCCTAATTAGAACATGTTCACCTTATTACAGGAAAAATTAAGGAGGTGAGCACAGACCTGAAGTATTAGTCCTAGCATTCCTGTGTTGGTTAGAAAAAATTCTCACCTCTCTTTCAAATTTGACATGAAAGCACACCAAGCTCCCAAGTGCACTTTATGCCCTCATAGTAATGGTGGAAACAAGAACTTTTAAACATTCATTTAGTTTAAAATATAACAGAAACAATCTACACAAGTTATTTTAAAGTTTTAAACTGGTTTACAGTGTTCACATGTCACTGGACATTTTAAACCAGCAAACACAAAATCTTCAGAGGAATAAATACCTATGCAGATGGTTCCAGTTGGATCCAAAGTACTTTCAGGAGAACATTCACAAACAAAAGAACCTGGTGTGTTTTTGCACACTCCATTAACACAGGGGTTAGATTCACATTCATCAATATCTAGAAAAGAAATACACTTCTATTAGTGCCAGAAACCATTAACAAAAATACATATGGCTTTTTTCAGTTTAGGAAAAAGGGGACAACGTTTTCCTCATAACCAGTCTTGCCGATATTCCCTTTCTCTGTTGTGAAACCCTTCACAGCAGACTGACAATGCGTGGATCCCAAAGACACACCAACACATTAGAACTGTCTGTGGCTCAAAAAGGGCTCAAACTAGAAACTCTTTGGCTCTGTTCCTCACACATTAGATTTATAAAGCTTAGTTCTTCTCACCCTTGTCACAGTGTGGGCTCATTGATAGCAGTAAATAGGGAGAGTAAATACAGGCTATTCCATGAGGTTATCTAATCATTTCATATTGGCCTTGTCCCTCCTTCCTCATTCTGCTACTTCCCCACAGAATTTATTTATGGTGGGCTTTTTTTTAGTTTTACACACAATATCCTCATGAAGGTTCAAAGATTTCTGGCACAATCTGAGAACAATCCAAATGAATATAACTAGGATGAAATGGTGTGTTACCAATTACCTTCACATGTTTTTAGATCAGGAGTGTATACAAATCCTTTTGGACAGGTGCAGGTGAAACTCCCAGGGGTATTTCTGCATTGTCCATTGTCACAAAGTAGCATGTTCAGTGCACATTCATCAATATCTACAATGAAAATAAAGAATTTTCTAAGAAATAAAACATTTCTGGAGTAGAAGTCAGGACAGAATTTCCCTCCCAACAGCCAATTTTCAGAGGAGACAAATAAGGCAGGGGGATGTGGTGGAATATGAACTGTTTTTGTAGACAACAGGTTTGCACAAAACCTTGTACTTTCTTTCCTCACATATTCAGAGTATGTGACAGCCACAGCACAGTTAAAAATAAAGCTGGGAATCACACTTTCATCTTGCCTTTATTGTGGATTAGGTCTATGTAGTCTCTGAGTCACTGCAGAAGAGGACCCACAGTCATGAAAGAAACAAAGAGAGGATTGGTTTGAAAAGGTTTGCTGATCATCCTGGTCTTTCAATCACCATTTTTTCCAAGCTAGCTCTGAACTTCTTTAGATGTTATAGCTAACGAGGCTAATGTAAGTGTACACTTGCTTCAGAGATGAAAAATTTGAAAAGAATTGCTAGTGCTAAATTTAAGAACCCTGAGGAAATCTTTGGAAGAACTGCAGTCATTAGGGGAAGTTGCAAGAAGGTGGCAAAGGGCCATGAATAGCAGGTGAAGACCAGGAGAGACCCAAAGAGCAGACAGGAACAATTGGCTAAGTCAGAGAGGCCTCAGAAAGTGTTGAGAGAAGTTGGGAAGACTCAGAGGGTCAGTGCAGCAGCTGGGAACAGCAAAAGTGCTAGGAAAAGAAGGTAGACTTGCAGAATAAAACAGACCATGTGGGAAGCTTCACAGGAGTTCTGAAAAATTGAGAGAGGGCCAGGTGGAACATTATGGGAGAATGGGAAACAGCTGTGATGGAGCATGGATGTGGGCTATGACAGGGTGGGCTGGGGAGCATCTGGAAAACTCACAGATGGATTGGGAGAAGAGATGCCATCAGCTACAAGCAAACACTGGAATAGGACACAGATAATTAAAGCCAAAGAAGCAAAAGGGAAAATGGGATGAATTACAGAATGATTTTTATCTAAGAAAGATCAACTCTCTTTTTTCCTTCTTTTTTTTTTTTAAGACAATGGGTTAGTTTAGACTGGGATAACACTCATGACTTAAGGTATTTAGGTTTAAGTAGAGAATACAGAACCCAAATAAAATTATTATGTAAGCTGGAGATGATGGAACGAAAATTAAGGATTTTAAGGTGGTTCCAGAGCTGGACAAAGGAGATTACAGTAGGATATATTAAAACAGAGAATAATCATGATGAAGTGAGGATATTAGAAATGCTTTCAAGGATCAGACTTGGGACTGGTCCTATAAAATAATTATTTTAATGCAATAGTAAAAAATGAATTGAATCAAAAACTGTGCACAATACTAAGCTGGAAGTTATTACCAATACAGAGAATCAGGCAAGGCTAAATTAATCTTGACAACATGAGCAAGAGAAATAAGATGAACTATAATCACCAACATTCAAAACTTTGCAATTAGGGACCCGTAATAATAACATGCTAGGAACCAGAACTCATCAGCTGAAGGTTAGCAAGCAAACTCTGGATGTAACTCCCAGTTAGAGCTTGACTTTGATCCCACAGTTTAACATGCATTTAAGAAAAGATTAATGCATTTTAGAATCAGTTTAGGTAGGATATTCCATGGGGAAATGGAGAATTTCTGGCACAACTATACAAGGCACTGGTCAGACTCTATCAGAACACTGTGCACTGGTCAGATCAGTCATGCTCAAGAGAAGGCTGCAGCCTCTATTTTTATGAAAAGAATGAAAGTATAAATTTGAATAGTTTAGCCAACAGAGTTTAAGAAGGGATATGATGATTCTTTATAAATACTTTGAGGATAAGACATTTCATACCAATGCAGTTTTTCCCAGTTGAGTCTACTTCATATCCAGGATCACAATAACATTTGTATGTTCCATGCAGATTCTCACACCTTCCATTTGGACAGAGATCAGGATCCAGTAAGCACTCATTAATATCTACATAAAGGTAAAAAAAACCCATGAGAGCAGCAGTTGTTGAGGGCTTGTATGGGTTAATTCTCCAAACTAGAAAAATACCGTTTCAATATCATTAACATTGGCTGCTCCATATTTATAATTATGTAGTTCTGATTAGGAAATTCACACCTAAATAGTCACACTCCAGAGAAAAAAAGCATCTCTTTATTATTGATTTATTGCTAGCCCATGGTCATTTAGGAAACCTTCAGCTGTAGGTAAGAACTGGGATATTATACCAGAGATCAGAGATTAGATTTTTAGAGAGGCCCATGTACTAATACTCCCTGTATCTCCTCATTCACAGCTTTTCCAGATGGCATCACTTACCAAAGCATTAATATCCCTCCTTTCTGAGTGCTTTTCCCTATCTACTGCCAGCAAATCTACTAGTGAGCATTGGCTGACTTAAGAGTTTGCAGTTTCACAGTTCTACGACTACAAAGCCTTTTTTGTAATCATTTCCTTCTTTGTAGTTAAAAAAAGCCTGGCCTATTTTTACAGATGAAAACATGAATAATCTCAATGTTCAATATGGCTTTATTCTTCAAGTTGATTTCACCTGAAATATGCAAATATATATGACTTATAAAGTCATGTAGGTAATGACACTACTCATAAATTTGTCATTATTTTATAATGACACATATACTCCATTGATGTAAACCAGAGAGGTCCCACTGGTGAAATGAGGGTGAAATGAATGATCTTGAAACTCTATGCTTCATTCATTTCACCCTAAGCCTTTCTCTCATTCTCTTCTGTTCATCCCCACCAGCATGGCTAACAAATTAAGGATATCAAGATAACACTTTCAGGCAAAAGTGTATAAATTTGAATTACATTAGGTGATCTTACCATTTCCTCCTGCAGTCATGCCAGTTCCACTGCTACACAAAGCCTGATATTCAGCTGGAAAAAATATTTTAAAACTTATTGAAAGCTTTCTTAGCTCATTTCTTTCAGCATCACCATTTACAGCATGGCAATTAATTATTTGAAAAAAGTAACATGCCTTCCAATTCTTCTGAAAACATTAATAACCTCACAGTACTCTGAACCTGTGAAGCATTTTAGCAGATTCAGGGTCTGAATCTACTTATGAAGATAGATGAGTGAAAACTTCACATGATGAACTGTGGCATTTAAGAATAGACATAAACTTCATGCTGGTCCTCCTACACAAACGAACCATAACACATCCATAGCAAGATTCTCCAAAACTTTATGTCCAAGTGCCCAGGGAGCATGTTCAAAGAGACCAGGAAACAGAACATTTTTTCCTATAAATCTGCCCCATATTTAACTCCATTTAGCAGGAGTGTCTTCATGAAGTCACAGTAGATCAAAGATATCCTATTCTTTAAAAGTAATAAAATTAAAATATGTCTCTAAGCTTCTGAAATTTCCTACTTACTGCTGGGTTCAAGTTCTTCTTTTGAGTTCAGGACAATTAATAGCATGAACTGAGAGCCAGCTCAGCATTAATTATTTCCATATAGATCAACATTTTTCAAGATATTTGCATTATAATAACAGCCAAAATACTTACACTGCTAAAATTAATAAATATTAAAAATATTTATGGAATTAGCTGTGTTCTCTTCGAGAAAATCCCATGCAACACATCTCCCACTATTAACATAACCAGAAAATTAATATGTACTCTTGCATGAATCAAATAATCTCTGTCACTGTATGGGAAAGTAGAGCTGCTCTGAACATTCATCAACAAAATTCAGCCTAGAATGGCAGGAGCTTCTGCAAATTGCTTCTGAGGAGCACAGAGATCTTCCTTTCAGGGATATTTTTCAGTTGCTTTGATACAAAGCTTGTCTAAGAATCTTCTCCTCTTCCCCACTAAAAGCCCAAAGAAACGCTACACTTCACCCTACATGAGATGGCCTTTTTTTGAGAGTTGAAGAGGTGAGGAAAACAACACAGGGAAAACAGCTTATACACATGTAAATGTTCCAGTAAAGTTAATAAACATAACACATAAGTCAATACTGAGTCCAGTCTCTTTAGGTTTCAGCTCTACTGTACAATAAGAAGGGCCCAAAAATATCACCAGAGGCTGCTGGAAAAGCTCTTTCCTATTTCCCTAACATGTCCTTGGTGTTTTGTTATTCTAAACAATACACCAAGTTATAAAATGGTGGTCAGCAAGTTCCTGCTGAAGAGCTCACACCAGCTCTACCAGCCTAATTTGTTCCAAGCGGGTTTGGCTCCCTGATTCTTTCATAAAGCTATCAGTTAAAACAAATTTTAAAAATAAATCTAAAATTGTTTTTGCCTACAGAGCAAATACCATGGTAGTATGACATGCTTTTGAACTACATATCAAATGGTATGCTTTGTTTATGTGTAACAACAAATTTGATGAGTGACAGGAAACATATAATAAATTGAGGTTTCAAACCTGCTCCCTGCACTCAGTCATCTCCATGAAACCAAGGTCTCTCTAATTTACTGGCTTCACAGCAAGGATTGTGTCAGCAGAATTTTGTTGAAAGAAGAGTTTTCCTAAAACACTTCTACCCACTGGAATGGTTAAGATTGCTTTCTTTCCAGAGTGAAGTTATGTCCCAGACAACTTCACTTGGTGGAGATTTCAGTGACAGACTCAAGTATTCCTAAGAAACTGAACTGGACATTCATCTGTGCATTGACTGCCCAAAGGCAAGGTACTGAATAAGCTGCTACAGATCACTTGAAGGATATAGGAGTCATGCAGCAAACATCTGACTGGCAGGTGTATGTAAGAATTTGAATCTATGAATTAATCAAGTTTTTTCCATTAATAACTTGAGTTAAAATTTATATTTTTTGTTATTTGCATCTACCAAAATATGGTTTGATATCTGAAAATGTCCTATTTGCTTTTAATGTGCATAACAAATCTGGGGCCAGATATTGTAATTTACTGTTGCTTAAAATGAATTATCTCCTGTAGTCTTAAAACATAAAAAAATAAAAGATTGCTCAAAATATGTAACATATTATACAACAATGTAATCTCCTGATTTAAGTTGCAATGTTAATATAATTTCTTCTACCTTTCTAAAAATAGTTTATTAACAGAATTAGTAAATTAGAAGATTTACCATTGAACGTGCCATACCTGAGTTTTGTGCTGGGCAGGGCTGGCAAGGCTCTCCAAAGGCATAGTCAGTGCTGGCACAGCAGCATTCTGACTTTGTAACTGCTCCCGTTAATGGTCTCACACATTGTCCTCTCTTGTAGCCACCATAGCATGTGCTTCGCATATGTGTATCTGAGGGAAGAAATCTCTCTTAATCCTGCCATAGCCAACTATCCTGCCATAAATTATAACAAGTATTAAATGTAGCTAGGGTGTCAAAAGCACCATAAAATAGCTGTCAAAACACAGAATCTTTCACTATTTCCCTCTGCTTTCCAGCCACCTATACACCCTCCTGTACCTGGGACAGGAAATTCCTCTTCCTCACTCTCCCAAGAATTAAGGCATACAAACAGTCACTGCATTTAATGACTTAACATGCATTGCTGAACTATTAGACAAACAATCAGTTCTTAACCTTGAACTAGTGAGAAGCTGTGGGGAAAATGGACAAAGTCTTTGCTCTTTCTTTGCTTGTAAAAATTCCAAGGAAAAGTCATTAATGCTATTCCTGTATATAAGACTTCATATGTTTATATTTTCCGGTCCAGGGGTGATTTTTCTCTTTTTTTAAGAACTAGCCCATAAATGGCTTTCAGACTTATTAATACTTTATAATAAAACACTGAGCTTGTACAGAAATGGGCAGAAAACTGGGTACATCCCACATTAAAAAGAAGCGACAGAGTAATTACGTCTTTAAGCTTAGTGACAAATGAAGAATTTTACATTGACAGAAACAGGGCAAATCCTCACGTACTCAAAACTGATGCAGCACTAATCACTTCTATTCAGTATAGTCTACCTGATCTTGTGATTTGACCCACACTTTTTTTTCTCTTTAAATGAAATGAAAACAGAGCAAAATGGGATATTACAGTAAACATTCCAGAGCTATTAGTATCCACTATAACTACTACCCACCATTCCATGAAAAAATGGTAAAGTCTACATTCAAACTTAATTTGTCCATCAGTCTAGCACTAATATCTTAACCTTGGTTAACTGTGACTCCATTAAGTTTGTCTTACCAACACAGACACGTCCATCCAGTCCTACTGCAAGGCCAGGGAAGCATTCACATCTGAAAGAGCCATCAGTGTTCACACAGCGCCCGTTCATGCATATTCCATCTGTCTCACACTCATTGATGTCTGTTGGAGAACAGAATGAGCTTTATTAGAAGTTAAACTACATAGTGCTTGATGCCTGGCTGAAACCTGCATTTGTGCAGCTTATTTTCAATATATCCTACAGAAAAATATCAAGGATAAATGGAAAGTAGTTCAAGTAAAGATTTTGTTAGGAATAATGATGAATTCATTCTTTGAAATAGAACAAGAAAATGCCAGATTCAGAAGTAATAAACAGAACAAAAGGATTTTGCTCTCCTTGGAGAATGAAAGGGACTACATTTTCCTAACTTGTTCCCAGAGGTACATGTTCCAATTTAAGGGTCATTCAGGCAAAATCATAATTGGAGGAAGGAGGAAATTGTAGCTGCTAAGACAAGGGACTTGTGTTGTATATAACAGGACATTCCCTTTCCATATTAACAGTTCATACTGTAAGAAATTAGTCCAAGTAGAGAGTTGAATCTCATCCCCCCATAAGGTGCCTTCACAGAGGCACAAAAGAATTTCCTTTCCTCTTGCTGCATATCTGAATCTCCCCAGTCAGCCCTGCCAGCAGTCCCTGTCTCTGATGATCTGCATGACAACTAAGTTTTCTTATTGGATGCTGATAACAGCCCATTCTATAACCTTTCAATGAACAGACTGCACTCCAGCCTTGAAAGGAATTCATTAATGATTTCAGCCCCAAGCAACTGCCTGGCACAAGCCACTACCTTTGTCCAACAGTGGCACATTGGTCAACAAGGCCCACAGCAATGAAATACAGGAATGAAACTTTATAATATTGAACTATCACAAAGAGATGTTAAATTAGTAAAATATAGGCTGTGTATCCTGCTAATAGTAAGATCATTCTCTAGATGCAGAGAGCATACTATCATTTTAGAAATGATAAAGAAAAGGAGTGTTATAAATATTGTTTGGAAGTATGTATAACCTTTATAAAATAATCACTTCATAACAATTCTCCATACTATATACAAGAGACTGTGTGTGTGACAATTTCCTTTTTTCTGACCTTAAAAGGGCAAATTGAGAGTGAAACACCTCTGTGTTTTACTTAGTTTGTGTTGTTTGGCATAAAAAACGGCTTGTATGATCCAAGATTCCTTTTTCAAACTGCATTTTAAAATAAAAGCTATATTTAAGTACATGGGCTCAAATAATTTTTGATTCATCCTGCAATCTTTTGTTCTGTTTCAGACAAATCTTAAATGTTTTTTCCCACTTTAAACTTAGTCCTTACCCAGTGCAGGTAAAAAAGGAGTTGGGATTCAAAATGAGCCCATGCTATTTAATGGTATAGACAATTATTTTGGTAAACACCACTGAACTCCTATGACAGATTCTCCTACAATGAAAAAAAAGAAAAAAAGCTTTCCTTTTTTAAGGTTATTTCTAGAAACATAAAGGCAAAATTACTTCTTTCCCATTTCTTGTTGTTCATTTTTCAAAAGATTTTGTAAGCTAGTAAAGGGTGAAATGCGCCACCTATTTTCTTTTGTACTGATTTACAAATATGTTAGAAATACCACTACAGAATTTTTTGAAGGTAAAGTAGGTCACTTAAAATGGTGCAAGAAAGCTGAAAACCTGGTACCTGTAAAGATAGGTAAAAACCCTCTGCTTTTACTAGGCCTGAGATTCCACAGAGTAAATCAACTTCAGTAATAAAGTCCAAATTCCTAACCTTGAAAATGCTCTGCTGTCTTCTGTGGTAAAAGTCACCATTTGGACAACTTAAAATACACTCAACCTGGTTCTGGAAAACCAACTAATGGATTAATTTTCCATATTCAATGAGTTTTGCCTTTCCTGCTTAGCTTGCTTGCTAGCTGGGTACTTTGCCTTTTCTGCTTGATGGTGCTAGCTGGGTACACGAAGTCCTCTAATTTTAAGCAGGAAAAATTTACTCAGACTACTAAACTACCATCTTCAATTACCTTGCATGGCTTTTATTGGGGAATTCATGTTTGATCTAAAGATGAAACAATGTATGGAACAAAAATAATGCCTCAAACTTGTGCATGCCTGATATAAGTGTTTCTGAAAAATCAAGCAAATCATCACTGAAAAAAAAGCTAACGGTGAATAAATTTAGCATGTCTTGTGTTTCAGGGAGTATACAAGACTATGGTGTAACATTCTTTTTTGGCAAGTCATTTCAGAAAGTCTAAGTGGAAATTTTTACCAGACAGCCAAGCACATGCCCTGTACTTAGACTTAAATTCCAGTTTTATGGAACTAAGTGTTAATTACATTATCCCCATCTTTGGGTTAGAAGCCCTTCCTAACAGCTGAAAACTCAGCTTAGAGTGCATCAAAAGAGACAGTTACAGAAGCAATGAGTCGCACTCTTCCATTCCTTTGTTGATCTCCTAGTTTGGCAAAAAGACATGCTCAATTCCTTATCAAAACTGCAGGAAATTAATTTGCTGCAGAAATGTCAGTCTGTGACACATCCCTGCACATCCAAGCACGACCTTAAGAGCTTCATAGCAGTGGAGAACAAAGATACATGGACCTCCTTCTTGCTTGCTCCAAAGATCACTTATTGCAACAAACCAAGCCTTTTCATGCTCTAAACTTCAGCAAAACAGGCAGGCAGTGGTTGCCTGTCATGGTGGTGTGGCTGTTCGTGCCTCCTTTCACCCAACCAGCTCTCTGACCACGTGGTATCCACATGTCTTGCCCACTAATCACTGCCCTGTGCACAAGGTGACCACACACCAGCCATGCAACCCATTCTCTGCTTATAAGACCTGTTTCTTCCCTTGCTGTTAGCTGAACCTTTCCCAGAGTGCTTTCTGTTGCTCACCAGAAGTGAACAGGATTTCTTATCTCCCACATCTCCTCCTTCTTTGTTTAATCAATAAAAACACATCAAAGACAACTATGCCACGGACAAAGACACCCACAGCATAGGAAATCAAAAAGACAGTGTTCAATGTCCCCAGGAAGAGAGTTGCTTTTTCTGCATTTGGGAATAAATGGCCATGGTTCCAAAATTCATACAACCGGAGCTTGGGGGCTGTGCTGTTCAGGCAGGAGGGAGTCCATTGGCTGGAAATGCTGACTTTGATGTTATTGAATTCTGCCAAGAGACAGGGGCCTGGCACGCAGACAAACACAAATTAACTCCCATCCATGATACCCAGAAGAGACATTATCAACTACAAGCTAAATTATTTTATCTGGAGAGCTAATGCACTGAACAAGCTCTCAGATCACATGGTGTCCATGCATCTCACCAACCAATCTGCCTCACGCATGGGGCAACCACACACCAGCCATATAATTTGTTCTCTGGTTATGTGACCTGGTTTTTACCTTCCTATTAGCTGAACATTTCCCAGAGGGCTTTCTGTTGCTCACCAGAAGTGAACAGGATTTCTTGTCTCACACTGAGTTTTAGCTTGTGTAAGATTTTAATGCATGCGCTTGACAAACAAATTCAGGACATGCAGTGCCAACAATGAGTGTTTCAAAGAGTTGCAGTTCTGTAGGACACAAGTTACTTACTTTGCACATTTGGCATGCACAGAAAGGACTCAATGAGGACAAACATCAAAATATACAGAAGAAGATATTATAAAGTTCAAACTTTTAAAAATTTAGTAACATGACTGGAGAGAGCTGTGCTCCTCTAACTGCTTGAGACCTGGGAATTGTTTTATGATACTTTGAGCAAATAGAAGAAATGAGACAAATATGAAGAGGGTAAAAGGCATAATTTGAGTGTCCAGGTTTCAAAATCTGGTTTGATTTTGACCCAATAACAACTTTAACATGTAATACATGTTTGCATGCTCATTCAGAAAGAACAAGGCTTACAGTAAGTGCTGAAAAGCAGTGGGAGAAATCTTTCTTTTTACTATAAGATTTGTTCCAACTTTCAGTAGGAATCACTTGAGTTCTCTGCAATTTTGGATAATTTTCAAATATTCCTGCTTTGATGCAGAGAAGTAACATTTCTCTAGGGCCAGAAACCCCTTTTTGACTGTATCCATACTCCTTCCTAGCCAGGAGGCACATAACAGAGGCTGAACATCATTGCATTTTAAGTAGTCAGGTAGAGCTACACTCTCCTTGGATAGCATTTTAGGGCACAGACTCATGTCTTTAAAAAGAAAAAAATTTTAAAAAGTCAACTCAAAAGATACTCAAGGCAAAAATCAAGAGAAGCATTTGGGCACAGCTGAGCTTGCATTCATGAGTCACATCCCTGTTAAGGACAGAGAGCAGCCCATGATCTCTGGAAACACAACTGGCTGATGTGCCATGACCTTATGGGCACTCAAGTCTCACTAATATCCCACACACAGACCAGCTACAAAACAGGCTTTGGCAAAGCACACACATCCCATATGGAAAACAGGTAAGAATTTAAATAAATGCCATTGCTCTAAATGTATGAAGCCAGCAGCTGTTAGGCTAAGGACACACTCATGTGGTAATGCACAATAGTTCATTTGAGAAACTAAAGAATATCCCAAACAAAGCAACCCTTTCACAAAGCCAGAATGGGATCAACTCTTTAGATTCTACCTGATTCCCTCACCTGAAGGCTGGGTAGCACTGTCCTGCATACCTAGTGCAAGAGGTATCAAATTTAAGAGAAGTTTAAGGTGTTTTACATTATTTTTTTGTCCTGATTTTGATCTGAAGTCTGTTTTAAACTGGTACATTGTTAAATAAGCAAATGGATCCTAATTAATTCACCTTTCATGCCACTAACTCTCAAAACCAAATTATTCAAACATTTACTTTTTTTATTGGTCTACAAGATGTGACATTTTAAAAAAATTGTCAAAGTGTAATGAAGCACTTTTTCTACCTTGATTCAAAGAGTTAAAAGATTTTGAATTTTTTGAAAGAAAAATCAAAAGTAACTTGGCCTACCACTTGTTTATTCTCTACTTTGACTACTGCTTTGTGCCTGTAAAACCTGCTAAACCACAAAGATTTATGTAGAAAAAATTTCTATTTCCTGATGGGACAGAAGAAAACTTTAATGACATAACTAGCAACCAGGAGGCTGCAGTGTCTCCCACAGGGGCTATTGCTGAGCTAGTACAGCAAATGGAAAAGACAATCTTGCTGTGGTGCTCATGTCTGCATCTTGGTCACACTGAGTGCTGGGCACTCCTCAGAGATGCTGTGTGACTAGGAGCACCCAGACAGGAATGGGAGAAAAGCCAAAAAAAGGCAGTAAGTCAGGATGTTTGGGTGGCCAAAAGCAGAATATATTCAAAGGCCAAACAAAAAATGTGAAATATACTGGAACCAATCTTCAGAAGGCACCATATTAAAAAAAAACTCGGATTTTAACTAGGTCAGATCATGCAGTCCTTGTTCAAAGAATATTTCCCACTGGCTGGTTGGGGTGGTTGCTCAACAGTGTGGAGAAGACTGAGTACTGTCTTGCACAATGACAAATAATTCCAGCTGATTAAAAAAGCATATCTTCTGAGAACTCTGCCCAGTGTTCCCAAGAATCACTGTAAGGAAATAAGGTTTTTCTTGAAGCTACCCAGAGAGACAGGACTCACAAGTTTTGGGAGCTCATAGTTTATTGTGCTTACCTGTGCAATACCGTCCATCAGATGCTAACTGGAAGCCTGGTTTACAAATGCATTTAAAACTGCCATCTTCATTGATGCACATTCCATTGAGGCAAATGTTTCTGATGCTGCATTCATCCATATCTGAAAGTGTACACAACAGACATAATGCTCATAATGTTTAAGCATAAGAACTCTTACTGGCTATATGCAAAAGCTAAACCTTCATTTTTTTCTTAGTTGTCAGAGCTACAACGATAATCAGAAACATATGATGGGACATACTGCACTGTCCTAGAGCATGTATCAAAGCAATGACTCCATTTTTCATAATGAATCGTTAACATAGAAAGGAATTAATCCAATAAAAGCAAAGAGAACAAAAAAACAGATGAGAAACTGGACAGTTTAAGAACTTCTAGTTGGTAAAAGCCATCAAAAAGTGAGAAAGGATGTAATTAAAGAGGGTTTACAATCTTAATCCAAGTAGAAGCTAGGTTAGAAACAGCCTCCTGTTTGAAATGTAAAGACCTGAAGGAAGAGGAGCAAACATTTGGGTTTGGAGTGAAAACTTACGTCATCTCCACTGGACAAGTCTAAAATTTATGATATGAGAGAATTCCCAGCACTTTGCTCAAGCATGAATTCTGTGGGCACTCTCATCCTCAACTTCCATTTAAAATAAAACCTGGCCCTTTCCTGCATTCTGCATGACAGGCCATAGAAAAGGGTATTTACTAATTAGAGCTTCAAAAAAGCATTATTCATCCTCT
Source organism: Anthoscopus minutus (assembly GCA_013399455.1). Taxonomy (NCBI): domain Eukaryota; kingdom Metazoa; phylum Chordata; class Aves; order Passeriformes; family Paridae; genus Anthoscopus; species Anthoscopus minutus. Next base: position 131,787 of record VWYI01028380.1, read on the forward strand.
GACCTAATGTGATATCATGGAGGATTCAAGTAGGAAAAGGTGGAGGTCTCACACAGTTACTCACAAAATGGGAAAGAAAAATAAAGGCAAGTACAGAGAATTCTGTGCTTGATTTGAGTAAGCTTTTATATCCTCTCAGTCTTTACTTCATCCTGGCACAGATGAAATCAGTTTTGGATGTTACATCCAAAAAAAGTCAGTAGTATTTACCAGTTTGATCTAAAGAACTGCACACAGTTACATTAAGGTATGGCACAACGCCATGGTCTTTACTGATTAGTGTGTGTGCATACAACTCAATGCATTACAATGCCAGAGATGAAACTGTTTCATAAGTGGATGCAACAGACATTCTGGCAGCAAATGCAATGGAATTAAAAATGTTTTACCAGACTACCGATGTCCTGGTTTTTATTACTGTTAGCACATGGTATTTGGTGGGAAAGGAAGAAATCAGAATAGAGTTTTTTCCTGAATAGTCTAATTTCCAAGTATATTTAGTCAATGTACTTCCATAATAAGGTATTTTAAAAGCAGCTTATGGTGCTAAACTGTATTTAAAAAAGAGTCAGGAAAAATAGAGTCTTAAAATGTCTGTCTCTACCAAGGATTAACAGAATCACTACTAGCACATAAAATCACTGGATCATAATGACATTACAATATATTCAGAATCATGCTATTTTCCTTAATATTGCAGCTGTCTTGGACAGAAATTACACTTCTAGACATAGTGTGTTTTCTTTTTACTTACAGGCTAAGTCAGACAAAAATAATTTATGATTAAAAAAAATCGTGTATCTATCCCAACCAGGAATTTTGGCATTGAGTCTTTGAGCTGAATCACTGAGATAATATTCTGCCAAAAATGTTTCTAAGAACAGTGCTTGAAATTCTTTAAACGTATGAACAGATCATTGGGAACCCTCCCAAGGACCTTGGGAAGCATGATAAAGAACATTCTTCTTTTTTCCCCCTTTACTAAAGGTCTGGGAGGTAGGAACACATCAATTATGTTTACAAATTTTTGTTAAAACAATTTTTATAGGTCAGACCAGCCTGCATCTACATAAACCACATTGCTAGTCACCCAGTAAGATCCCATAAAGCATGCTGTTAAACACACAGTAAAATCAGGCAGCATGTGACTTGTGCTATGTTTTAAAATGTACCACTCCCATCAAAGAAATTGCATTTTGTGATAGTGGTATGTGCTATTTCTTCTGCTGGACAGACATCCCATTGAGGACTGCCAAGCCAAGACTCCAGAACTGGCTGCAAAAGACATTTTACTTGCCCTCTCAGATACAGCAAAAGGTATTTGGATATCTGACTCCTTGTTCCTTCCCTTCCCCGCACCAGGGGTCCTTTTTCTTTTTCATTGATGTGAATAACCTCTTGCAACTGTAATTACTGATATGGAATAACTTCAGGAAAGTCTTACCTTCACAGTTTTTCCCATCAACTGCCACTTGGAAGCCAGCATTACACACACAGTGAAAACTGCCATCTGTATTTATGCATCGTCCATTATTACAGATACGACCATTCTGTAAGCATTCATCAATGTCTGAAAGTCAACCAGAAAGAAAAATAACATTTTGGGGGATTCTTTATTATACTCTAGAGGAATTTTTCCTATTTGCCCTTCTCTTGGTTTTAAATCTACATGGAAACTGTATTCACCTGAAAAATTATTTTTTTTATTTCCACAACTGAACATTATGGGGGTGGAAAATGTTTGTTAGCTTGAAATTTCATGTTGCTGTAAAAGAATTTCAGTGAACATTACCCTGAAGCTTTCTTGAACAAGAACTGAATTTTTTTTGGGTTTTGTTTGTTTGTTTGTTTTTTATTTTTGCTCATTATTAAAATATTTTTACTGAACTTTAACTCAATAGAACCTAACTACTTAAGGAAAGATGGGGGAAAGCTTGTCTTTTGCTGCTGCTTTGTAAGGTAACAGGAAAGTTCAAGATTTTCCCACCTCAGAATAATTTCTCCTGCTTACTTTCTATTTGAAACATCAGATCTTCATTCCCCTCTCTGCAGGAGGTGCTTGGCAAGTGCTTTGGAGGACCTGAGAGTGATATCACACAAGGCTGGCAGCTCTCCCTCTCCTCCAAAGGAGGGGAGAGGAGATGCTGAGACAGACTGTCTAGACATTTTTCAGACTGCTCAGTATTCTCCATCAAGGCCTGGACCATCTCCCAGAGATTCCTGCACACAAGGGACTGCTCACAGAGATCACAACCAGCCCATGCAGACCTGTCTATCATGCACCCAAGCTTCCCAAATACCCGGAGGTGCCCGTCCCCAAGCCCTCTCTGTGGAAATATGTTGCTATACTTCAGTAAGAAGTGGAGCACAGGGTGTCCTCCTAAATGCCCCTGCTTTCTGGACACTTATGGCCAGGGGAGTTGATGCCTCTTGAAATTGTGAGCCTGCACTTGTCTTCTCAGCAGCACGGTAGTTCTGTGAAGAGTCTAAGAAATCCCTGAAAACCACTGTTTTGCAAGCAAGCAACCAGGCCAGCAGAGGCACAAGCCACTCAGTGATCACTCACCGCAGCAGCAGCTTGCAGCCCTCCACCAAAACTGTACAGGCTTCATAAACCTCATTTGATAAACAAGCATGATCAAGCAGCAATGCATAAATGTGAGTGTCCTCTCTGCTCAGTCCCTTTTCATCTCACTTTTCTGGCCCTTGATTGCACCAATGTCTAGCTTCAGTTACTCTACCAGCTTTCTTCCTCAGGATAGGAAGAATTGACAGAGCATCTCAAGGCCTTTTAATTTTTAGAGTTAATTAGGCTTTGTCTTTTTATGCACTTGATGCCATTTAAATGTGTTGAAAATTAATACTGAATCTCGTTGTTCTTTACATACCCACTGCTGATCAGAGTCCCACCACTAGTCTGACATATTTCTAATTTTCAAATGAAATAACATCACTATTTTTTTCTCCTCATTGAAACTTGCAAAAAATTAAGGCCCTCTCTCTCAATGAAACATCCAAAATTTCTGTAATCTCCCTGTGAGACCTGACCTCCTCTCATCAGAAATGTTGAGTATATTATAATAAGCACTTAGCTATTAAAGCACACATTCATTGCTAATCATCTTAAAATTTCACCTTTTTTGAGGTCCATTTCATATTCTCTCTTCTGCAATTAAGAAGTATCTTTTGTTCAGATCATTAATCACAATGTGACTTTATTCACCTATGTCTCCAATTAAGGTATTAATTTAGCCAAGCTCCTACTAGAATTATAAGGGATCCTAAGAAAGGATGAATCAGTAGCTTGCAATACAGACTGCAATGTTTAGTCACCAATCAGAGTCATTATAGAGAAAAACCCCTCCTCTGGAACCTCAGAGCAAGGGATAGATAAACATCTGGTCATTATGGAGACCTGGTTTTTCAAGAGCAGATGTAAGGAATACATTTCCAAAAGCACATCAGCACAGACACATTTATACATGCAAAAAAATAAAATCTCAGCATCCAAAGTAGTCATGCAAAGTAATTCTCCAGCAAATGCTGATTTTGGCAGGCACCAGTGCTATAGGTACATTTTGCCAAATGCACCCCAGTAGTCTTTTTCTTTTCCCTACATTGGTCCTAAAAATTCCTTTAGAAAAGCAAGATTCTGCATATCACAGCATTTTCTGCTCTGGCTGTCAAGCAAGCACAGCTCCCATAGACTGCAAGGGAACTGCTAAGTGACCACACTTAAATGCCATTAAGCTACTGGGCTTCTGACAACCATGTGTTTGTGTAATGAATCAGTCAAATTAAAAGCGTGTGACAAAAATGACTCATGAGCAAATTCATCACGGCTGAGACTCCCGTTCAGCACTCCCTCACCACCAGTCAGCTGAACTATGAAGATGCTTCCACAACACAGCTGCTTGGCAGCAATTAGGTCAAATACTCCCCAGCAACATGCAGCAGTGGTGCTGGCTCTGCATGTCCTCCTGAACTGGAAAGCAAGCTTCTGTACCACAACACCTTTCTGATTCACAAAAGGAAGGAAAGAAATGCACACTAATACAGGTAACTTTCTTCTGGCTTTTTAGAAACTGCTTCAGACTGAGTGCATGCTCTGCACCCTGCACTCAGTGCAGGAAGCAAAATACAAAGACAAGTTGTGACTCCAAGCATTCAAACATCCTTTTTAACTTAAGATGCTTCATTTCTTATGGAATATCAAAGCAATTATTTATTCTTCTGCCAGAAATCTCTCATGCCTTAAGTATAAAGGACTGCATCCATTCACCTTTACAGGTGAATCCCTACCCCAGTTTGGGGGTGACAAAGCCCTGACAAAGGGCTTTGGGGGTTGACTGCTGAGGAGTTCTGAGGTCCCACTCCCATAGGAAGACAGGATGAATACCATCAGGACTACAGTCAACTCTGATCTTCCAAATAACTATAATGAGGATTCTGAGGCTTCCACATCTAGACTTTCCCAGTGTTCCACTCACTACTTTTCCATACCTAAGTTTTCATTGCTGTAGTTTATGTTTAGTTTTTTTCTCTGGCAGTGAGCAGAGACAATATACGGGCAGTGTAACCTTATATTTACCCACTGGAAGTTTTCTCTTTCTCCCAACTTCCTTAGTCTTTTATACATAAAGAGTTTCTCCAAAGAAGGGATGTTTAATTGTCCTTGAGATCTTCAGGCAGCAAAAGAAAACAATGCCTTAATATTTTAAAAAACCCCAACAAACCAAAATAAAAAACAAACAAGAAAATATGTCTCTTGTATTTCAAAGTTATAAATAGTGCCAAGATCCTTTTAGCACAAGACAAAATGCCATTTCTTGTAATCCAGTATGTGAACCACCAGTTCCAACAAGTCAGTTATTTTTTTACTGCCATATCTGATTTTTTTTTTCAACTCTCATATTTGACCCATCTGTTAAATTTTGCTTGAAAACTGTTTTCCCTCCTGATATGTAGACAATAGCAGATGTGGTTGTGTGCCCATTACCTCGGCACTCCGTTCTGGTCGCTGTGCTCTGATACCCAATACGACACTGGCAGATGTAAGATCCTTGGGTGTTCACACAGTCTCCACCAATGCATGGATTCCTTTCACATTCATCAATATCTGCAGAACACAGACAACATAATTTTATTACCACACTGACTGAAAGTTATTTTTGCCTGGAGGGATATTTCATCATTTTGTACTTGGAGTAATAGCGCTCTTCAATCTGTAAGAAAAGGGGACATCACTGAGATCCCAAAAAAAGATCTCATGTTTTAAGGTAAACAGGAGCTGGGAAAAATGAATTTTCAGAAAGAAATTGCGTGTGTGAGAGGCAGAGGCCTTAATCCCACACTCCCAGCTCCACTGAAGATTTTGACAGAACCAAAATCTTGCCTTTAAGAGACAGCTGCTTCTATCGTTGAGCTCTTGCCGAGTTCCAAACTCAAAGGTCTCAAGAGCCCAACAAGATACTACTCGTGAGCTTAAAGAGGACTTGTAAATCTTACTAAGCCTAAGTTTATGATTTTTTTTAACAATAGATCATTGCATACTCAAAAATCTGGTACCATTTTAAAGAAAGAATTTTCAATAACTAATAAACACATTATAGTCAAGGGTTAGTTAAATAAGAAATCCTTGTTTCTGTATAATTTTGTTACAAGATTTCTTAAATGCTGTTTTAAAGGCAAAATTGTTGTAAAAATAAGTTCGCCATTGAAATCAATCAGTTTTTCAAGGTCTCTTTACTGGGATATTTTTTTGGAGGCAGGGCTCTTCTATTTAAGAACTCAATTATTGCATTATGTGGAGAAGAATGTTTTTTTGCCTAAAATGAAATTCCCCTCTGTGATTTACAGCAGAAAACCACATACCAAGGCATTCCTCTCTACCATGCAGTTGGAATCCTTTGTTGCACTCGCAGCGGTAGCTCCCAGGAGTGGGAATGCAGCGTCCATTACGGCAGAGATGTCGGAATGTTTGGCAATAGTCAGTTAAGTTCACCGGCAAGATCTCTGAAATAACAGTTGGAAAAATATTTTAATAGTTCATCATAATAGCTTCTGATAACCTACAAATTGAGCAGGATCTTCCATTACCTTCATTTACCAACATCTACCTTCCATTTTTGTGATTCCAATTGTAATGTGAATTACATAGTGAAATGGGAGACAGAGAATGGCACTTTGATTCTCAGAGATGTGTTCAAAAACAGCTAACAACTACAGAAATTTTCACTGAGGCAAGTCTGGTTGTGTTTTCATCTTTTGTCCTGCCAAAGTGTACCGTGTATGCTCATACCTAGCAGTAAAGTGGGTGTGTGGCACTGCAGGGACTCTACTAAAAGCCTGGAGTAGCAAAAACCAGGAAGACTGGTTCATTATTCTCACTTTCCCAAACAGCAGCGAGGAGGGCAGGGATAATCCTGGGAATATGCCTATAGTGTCTTTGGCAGGCAGGCATGAGCTGGCTCTGTCCCTGCTACCAGCTGACCAGAAGCTGTGCAGCTACGTCACTGCAGTGTCAGCCTGAGCTAAAATTCTCTGCCTCTTAGGCTTATTAGCTCAGCTTGGTGCTGAACCAAGACTAAATAGTTTCAGATGGTGCCAGTGCAAGCAGAGACTGCTTGCATCTGCACAGACAGGCAGAATCAGCTTATGTTTACTTGCAAAAGAGTATGTGGCTATGCCAGATTATTTCAGGTGGCATATGCCTACTCACGGGCATGTAGTAGATTCTTTGAGCAAAGACAGAAAAAGGACTATATTATATTGGGATGTTGCTCTATATTGGTAGTCTGCTCTGGCTTCCTTCTTACTTTAGGGAAAACTAACCCATCCATTTGTATCACTAAAATAGTTCTTTCTGTGCATTGGGTCAATCTCAGTGTCCAGCAGAGCTGTATTTTGATCAGTACATTTCCTACCTGGCCAATTGCAAGTGAGGAAAACAACTTGAAAGAAGTTGCTTTCCCTCAGACAAGTCCTTTCACAATTTTGCAAAGAGCTATTCATACTCTGCAGTGCAGATATGCAGCAAAGCTCACAATAGATTTAAAATAACAGTTATGTTACTACAATACATGAGCCACAGTATAGACAATGAGAATGTATTGAAACCTATCTTAACAGGGAAAACACTACTAATGACATAGGTATCTTGCCATAAGGTACACGGTAGCAGGCTCTGATGAAAAGGATATCCAGAGCCTCCATGTCCACTTTAAGCAAAAGACACCAACAGCTGAAGGGAGCACACGGCTCCTGAGAAATGCATGTTTTTAAAGAAGCTAAATGCACATGGTGCAAGGAGAGGTAATTTCTTTGTCTCTTACGATGGATTGGTGGAGCCCGAGATGGATAGATGATTTCTGGATGTGGAGGAGGGTAAACTCCAGGAATGTGTGGTGGAGGGATGATGTCAGGACGGGCTGGAGGAAGGTCAGGTCTTGCTGGCAGCATAGCAGCTACTGTGCACAATTTACGATACTCATCTGAAACATGAAAAAATGAGTGTTGTTTTAGACTCTTGCAGCCTGTTCCGTTTAACCCAACTCTCCCCCTTTTTGCAGTGTTTCAGATTAGCAATAAAAAACCTTAAATAATCTGGAAAATGTGAGCCTATATGTTTTCTTCATAGTAACAAGCTTTGTTCTCTGAATTGAATCATTAATCCACAGAATCTCAACCCTACTTGTCAGGAGACTGCAAGTAAGGTAACAGAACAGATGTTCTAGACACGAAATTGAACAGTGAGGCAGGGACCTCATCCTAATCTACTTAGTCTTCTTTCAAGCAAAAATGTGGTGAATTCAGTGTGCAGTTTACCTAAAGAAGGACTTCTGGATTTGATCACAAGTTAAGTTAATAGAAAGCTTGCTACAGAGTTAGAAAAATACTGAACAAGGAAAAAAGCCCAGTTTCAACTGGGTTTCTTAAAAGCTAACCTCCTAAAACAAAGAAATACCAATATAAGCAATGAGGCAAAACCAATTAGAGAATGAATACACTAACACTATTTCTCTGTGAAAATTAAGTTTGCCAATAAAAGCAGAAACCAAGTAAGTGCAGTCTAAGTAATATAGCCAAAGAGAAACGAAGTCAGATCCACACAAATTCATCTTTTTCCAGATGATGGGGAAATGATCTGTTTTGCTGTAAGCATAGTCTATGCTGAGTGTGTTGCATTCTCCCATTGTTTATCTCTGTTAGTGGCATCTGCCCTACTGCCCCACTTTTCCTCTTGCCCACAACTCTTTTGTCTTTGGGAAGTGTGGGTTTGGAACTTGTGCTCCAAATGCACACAGAATATCACAATTAAAGACCACATTCCAGCTGATCTAATTCATGTTAACAATTTGTGTGCACACAAGTAATTATTTGTGCAGCCAGTATATTTGAACTTCAAAATTTAAAGTCTGTGGAACAGGGAAGAGGCATTATATAACAGGAAAAAAAAATCTAGAGATTAATGAATTCCTGAAACAATATGAAAAACTAGAACAGAAAAATAAAGTAAATGTTGGGAGAACTAAGCTGGATATTTCAGCCTTCAAAACTTTCATCATATCTGCTTCCACCTGTAAAATACATTAGAAGCTCTTCCTGAATCACAGAGGATTTGTTAAACAAACATCATAGCCTAAAGTTCTGCTTTTCCTGATTATGATATTTGCATTTATGTAATGTTGTTGGGTGATCAGTTTGTTCCATGTGTCACTGCATTTCCCTCTATTGTTCCTTTCAGTCTTCAAATAGTCTCAGTGGTAAACCCTGTTATTCCACGTAAACAATGCTCACCATGTTATATAAAAATACAGTGCAAGCCTTTTTTATTCCAATTTCAATTTCCATGTTTAAATTCTAGCAATTCTGTAGCTACTATTTTGTAGTAGCAACTGGGTCTGCTGTCCACATTTAAAATGCAACTACTCTGTTACATTATGCAGCTAGTGCTCCCCTTTATATTGCAGTAAACTTCCATTTCAGAGGTAAAGAGGTTCTGGGCCACTGACAGCTCTAAATTCCTTGTCTTGCTTTCTCATGATACACTAAGTAAGGAATAACTGAACTTGATTAAACAATGACAACAGTACCTTAAATGCATGTAAACCTTTTCAAAGAATTTTAAAGCACTTTTAAAAAGAGTAATTTATAGTCTCAATTTATATCTCAGGTAAGAAGCAAAACCAAAAAGAAGGGGCATGTAACCATGATCCAGAAGACCTTGCATGGATTTATAAGCCAGGAAGTCCTGGGTTCTAGCTCCTTCTCCATGACGACTCAGTCTGCAGCTTTGGCCAAATTACTTTACTTTTCCACCCAGTTTATTCAGCAGTTAGATATGAATACTTAGAAAGTATTTGAAGAAAGCAAGAACTGTGTTAAGACTGAAAAATTTCTCCTTGTCTTCCTATTTCAGATGGTTATTAATACAGTGCACTGTTTTTAGCATTATTCTAGCCAGTTTTGAACTTTTAATATGTTTAAATATTATTAATAAGACAGTGAAAGAAAAAGTCTTCCAACTGTTCTGATTGTAGATTTCTGCTCCAGTATTATGCAGTTTCACTCAAAGGATTAAAAACAAGAATAATAAAATTCCCATATATGAGCTCTGACAATTTCTTCAGTTACACTGCTATAGTGTTACAATCCCATTCCTCCATAAACTCTGCACCTCCCTTAACCTCCCACCATAAATTCTTAAACAAATTGTATTCTCCTTTTCTAAGGCATTTTATTAGGTCTCCAGTCCTAAACAATCTCAAAAGTATCTTCCCTCCACTCCCTCACACTTAGTTTAACAATCTGTTCACCATCTACTCTCAATTCAAGTGATACATTATCTGATGGTCTCAACAATACACAAGGAGGAAATAAAGGAGCCCACATTTTGGTAGCAGAGAGCAATCATCTTCTGTATCAAATTTCAGGAAATATATGGCACCTCAGAAAGCTTGAGGAAAGAAATCACAGTTTCCCAATGAGAATGAAAATCCAGAGGGAGTAGGGATGGATTAGAAGAGTCTAGCAAAGTAACTTGATCTTGAAGAGGATGTTCAAATCTGAAGCAGGCAAGGTCAGAATAACTTGGCTACAAAATATTAATTAGCAACAATTAATTCTTTGTCTCCTTGCCCTCTTGGGCATCATGAGCACTCTTCCATAGGAGGCTTTGACTGAGAAGGGGAGTTGGACTAAACAATCTGCCAAGGTGCCCTTCAGCCTCAACCATTCTGTGTAGTTCTTTCATGAAAACATTACATCTTAAAAAACAAAAGGAAGAAATCCCTGCTAATTCAGTGTTCAGCCATGCTGAAGAGAGTTCAGGTGGGCTCATACCGGTGGATCTGATGGGGCACATTTCTGGAGCAGTGGCAGGAGCAGGAGCCCAGCAGCGGCCGCTGTCACAGCAGCACTGCATCTTGGACAGGGGCTGTGGCAGCTGATTGCTGCAGCGCCCGTTGCTCAGCGTGGAGAAGCAGAATCCAGGGCGCACATCTGCCAAGAGAAGGAAATGATGGGTGACTCTTAGTTCAATGAGGAACGTGGCTTTCACAAAAGGGAGAGGTCCCATTTTTCTGGAGTGACTTGAACTATCCATGACATAGCCCTTGCAACATTACAAGAATCAGAAAAGTAAGAAATCTAGACAATATTTGGGCTGCTTTGGACTCAAGCGTAACCTGTGAGAAAGCTGCAGTGAAATATGGAGCAGCAACGCATTAATGGAGGCAAAAATGCAGTAAACACATATATTCAGTATATAACAACATATGCTTCCATGGCCCTAAAGAAAAATTGCAGTGTCATCTCTGTTAAACAAAGTACCAGACCAATGAAGTCTTGATTTGAAAGTACTGATGCACAGTAATAAATCTACAGCATTGCCGCTTGCAAAGCATTATTTCATTTTTCATTAGTCATGGCTTCTCCAGCTGAAGTAGGTAGTGATTTGACAAGACATAGGCTTGCAGGCAAGAAAGAGCAACACAGTTTTAACTGGTGTAATCACACTGTTTATGAAGATTTGTTGGCTTCCTGTCTGAGACGGGGAAGCATGTGTTGTACAAAGAATGTCCTGTACCCAGATTTTATATACTCAGCTCTGTGCAATGTTGTTAGATAGCTCATCTTAGAGAAGAACAAGAAAATGTGGATGGGATTAAAAAAATAATAAAAAATTATCTTGTGATACCATCTGAAGCTTTGAGGAATTGTTTTACAATATGTCACATCATGTCCAACTCAGTATAAACTGTAATGTGATTTGACACTGCATGATAAACCAGACTAAGTTTGTTCCTAAAATACAAAAATATTTGCTGTCAAAATGCAGTGGAGTAAGTTACAGATCGAGTCTTACAACAGCTAACATCATTCCCTAAAGAAACAGTACCTCAATTATCCAGGGCATGGTGGGTTCACCAGTGCTTTCCAGAATTTACTAGCTACACGAGTTTTCAGTTCTACTACTCGTTGTCCATCTTCTCCTGGTGCCCACCTAAACTGCCACACATATTTATTCCTTCATCTACCCTCTTAAAAATCAAATAGAGCTCCTTGGAGTTGCAACTCTTCTCCAATACCCCTGGAGAGATATTCAGTTGCTTGGTGTGATGGTGAGGTGGATGGGAAGAAGGAAGTAACCCAAAAGACCTGACCATCATCTTTTGAAATTAATCCTTCTCCATTTTGGTCAGTACCAAGTTTTGAAACATTTAAGAGCAATAATGGAAAGCAGAAAAGGAATCTGTGCAAGTACACAATGTGCTATGAAGAGATAAGCCCACAGTAAACATCTTTATCTACCTACAGGTATAAGAGTGCATCCAAAAAACACATCATTTTCAGAAAAAAACAGTAAGTTTATGAGAAAAATACCAAATCTTTCCATATCCCTAATCAGAAGTTATTATTTTTACCTTTTCCCCCTCTTCCCTTTTCTGTTCCAAATGGTAAAAACACACAAACCAGGACAAGAAGAGCAGGAAATAACTTTTACCTGTTTGAGTTTTAGTATTTACTGTTTTTACTAAAAATTATAGTCTTCTGAAAAGGCAAAAAATAACCACAAGAATAAATTTCAATAAAAATGTGTCTCTCAAAAAGAGAAAATGTGAAAAGAGGTCATCAAAAAGTAACACAGACCAAACAAATTTATGCCAGTTGGAAGTACAGGCTAGCAACTTTCTTCACAGCACTCTTCATACACTTGGGATGAAATGCCCTGCTTTTGTTTCTGCTCTTCAGCTCTAGGAGATAACATCTTTGCTTTGTCTATTCTTATTTTTAAGGGTTTGTAATAATGGAGCTCCTGGTGCATCCTTTGGATATTTGGCCCCAGTGCTGCTGGGTTTGAGTCCCCCAGGGGATACATTTCTCAGAAGCATTTCCTCCTCTCTAACTGAACAGACACGTCCAGCTAACACTTTTCACTTAAGACAGGCATGTTGTAATTAAATCAAGATTAAATGCTTTGCCCAGCACTAACACAGATCTGGGCTCTGTCCCTGTGAATATGGCAAATGTCTGCATATTGGACAAGAATTCAAAAGATCTGCAGACAATTGATAGTGCTTCTCATTTAGCACATTTTGCCTTGAACAAAAGCCAAAATTTCAATGATGGCTCATAGTCTGGCATACTCTTTATCATACCTTGTCATCATTTAAAACTCCAGTTCTTTAGCTGAGTTACTTCAGCCTGCAAATGCAGGGGGTAAAAATGCTGATAAACTGCAGGAATATGACACAGGTCTGAATGCTGGGCAGTCCTGACTGAGTGGTGATTATAAAAAGTAAAAAGCAAATGCAAGTTGTGTATCGCTAGAAAATTTTTGTTACAGAAAGGTAAATCTTGCTCACAAACATTATGTACAGGCAGCAATCAATGATTTGATGATCCATAGCAATTTAGAAGCTCTTAATCTGAAGCAATAAAAGCAATTCCCATTGGCATTTTAAGTGTACAATATGGATCAAATCTACAGAAAAACTTTTCTTGATGATGGAAGAAAAGCAGTTTGTTTCTTACAACCTGCAGAAGTTGAATGGCACCATTCAAAATGAATCATAATCCAAACTACTTCTTAGGAAAGTTAGAATTTTTTCATATTGATCTCTGTGACGTTTGGGATTCTTTCCAATTTTTTTCCAAAATTATTTCCTACCAAAGGTACTAAACACAGGATATTGCCTTGGTTTCTAGTGCTGGCACTGTGTAAGAGCCTTTAAATAAATATTCTAAAACTGAGGAAATAAAATTTTCATTTGTTTTTTGCCCAAAATTCAGCACTGGCACTGAAAAAAATAAATTACTGCACAAAAATGAGAAAAAAAATTAATTAACTACTAGACCTGCCTCAGAGCAGGCTGTATGCTTCCCAGAATCATTAGCTGCTAACTAATGCTGTTCTTTCAGGGCTTTGGCACTGCAGTGGCAGTCATTTCATTCACAACGTTCTTTGGTTCCCAGTCCAGCCTTTGGAAGATGGGTTCCGCTCTACCACAGTGAAAGCCTGAGAGAACAGCTCTGCCAAATCATCAGCATCATAAAAGCACATAAAAATGTCCCATACTCAGTTTATCACATTACTTCCTTTAATGACAAAGGCCTGCATTAGGGTTATAACAGTTGGAATGCAAATTTGCTTTTCTAAATGAATGCTGAATATAAAGCGGACTAAATTAAAGGCAAACATGAGTGCAACAATACCAGGGAGACCTTTAAACAAGTTCTAAGGTAACAAATATGACATAACAGAAAAACTACAATAGAAAAATAGGAAGTCTCAATGAAGCCTCAAAGAAATACCCTGCAAATGGAAAACTCATTTTAGAATATATATATACACACGTGATACACTTCTATATGAAAGATGCTTTTCAAGTCCACAAGTTGAAATACATTTCTGACACATTGTTACCCATTTTAGATATTAATGAATTTTTATAACACCTATTGTTCAAAGGATTCTACTCACCTATGCATTTTAATCCATCAGGAGCTGTATAAAACCCTGGAGGACACTTGCAGAAGTAACTGCTAACTGTGTTTGAACACTCTCCTCCATCACAAATTCCAGGAATGGTGCTACATTCATCGATATCTTTAAGACAAAAAGAGATGCAAGGGTCAGTTAGCTAAATTTGTTTTGGCACAAGAAAAGGCATTTTACAATTAGTAGTAATAATCAAATTCAGGGCATAATCAGTAGTTTTGAATTAGCATCTTTTGTTAGACATCTTATAAAAAGAATGAAACAGAACCTAAAAAAATACTGTATCTGGAAAGTGCAAATACATTATCTGTAAATTGCAAAAGTTTTACTGCTTAATTATGATGGATGAAAATCTTAAAATTGCAGAGATTTACTAACTCCAAGAAAACTGTACCTCATGCAGTCTGAATTCTGCATACTAGAATTAAGAAAACTGTGTTGGGACCAGAGTGCAAAAGTGATCAGGAGCTTAATGGCTGTCTCCAGCAGCACAGCATCTCCTGGTACCTCACCTAGGCACTGGTTCAATACAGACTCACAGGGACATGTACCACCTACTGAACTGCCTGTCCTTCCTATTGCACTCAGGTTTGCCTTGGAAATCCCCCACACAAAAGCACTGAGTAACTAGGTATTGTTCAGCTAATGCAATCTGACAGGATTACAGACAGACCAGGATGACTGCAGGCAACAAAAATTATCTTCCCTGACTTTCTCCACTAAATCAACGTTCTGATTATTCAACAGGTTTCTAGAATGTAACCAAAATATCTACTACAGAAACCAGGCAGTGTCCATAATTGCCCCTACCTTTTTTTAGTGATTTAAAAATAAAGTTTCCATATTATGACTGTCTTCACTAACAAATCTCAATCCATATATTAAATCATCTTCATAGATACAATGTAGAAAAATTTTCACAGTCTGCAGGAAAAAACCCTAACAAATTCTTACAACTCATCGTTAGCTGCACAGAGGGAGCTTAAAGGTTTTTTCCACTAGTTTATAGAATCTACAGCTATGTGAATAAGGACCTATGTCAGCTCCAAGTGTTCATTAATTACCATCAGTAGCCTGCCTGTGATGTATAGTTACTTTCCCCTTGGTTTCCAGTGACTGTCTTAACAATGCAGCTGTATCTAATTAGCACTGCCCTCATCTCCTAGGAACCTGGAGTTCTGCTGAGCTTAAAAACAGCTCACTCTTTTCCATGGTACCTACAAGAGTAATCAGCCAAAAAGAGCAGAAAGGGAGGTTATTCTCTAGACTGATCAATGACATCTGCTTGTCACAGCCATCTACAATCACCCAGATGCTCTCCTGATAGGGAGCATCCAGCTAGAAATAACAGCATCACAGGACTCTACCCAACCTCTCCTCCAGAGATCTACGAAAAGACAGACACATGACTGTAATAATGATTTCACCAACCACAAAAATTTCTGAGATGAAATACTGCAACACCACACCAAGGCAAGGAGTGAATAATACTGTAGTCATTAAAAAGGACTGGAAGAGTTTAAATGTAACGCCTAAATTGGAATTTGGCCCCAACAGATGGGGGAACACCCAAAGTCCCACAGGACCATTAATGAGCATTTTAGCAAGTAGAAAGGATCTCAGTTCTAGTTCTTCTGTTAAGACAATAATATAAAAATGAACAACTCTTGGTCTTCTAGGTAAAGTGCATGATGCTCTAATACTTTTGTGGCCCCTTGCCTTTGCAGGAAAGTAGTAGAGGGATTGGGATGGCACACAGATAACCCAAGTTTGCAGACTCAGCCATCCTAATTGGAGCGGGGCCCTGCGTCCCCTGTGCACACATTCTTCCCCAGCATCTTTCTAGTTGTCCTGATGTGGGTCACATTCCTCACTTGGGTGTGTGAGAGGGGTGTGACTTTTTGTTCACTGCTACTTCGAGGATGTTGCCAAAGCCTCAAGTCCGAGTGCCCTGGGAGCACTGCTAAGAGACTTCTGGCTTCTGCTCCAAGATTATACACCACAGGAGTCCCACAAGTCTCAGTGACAAAAAATGTGGAAATTGAATTTTGGTCTGAATAAAGCCCTTAATTAACAGAGAAAAATGCAATTGTAAATGGATCAGATTCAAGCATTTTCTGACTCAAATTCACCAGTGTTTATCTTAAAGACAGTGTTGCCACTGTTTATATAGAGTCCGACCTTTTTAAAAGCAAAATCATCACTCTTTATTTTAAGGTTGAGCCTAACCCAAACAGTATTTCACTATTTATACTAGTGTTGACACACATATAAGCAACACCGTGGTTGTTAAGTATGCGAGTTTTACAAAGGTAAGTATACTTGTACTCACAGACTTAAATGTCACTCCAGGAAAAATTACTACTCCAGTCACCACAAGAAATAGAATTTACCTCAGCATTAGTGCAAATGGAAAAGAAATTGTTATATCAAGCAGTGAAATAATGTAGCAGTTAAAATACAGATTTCCACCAGGTCTGCTAACAAAGAGAACCTCAGTCAACCGTCCTCATTTTCCATCTTGTTGACTAGTCTACCTGTCCTTGATGATTGCTATTATGATCTTAGTTTAACGGAGACCACCTGAAAAAACAGTACTGGTAATTCAGCAGGTAGTTCCCAGTTGAATTAAATCAGTGACCAAGGACATTTTTCAACTGCTAGAAGTCCTACTTGCTAAACAGGAAGCTAAACCAAGCAAACAATCAGATGTTACTCATTATCTATCAGAATTACCTATAGTTAATTACTATAAACCAAACAACTTGTCTTATATTGTCTTGTAAAATTCAAAAGATAATTTTGAAAGAACAGAATGGATAGGCTATTGTTGCATGATCATGTTCTTAAATGTTGTGCTTCTATCTTATTTCATGCCACTGGTATAAAGGTGGTACTTTTCATTCTCTGAATTGTACTAATACCTACACAGATTCAACTAAAATTGCTTGGTACATACAATATGAAGATGCACTGAAAATAACTGTCTGTCTGCAGAGGTTCAAAAATCAATAGGTATATGAATCTGAAGAAGGAAAAATTCATCTGATCTTTGCAGCCAGGTGATCACTGCAAAGGGATTTCACAAATGGGGCAGGAAATTTGTGGCAGGATTTAGGAACACAGCAACCTCTACCAGGTTCTTGAGTCCAGTTCCTTAACTGTTAGCAAGTGCAGGCTCTGAGGGTGGTAGTTGGTTGGGGTTTGTTTTTAAAATGATTCAGCAATTGAAAAATACCATCAAAATGTTTATGAGACATGCAGCCTACAGCTCTCAGCTTTTCATGTACTAATACATAACAAGGCACATGTTCAGTCTCTCCTATTCACCACATTCTTGGTACTTCATCCACCGAAGGAAACACTTGCAATGTTGTTCTATTCTAAATGTAGGTTACATTCTGCCAAAACCATTGGCAGGCGATATGTAAACCATGCTGTGTACAAGCTCTTCTGAAATTGCTCTCCCTAACCTGCAAATAAATTATAAAGTTTTGCCTAAAATAGCAATTTTTCTTTTGAAATAGTAATTCATAATCCTTCTAAAATAACTAAAAAGTTTTGAGTGCTTCTTAAAGGGCACTCGATACAAAAAAGGACGATGAATACGCACCTTTCTCTCACAAATACTTTTATTTTACTGAAAGTTGGCATTTCAAAATCACTAGCCACTTATGGAATTTGTCTACTCAAGTTAATTTTAGTCTAATGACTGAAAGTAGAATCAGTTGCAAGAGTTTAAACATTATCTGGACTTCACTGTAAATACAAATCAAAAATGTGCAACTAACACATTTCAGTACTATGTTCCTAATGTAGTCAAAATTCTCTTAAAGCAAAGGAGACATCTATTCTTGATATTAATATTAGAAAGAAAAAAAATACTATCAAATCACAGTAAAAAAATAGCATGATTCCATAATCACATGCTGCAAATTTCCACACTAATATCTAGCACCTGCTGTACCCCCACGTTAGGATGACTAATAAGTGAAGATAAAATGTTTGTCCTTCTGTAACATATGCAACTGTAAGGCTGAGTTTAGAGCACAATCCAGCAGTCTTCACACAGCAGTGTCAAACTCCCACTTACATTAAATACAGCTCACCTGAGTAGGTAGAAATGTGTTGATCCATCCAGTCACATACATTTTTTGGTCAAAAGAGCTACAAAGAAACATGTGCCTCGAGCATTTCTAAAGCAACATATCAGTTAGAAAGTATTTTTAATGTTTTATTAGAAAGCATCTCCTCCATCTCCCCACATAATGTTAGATGTACCTTCAAGTCTGAAATGTTACATGAATAAAAAGGCTATAAAAGTTGCAGGGCAATATTTAACATTCTCTGGCTCGGGAGAAAGCATCCCTATTTGTATTTGTTGTGAATAATGCTATTTGCACATTAAGGCAAAAGAGACAGTAAGTTTGTTACAAACTGTTAAACAAAATCGGTTCCCTAAAAGAAGAATCTCCTCCTTCTACTTTCAGAAGAAAGTTCTAGAAGTTCTTACCATCACATTTTTGTGTTACTTCATTAAACTTGTGTCCAGCTGGGCATTTGCACTCAAAAGATCCAACAGTATTAATGCAATTTCCCCCTTGACAGATCCCAGGGATGGCTTGGCATTCATCCACATCTACAATAAAAAGAAAAAAACACCCACTTTTATTTCATTTCTCAAGAACAGCCATAATAATTTGTCTACACAGAAATTAAATATGCCTAAATCTGTTCTTCACCCATCATAATATTATGATACTTGGTTGGGAAGACAGATACTAATTTTGTAATTACTCTATGCAAAGTATGATTAAGTACAGTACTCTAAATATTTTCTGCAAGAAATCACATGGTTATTATTGTTACAGACATTAAATATCTAACTGCTATTGCTTTATTTTTCCAAAACATCTGGGGAATGGTGTGCAGAAAACACAGCCTGCCAGAACTCAAGTTTCTTTGAAGTGTCTAAAGCTGGTCACCCAAAATCACTTGCCCCCTCGAAAATCTTGGCAACTCCATACAGTGCTTAGGCCACGAGCACAGAGGAGCAGTTGCAGGGCACATGAAGGGGGCCTCATGGAGAGGCACAGCAACTGCAGAGTCATTTCTGATGGAAATTATTAACTTGACACTCCAGCAAGATCAGCACCAATGACATTAGACTGTGGTTAAGATTTGACTCAGAAAGGTTCATAGCCATAATTAATGTCTCAGGAGGAATTATTAATGACCGGCTTAGATATACATAAATTTGAGGGGTTTTTCCCTTTTATTTTTCTTTCTTTGCTTTTCATTTTTCACTGAGGAAAATGAAACAACAAAGATTATACCACTGGCTAGGTAGTAAGCTCAAGACAAACACTTTCAAGAGGCCCCAGTTTCTGGCCTCACAATTATTTTAGCACAACAACATCTGTGTCGTCACTTAGCTGGAGAAGTGTTGCTATGGCTTAATAACAGCTACAGAAAAGAGGCTAAAGGAGACGGAGGAGTGGCATTGCAAAGGGACATTGGGGAAGTCTGGCTCACAGTCCCCAGGGGGCTGCTCAGGAGCTCCTTTAGGAGTACAGAGCACTCCACTCTGATCTAAATGCTCATGCTTCCCCCATCTCCTCAGAAGAACCATTTGCTGCTGCTGCTTATAACTGGTTGCTTGAGTTCTTGGGCTTCACACTGACAAAGGTTTCAATACAGGGATGCAAGCTAAAGGAGATGATGCCTTCAAATCTCTCTTTATAAATCCCAGAGACACACCTGTGATGAATCTAGGAAGTCTGAAAAGAAAAATATTATGTCTGTACAAAAGGGTAAGAGGCAGTTTTCCTGGGATCCACAGGTAGTCTCAGGAACACCAAGGAGCATATTTGCACCACAGGGTAAAGCATTATGTGCAGATCCTGGGGTGAAGCGATCCAGGCCAGGGGTGCAGCAGCAGCAGCAGCAGCAGAGCTGTCCCTGAGGGCTGGGCTGGGGGGTACAGAACCAGCACAGCCCCAGCAGCCTTGACTTGGCCGCATTGCTGCTGGGGCCTGAGCTACAGCAGTGGGCTGGGCTTTAGTCACAGCGATCAGCCAGACTTCATGGCACTGCACTGACTCTAAAAAACCTCAAAAACTAAAGAAACAGAAGTCATGATTCTGAGTCATGATGTCTGTTTCAAAATTCCACCTTTTGGTTTTATTTTTCTTCTTTGTATCTTTAAAAATCTCAGCTCTGATATTAATTTAGTCAAACTAAAGTCAAACTTTGGGCAGCGATACTCTATTTACTTTTGAAAATAAACTTGCCCTCACCATTTCTTTACTTATTTTTACTTTTCCACACAATAATAATGATTCATTTTTCTCTTCAGAGAACCTGGATTTTATTTAACTTGTTTTCCTTTATTTAGATTGAATATGGATGTGAAATCCCTGAAATGTATTCAGTTTGAATGGATGTTCTCTGATTTCAAAAGGATTTAGTACAATTGCATAAAAAATGTGATTCCATAAATGATCTGTTAAAATTACAAACACAGTACTTAAGAAAGAAAAACTGGAAAATGCAAGTCAAACAGACTGGGCCAAAACTGTTGGCACCACATAGAGATCACCATCGATGTAGCTGCTTGCTAAAAAATGTGCAGTAAGCAGAAGTATCCTATTCCAAACTGCACAAACCCATTGGAGAGTTCACTGCTGCTTTCCCATGACACAAACAAGAGGGATATAACTAGGTGTGGCATAAATTCAGGGGTGTGGGCCACATAATTCTGTACATAAGCTTTCATAAGTGTCCAGAACCTTGGTTGACAGATTGCAGCACAATTTAGTCCTGACCTATACAATAAGGGGGGGACCAGAATCACTGAGGTCAAAATATAGGCACATCATGCAGTGCATGGACCATGTTGTCCATCTTGAAGCTCATCATGCCTATCTGCAGGCACCAGACATGACTTGGCCTGTGACAGAGGGTGTCTACATTTTAAATGCAATGGAATGCCTTGAAGTCCCTTCAATAGGAATTTCATTATTATATAAAATTAGATTTATAATCTCATAGATTATAATAAATTTCATAGATTTATAATCTTTATCTTCCCTATTTTCAAAAATCTTGCAACTTATTAGAAAATGTTATACAGATTGAAATAAACTGGCCCCAAAGATATGATGCTGGGAATGTATAATCCACATCAGTTTAATACATAGTTGCCCCTGTTAACTTTCTCCTGTTTCCTGCCAGACATCCAGACAATAAAAGAATTTACACAGCTGGAAGTATTAGAATAAAAGCCAAAAGCAGTGTAAGGACTTTCTATGGTTAGGCATGCTCTGAAAGGAGTAGGCAACATCTGGGTGGATTTTATGATTTGAAACAAATGCAAATGCATTTCCAAAATTGTATAAAATATATAATAAGCCATTAAAAATGACACAACAGGCACTTTTCTCCAGGTCAAAGCAGTGTAGCTCAAGAGATAGATATCCAAGATGAATCCAAATTATACAACTTTTAGCTAAAAAATCTCACACCAGATAATTGAGGCATTATTGCCACAGATTGATGTTTGCATGTTTTGAGTGCCTTCTGAAACAGAACAAATTCCTCCATGGAATGATTGAGTGGTACACTCAAAAAAAGACCTTTACAGAACCAAGGGAAAGCACTGCTGGCAGTGAGAAATTCATTAAAGATGCTGGCTGCTCTCACATGACCTGAGTTACTAATGTACTCACTTGAACATCAGGCACTCACTGAATCATGAAGTAATGCATCTGACAGTGTTTTTCCATTCTTCACACATATAGCCGAGAATGGCTTAGGACAGGTTATCCACAGCAGTGTAACTCAATTAAGATTAATCCAGTAACAATTTCAGCAGCTTTTGGGGAAGCTTTGCTGCTAACTTACCTTGACAGGCCCCTGTTCGAATGTTTGGAATGAAGCCTCGGCGGCAGGGATGCGGCTGGGCAGGACACATTTCACAGGGGTGGCCCCACGCTCTCCCAACAGTTGCACAGCAAAGAGTTTTTGTGCAGACAATCCCACTGAGCTGGCCCTGGCACATCTGGTTGGTTACCAAAGTGAAGCAAGGGCCAGTCCTGTAATCTGTACCAAAAACAGGAAACCTGGTCAGCATCACAATAAAAATACACAACAAAACTCTTAATAAAGCAAAACCACAGCACATTTAGGTGATTCCTTTTCATCACCAACAATTTATGTTAGAAGTATTGTACAAAGGGTTTTTTTCTCTCCCTCTTTAATTCAAATCCAGGAAAACAAACTCTATTTTACCAGGAATGTCATATCTGTAGGTCCCCTTTGCTGCTTCATTTAATCACTCATAAAATCCTTCCCAGGGTCTCGCATCAGTTTCTTTTAAATATTCAGTGCATTATTTAAAAGAATACTGATAAAAGAGGTGGGATATGTTTATTTGCACAAGATAGATTGCTGTTCTCAAATGAGGCTCAAGGGAAGTGAATACAGACTACAGGAAGTTTTCTGAGGAGTTTTCACTGCTATTCAGGCATATGCTATACCAGATATGTGGGCAAGCTTTGCCTACAGCTGAACAGAGGAGAGGGCATGTGGAACACATCTGCTTAGATTTGTTTATGGTAGGACAGGCCACAGCCAACAGACAGAATCAAACTGAGATGATAATAAAACACTAGTAGGCTTCATTTTGTTCCATCCTGCAAGGGCAAAAACCAAACAGTGGTACTGACAACTCCTGCTGTCTCCTGTACATCCGGGGTGCACACTCCAGTTAATTTTTTGCAAGCAACCCTATAATGCTTTTTTTATGGAGCACCAGGACAAAGACCAGCATCCCATAAGCACAGCCAGCATACTGAATACTGAAGGAGTTACCATATACCTCAGCCAAGGTCACTAAGTAATCCACACTGCCTTAGAGCTGTGTCATTGTAAACTCCTCCAATTTTCATGCCGCATCCAAACTTTGTTAACAATAATATGTTTTCACTAAACCATTGTTAAAAGGTGTTAAATAGGGCAGAAGAGAGAATGGATGTCTTTCCCATCTCCTCCATCTCCCCACACCAGATGTACCCTGAAGCCTATAATTTAATTACTCTTCGTGCCAACTAGAGATGCAGTGTCCATAGGCTGTAATTCTGATAATTAATCAAGCCATTCTGATACAATTAATAAAATAGCTTACAGAAATCCTATAAGGCAAACAATAATGCCATATTGCTACAGTTACCTTCATCAATTAACACAATGGTATCAGAAAGGATATTGAGTTAGATCAAAGGACCTTACTCTGATGAACTCATACTAAATTACACTAAATACCATTTATTCTTCATTAACTATGTATCACTCCAATAACTGCCACTCTATTTTTCATCTGTTTAACACACCTACAATCACTCAGATAATCTCTCTTCCTTTTAAAAATACTGGATCAAGAACAATTTTCTTTCAGCCTCTGGAAATTCGTCTTGTATTTCCAGCTCTATGGAGAATTGACCTGTGAGAACCCATTAGCTATTTTCAGGCTCCCAGGTTAGCTGGACTAGCTGAATAAAAATGCGTCAATCCAATTCTTGCTATTTATTTTCAGTCTTAAAGGCTATCAGATTTCAAGGATTTGGAGGGGCTGTCCTAGCCCCTCCAAACAACACAGCTACATTTACTGAACACTTCTCCCACTCTTCTCTAGCAATTCCATCAGCCACATCATGAAACAAGTCAGAATCTCTGATAACATCTCTCTTGCCTTTGATTACTTAATTCCTTATCATCTTCTTAACTTTTTTTGGTTTGGTATTTCTTATTGTGTCCCTTCATTTCCCATATGAATTTTCTTCACTACAGCTTCTATTAAGTTTTTCCCTGTTTTAAAGATTTTTGTAACTGCTTGAATTTTCCCAGGCTTATTTTGCTTTTGTCAAAACCTACATTGCCTTCTTTCTCATTTCTCATTCTAGATCAATAATACCTATCAAATAAAAAAAAATATTCCCCAGATCGATTTTTCAACCTTGATCAAAATAAGAATATGTGCTTTACTCTATGCAAAATTCCCAATGTTGTAACTCTAAATATTACAGCAAGCGACAACAATTTCTTTAGAAATGCCATAGTTTTGTGTTGACAAGAGAGGAAATCTTCTGAGTACCTCCTCAGAATGAAATCCCCCATTGTAGACTGTGCCTCTGCTGTTTATATATAGATGGGTTAAAAAGGAGTCATTTTGTTCTCCATCGCAGCGGGAGCACACGTCAGACAGTAGTGAATAACCCATCTTGTGTTTTATGGTAGGATATGAATGGATCAGCATTTACAATTGTTTGCTTTCAAGCTATAAATGACTTAGCAGTGGCTAGTATGTCTTAGAAATATGGTGAACCCAATGAAGTTAACTTCATAATCATGCACATCTTTCCACAAGGTCTCAGTAACAAGATGTGGGTCAAATATGCACTCAAAACCAAACAAGTCCAGCTCCTATTTGTTATTATTCAAGTTCATAGCACTTTAGTATGGTGAATTACAGACTGAATTTTCATCAAATATTTTGCCTTGATAAATTTTATTCTTTGCACTCAGTTTTCTTCTATTTTCTCAAATACAGTCTTCCACATTTTCACAAGCAAGATTTTTTCCTCTCTGTACTTAATGGAAAATTCAAAAAGTCAGAAAATCCATATGTAAAAGATAATTTGAATGTACACACCAGCTTAAGGCCTCGGGTAAATCCACACATCAATCCATTATTTTATACAGAGGCCAATAAAAAGAGCTTTAAAACTGAACTGTTTCAAACAGTAAGTTTAAGACTTTTTTTCTTATTACAAGAAGAAGATGAGATTCCATGAACTTGGTGACAAAATGAAAAGAGGATATGAGCTTAAAACCCCACTCCTTACTTTGTAGCATCAAAGTTTCCTTATACATTCATGTCATTTGTGATTATTGAAACTACTTCAATAAGTAAAGCACAAGGTCCCAATGACCACCCAGGAGCTGGAAATAGAGAAAGAAGGAAATATATACCCAGAAAAACTATTACACAACTTTTATGGGTTGTTTTTTGTTGTTTTTTTTTCTTCAGGGATAACTTCAATTTAACTGAAGAATGTTGAGGCTTGAAATTATTTTAGTTAAACAATTTAAGATGTGTGACTGGTAATTCAAATCATTTGAGTCACTTCTAATGCAAATTTCAGCACAAGCAGGCAGCCTACACTAAGGCATTAGCCACCATTATCTAACAGTTTTATCTGCTTCTTTACATACTTCTTAATTATTTTGATACAGAATAATTCCACAGGGAGCTTCAGACAAATCAGAAGATTGAAGCTGTAAAAACCTCATTAAGTTCATATGCTGCCAAGAAGAGTAAGAGGGCAATAGAATGACACTGGTTTATACCATGCAGTAATTCAGCTTATTAATTCCACAGGAAAGAATCAAGTTGCATTTTGATCTAGAGTTCATTCCTGTTTCACTCAGAACCATCAAATAATTTTATTTATCTTCTCAAAAGATCCTTTATATTCCTAAAAGCAGCAGTGAGGCTGTTGAAATAAGTAGTCCTGGCAGGCTTTGATCAAAACTACAGCAATAAATAACAATAATTGTTCCAAGTAATTCTGGACAGCGCTAAAGAGACTACAAGCACCAGGACAGGGCAAGATTTCTGACACCAGACACACATCTTAAGCTCCTAGTTCATAATAACTTCTGCTTAGTTTCAAGCACAATATATGTTTTAATGTAAAAATAAAGTTTAAAAACATTGCAAACTAATGGAACCTGGATTAAACAATTATACTAGTGCAAGGAGGCTGGATGAAATTTGGTCCCGCTATCCTCTAGGATTCACTAAATATCCTAAAAAGAATTCTTGATGTTTCAAATTAACAGCCTGATTTTGCTAACTGATAACCTCCTGTTTAAGGGAGGTTGACAGAGTCCTTCACCTCTCTTAAAATAAATAAAAATTGAATGAGTGCAAAGGTCAAAGCATGAGACTGTAGCAAGCCAGCATTTATTTCATCATGATTAAGATCCCATTACAGAAAACAGGAAAATGCCATCTCTTGCCATCACAGAAAATGGCTAATGATAAAATGAGCAGTGTTTTTCCAGCTCTCCACACACAGCATGCACAGCTCACACAGTATCTCGGGCTCAGCACTGCCTGAGAAGCAAACCCAGCTCCTCTGAGCACCTCACGGGGGAAAATTCAGCAGGACCCCCAAACACAGCCAAGACTTCTGTGTGACTGAAATCCCCCTCAGCAACACAAACCAACTTCCCCTTTCTTGAGTACAGGGGAAAGAAGGGAATATTTCATTATCATACAAATAATGAAAGAAAGGTCAGAAAGGGCTCTAAGGCAATAAAAGCTGATCATTAGTACAACTTATTTTCCTGCCTAGCAGCACTTTTGTTTCTGCTGTTTGGAGGCTTGTTTGGGTTTTTTCTCCAGCTGGGGACAAAAGAGGAGCATTGGAAGAGAGACTGCATCAGGCAGAAACACCATCTCACCTCTGCACAGCAGCTCAGCACTGCCCAGGTGTGACCTACTGCACCTGGCAGACTGTGCCACTGCTCAGCCATATGTCAGCAAAGGGAGTCACAGTCACTTGTACCTGGGAATGCCCCTTTGGAATCTGATCCCACACACAGCCCAAGAATATACAAACAACTATACTGCCAATGGAAAAACACAGCACCCATCACTGCGCGTTTCACTGTACTTCAGTCATTTCACTCTCTTCAGAAAAGGTAGCAATACACTTGAAGACAATGGAGAAAACCACAATGTGCCTCATTTTAGAAGGTAGGATGTGCTGTGTCTGAAAGAATTTTTGCAGTAAAATTTGAAGAATTGCAGAGAGACTTGGCAGCCAAGAAAACAGCATGACCAAGCTGACCGTAGCAGTGAGCATCACCATAGCTCAGAGTTACAGAACACAAAGATTCAGCACTGCAGGCTTAATTTAAAAATCAAAGTGATTCTTGGTATTTTCAGACATACTAAAATCTCCTGATAAGGACAGAGAGAACAAACAGAAGGCTCTACATACACGAACCTCTTAAAAATTAATGCACACCTCTGTGTGTCACTGTACAAAGGAAATAGGGAAGGGCAATGAGCTTGTAACTCCATCTTCACTTGCAAAATTTTCCTGTCAGTTGCTTGTAGACTTGAAATGATGTTGATCATGAAATGATATTTTGCATTCAAGATCTTATAACTTTTAACTGCTGGTCAGAAAAGTGAATTACCATGCTCAGGGATGACCATGGGGTAACTATCATTTACTTCTGTCTTTTCTAATAGGGGACACGCCTTACTTCTCAATTCACAAACCAAATCAAGACCAGACCCCGACACATTCCCAAGTTAGTTCAATAAACTGACTTCCAACTATTTAAAAACTCAGACACAATAATGCTCTGTCAACAGGTGACACTGAAAGGCCAGTTGATAAATGCATCCAATCACAACACACTTTTCTTTCCACACAGGCCATTTCCTTAAATAATTACTCACTGTTAAGCACTCCCTGTCCTCTCCTCCCCCCAGCCAGACACCATTACTCACCCCAGTCAGATCCCAATGTGTCATCATTGGAAAGTACATGGCAAAGATATCAGAGGGTGTTCAGAAGGAAAGAAAACAAAACTCTGTAAATATTTAAAAACTTATTTCCTATGATGTCTGACACTTCTTACCAGTGAGATTTGGTAGGTTTGGACATGGTATGTGAAGAAATTATCGCCATGCCACTTCTGTCTGCTCCGTTCCAGTGCCAGAGATGGTTTCACTTATAAGCAAGACCCTTTCCCAGCTGCTTCAGTGCACAGTGCAGCACTGAGCTCAAATAGCTGAGATTTAACACTGGCTAGTGCTAAGATGTCACTGGAACTAGGGACTCAGAGTGCAACCATTCAGGCACTGTTTCTGGCAGGGATATAAACCTGGCAGCAGAAATGTCTCAAACTACTACAGCTGTGCTGCGGACAGATCACAGCTCCAAGTTGCTTCTCATTATTTTCACAAGAGTAAAAAATATCCATGGAAGCATATCTAACACTGGTACCATAACTCTTTATTTTGTATTAGGCAGCCAAAAGTTAGTTACTGCCTCATATAACCCAGCCTCAGAAATATTACCCTTTAATTCATTAATCTGATTACTACATTTCTTCATGCCTTCCTCACCTTTACTTGTTGCAAATTGTTCTCATATATTGACTTGCTGGCACACTTCAGCCTAAATTTATTTTCCATTCCGTAAGCTGTTTCACAAATCCATTTCTGTACAGATGATCTGTTTAACATGTCTATCCAGCAAATATTATCTAGTCTGCCTAGGATACTGGTTAAAGAACAGGAGTCTGAATTAATAGCTCACTAATAATATGAGACTGACATTATCACTTACATTTGATGTACAGAACAATTCAGGCTGACTATTTTATAAAGTATGTTGGCAATCTATTTTCCAGAACAAATATACAACTATTTTCATGCCAATTTTGTTCTTGCAACTGACCTAGTTCTCAAAGTCTGTAGCTGAAAAGCAATAACATTACAGTAATAAAATAAAAAAATAGTGTTCAAAAATTATTATTACAGAATTGGAGTGATTTGCTGCACATATTTTAATCCAACACGCAGACTAAGCATTTCACCAAAATCAAAGGCTTAGCTCTGTTGTTCTCAATTATGTGCAGCAGCAATCCAAATACAGAAAATTGTTACCACATTTTATTCTTTTCCATGATGAAGAAAACAGTAAGCAAAGCAGCTAAATGTAGAATAACGTCTCATTTCTGAATAGTCAGTTACCTGACAAACTCTAGCCTACTCTACTTTGCTGTATAAGCTGCAAAGGACCACGTCTTTGCAGATTTTAATTTTTCCAATTTCCTTCACAGGCTAGGAACAATTAAATAAAATTTTGGCTTGATTTTCATCTCTCTTTTTGCTAAAAAGTAACTAGCTTTCGAGACATATTTATTGTCAAGACCAGATGATTATTAAGGGGAATAGATTCTACTACAGAACTTTGCAAGTTTCACTTTAAAAGAACAAGTTGGCTGAAGTTTATCACTATTTTTTCAAAAGGGTTTTTAGGAGTGCCACATTATAGAAAGTCTCTTTATATACCACTAAGTATTAACTATTAACTAGCAAGGTAAAGACAAAACTAGCAGATGAGCTCTAAAGTAAGACTATCCAAAATAGTGCAAACTGTGTAAGAAAATTACTTACAGAGTATTATATAGGGTGGCATCCAAAGAGAGGAAACAACGCAATGCATACAATTTAAAGAAATACTGCTTCCATTTACAAAGCAGATGGAGTGGTACAGTATACTAGAAATAACCTTTTCTTGTCTAAAATATAAATGTCCCTCTGCAGTGCCATGAAACAGACTGCAATTGCACAGCACTGGAATGAAACAGTCCAGAACTGGAAACTGGTTATAGATAAAAATGGGAAGTGGGAGGGAGAGAGGGAACTGATTTTCAGTGCTCAAGCTCAGCAAAGCATAGCAGGAGTAGATGTACAGAAGAAATGGAGAGAAGTTGACTTGCTTTCAGTGTGGGAAGGCAGTAAATGTAATAATGATAATAATGATGGTTTGGGTGTTGCAATGATTTGTTAACTTAATGATACATACACAAATAGCTTTTGTGGTGCTAACAGAACTATGAACTTCTGAAGCCCTGGCAGCTCTTTAACAAGGTGACTAGAAAAATCAGTACCTTACTCTTTTATAACAGGAATCATCAAACTTGTCTGAAGCAAGGTCCCTCTTTCCCAAAATCCTAAAAGACCAGCACTCCTGAGAAATTATAGTGGTAGAAACCTTCCACTGTTCTCCACATGGCAGAGAGCTCCCTGGCCAAATTTCAGACACTCACTCACTCAGGTTTTTGTATTCTCACCAACATGTATTTTAGTGATATGATTTTAGTGATTATAGACTTGATATGATGTAAAGACTTTATTTTTTTTACTAGCCTAAAGACTTTGGAATAACTAAAATTGTTCTTCTTGCATAAGGCCGTAACAAAGAGTTTTTATATTTTATACAGCCAGCTAAAAAGACATTAAAAGTATTTGAAAAACAGTGACAACAGACTATTTGGTTTTTACAGAAATATTTTAACAATTATTTCATTTTATGGTTGCACAATAACCCACCAAAAAAATCTCAGGAAGTGTTAAAAATGCAAGTCAATAATGTACAAAAATTGCTTCAGACACTAATACCTCACCTCTAACTCTATGGTCAAACACATCAAGTACTTAACTGAAATACCATGCAACCCTCTGTGTTACAGGATCAGATTCCTTCCTCACTGAAACTGTGGCATCACTCTGTGTGTACACCACTGTAATCATGACCAGAATCTGGATGATTCTGCATAACCACATATATGGGATTTGCATTAAGACTGTGGTCCAAAAATAAACACAGCAGTAACGTGCACTATTTAATGCTGAATAAGCCTGAGGTATCTCTGTTGAAATGTTACAGTTTACATTCTCTAACTCTAAATTATCCCACGTGTTCAATTTCTGTTACAAGAAGGAAAAAACCAAGAAGGTAAATGATCCAATCTTGATTCACAAGTTTTCAACTAAGTAAGTGTAATTTTATTAAATATATATTATACCCACCAATATGAAGTACATGAGATGCTAACACATGTGTTTCATTACTCATTGTTTAAGGCCTTCTGTCATTCCTGTCTTCATTGACCATTTGGTTGAAGAAGCCTTCTCTTTGCTTAGCACTAATGGCAGGATGTCCCTCAGAGCCAATAAATTACCTGCCTCAAGTGACTGAGGATCATCATATCTTTAATATAAGATTATAGAAAATATTTATAACAATTGTCAATTAAACTCTTTGTAAAACTACAAAAGTCTGATTTTCCCAAGCAGTGAGAGACTACAGAATAATAAGTATCTTAAAATGGGAAGGATGGGGAGGGGAAGGGATATTAATCCACAGACATTTCTCAAACTGAGGGTTGAGTTCTCTTCTTACTTGCATGCAGTGGGAGAGAAGAGCAAAAGGTCTTTACCAACTCCTGTTAGTGATGTAATGAAGACCACCTTTTGGTACTTTAATTTAAGGTATTAGCCTAGAACAACAGCAAGTTTTTCTAAAAGACTTTGAATTACCATGAATACTCTAGATAAATATGGGAAAGATTTCGTGCATTTACTAAAAGTGTAAGCAACTCCACATTTTTAGCATATTGTTTAACACTTTTAAAGTTTTTAATAGCATCTATGCTGATGCCTTTGGCCTTTTCTCACTCATCACACTTGCTCTGTATACACTATTTTAGTCTAACAGATATTGCAAATCTATTTTTACCTCAGTACTGGAAACTGGCATCTTTCCTACTTGTTGAAGGGAATGTCAGGTCCTAAGATTTCATTTGCCTTCACACGTGAGACAAAGCATTAAAACTTGGAAACAGTCACCAGCCTGAGTGTCTTCAACAGGAACATTCAAGATCTAAGACTACAATCCTAGCAGGTTTTTTTTCCTCTCTGTTAGATCTAACTACTTGGTTTTGTGGGTGTCCAGACATGACACCCAGCATTAAGCCCAGGTCCCAATTAAAAAGGGAAAGGTTAGACTCACTGATGAGAGAACCATTGTTCAGTAGGGGAATCCCATTGCCTTTGACTGCATGAACACTCCCTCACATAGAAAACAGCCAGCTTTTGGGGGGTGTTGGGAAAGAGACCCACCCAGCTTCAGAGGCTTCTTGTCAAAAGCTGGGCCACAGTGGTTCAACCAAAATGACACACTCCAGTTGTATTTTACTAATTATGTGCTTACAAGGAACAGCATCAGAATCCTGGAAACTGTCGTGTGTATGGAAAGGTCCATTACACTGATCACCATTTTGAATAATTTCTCATCATTTATTTTAGAAAATAAGGTTTCTCTCATTTTCATGCTGCATAAATCTCATCAAAGCTGATCTTTATTTTTTTCCATGACAATCACTGATATTTATCTGTGTAAATGCACACAACATCTGGCATTAATGGTTTCAAACAATGGAGGTCATAAAGTTATGCTCCAGAACATACATGAGAGCCAGTGAGAACTAGATAACCAATTTTTATTTGGGGGATGTGGGAGAAAGGAATCAGGGGTTCAGCAAACAAACCAGGTGTCTGTGAATAATTAACTAGTGTACTGAGGGAAACAAACAAGCTCTGGCCTGTTCTTTGTAGACTACCACACACTAATTCTGATTTCATGCCCAAAATGGAAGATCTCAGTTGGAGAAGGGGAATGCTTATATATGTACATATATTCACTCATACTTGCACTTCTTTTATCCTCTTCCATTCAGGGTACAGATTCAAGCTGAAGTTTTGTTACACTCTCGCTACACAGAGATGCTCCAAAAGATAAGCAAATACTCAGCATAATAGGAATCACTCAGATTTAGGTCAGCAAACTGCAAGCCTCACTAACTTCCAACACAAGAATACTTAACCTTTGCATAACACTGGAGCGTTAGCCTGTCATGCGACCCGAGCCTCCCTCTCTGAGCTTACACTGCATGGTGCAACACGCAGCACAGCCTGGTGTACTACACATCACTGCTAATGCATCATGATGGATGAGTAGCACCAGAATCTAAAAGATATGAAAATCAGAGAGCCACAAGCAACAGAAGTCCCTTAAGCACATTTTCCATTCTTAAAA
Source organism: Anthoscopus minutus (assembly GCA_013399455.1). NCBI lineage: Eukaryota > Metazoa > Chordata > Aves > Passeriformes > Paridae > Anthoscopus > Anthoscopus minutus. The sequence continues at coordinate 164,550 of VWYI01028380.1, forward strand.
AATCATTAAAATGACTTGAATTTAAGTGCAGTCGTTATAAATTTAACTATGTTATTTATTGATAAAATAATAATTTATGTAAATTTTACAAAGCCCTTACAGGCTTTGCTTCTGTTTACAGATAAAAGTATCCACAGAAACTGCTGCTGATCCAGATGCCTGTCTAATACATAATACTTCACAGCCTTGCAAAATGCTGTGTATTAAAGGTTGGAAACTGCTTTTTGGCCTACTTTCTACAATGACATACTGAAAAAGAGGGAGAGTCTTGTGGTTGAGACACTTGGCGGGGACTGAGATGACCTGGGTTCAGTTTCAGACTCTGCTACAGACTCTCAGTACATCCTTACACAAGTGACTTAATCTCCCTGTATATTAGCTCCCCACATGGAATGTGGGGCTGCCAATACTTCTGGATGCTGATGGGGCTTTTTCCTCTTTAGACTACACAGGCTTTGGGATGCAGACTTGTATGTTTTCTGAATGATAACAGGAGCCTCCAGCTGAGTTCAGGTCTCTTGGCATTATTCTAATAAAATGAGAAAAGATCTTTCATGTAAAGTTTTTTGTGTTATGATTCTTCAAGGTTTTATAGTTGATTTGGATTCGGTTTTTTTTCTTTTCTAGAGAGAGAAGTGTTGTGGCATTTTATGGGGATTTTTAATTTTCAATTAATTGTCAGTTTCTCTTAAAAGATAAGAGGAATTCGCTCCTGAGATTTTCTGTGCTGGGCAAGTGCAACAGCAGCAGAACACATTCCATGGAGGAACTCATGCACAATCAATTAGGTCGTCTAATTAATTTTCCAACTCAATAGATGCTATGAACTTTTTTTTTTTTTCCAGAAATATATCTATACACATGTGTAAAAGCAAAAACTTTTAAATAAATCTTAGAGGAGAAGGACTGATGATATTCACTTGCATGGAATGGGCTGCTACATGGGAGCAATGTCCTCTCACATGGGATTCATATTCCTGTCATGAAAGGAGAAAATACATATGGAAGGCAAAAGGGTATTTTCCCATTGACAAGGTTATGTAATTACCATTAGGGACTGATAATCAGTATTTAGAGTACTTTATGATATTACTTTGCCCCATAATTAGCGAGAGTAAAAACATGTGGAGAGAAAAGACACATTGAAAAAATAAGTTTGAATCAAATAGGGACAAAAAATGTAGATATTTACATGGGATTTAACCATGTATTATGTCAGGTTTGCTACAGCATCTAACAACAGGCATCTGTTTCTCAAGTCCTAACTCAGATAAAATTTCAATCAGTATCACCCAGAACTGTGTCTGAATACGGACTCTGGAACAAAGATTGAAACAAGCAGAAGAATGGCCAGAGCATATTTTGCCTTCTCTCACAGGGTCTTACAGCAGCAAATTTTCAACGGCCATGAATTTTTTCTGCACTTCCTTTCCCATCATTGTGATCATCCAAAAGTCCTTATTCCACACTAACATAATGAAATGTTTGTGGGACCAGAGTTATAATTGTGATGTCTGGATTAAAACAGTGAGTTGTGACATTTTTAAGAGTCCTAAGGGAGATGACAGTGAATTACAGAGAGTACAGATACTTTATAATCCACAATTATGGGAAAAAAGGTCACAGAAGCATAACAAAGTGCTTCAGCTGGGTTTTACTATGGGTATTTCTATGGAAGCAAAGAGTAGATTTATAAAGAACTTATAAAAATATCCATAGCAAATAAAAAGTGATAAACATTACAGTTTCTCCAACCTGTAACACGAATCACTGCTCTGTTAGTAACTGTCTCAAACAATGTGGTCTCAAACAATTGGAAGAACAGACAGGAAGAGACAGCGAGCTCTGGAAAAGTTACATACTGCTTGTAGGTAGGGGAAAGCCAGAGCTAAAAACCTTCAGGGAACAAGTGTGAAGGAAACAAGGATACAAAGAAGCCAAACAGCAAAAGAGCAGAGGGACGAAAAACAGGAAGGCAGCAAAGACGGGATGGATCAAAGCAAATCTAAGAAATGAGTGGGAGGCACAGAGACAAGGAGAGATAAACAGTGCGAGCCAGCAGACACCATGTGTGAGAAGGGAAGAAAAGGAAAGGGCAGGGAAGGAAAAGGCTGGCCAGCCTGAGAGCTTCACCAGCTGACCAGGAGAGAGAAGTTTGCCAGGACAACAGGCTGGCCAACTATGTAAAAATGAGGGCCAGAAAGCCAACTCGTAGAGAACAGCCAGGCAGCCAAAGCCATCCATGAGAGGAATCCATGTCTGGAGCAGAGTGGTCGCCCAGCAGGACCTGGGTGACCCACAGCAAGCACTACATGTGGCAGGGGGAATGGGCAGGAGCAGCACTCAGCCCAGTGCTCCAAGAACGGCAGTGAGCAAGAAGCAAAAAGATGCCTGAGAACGTCCCAGCAACAGAGTGAGCATCTCACTGACACATCTGGCTATTCACTCTGAAATACTGCCCATTAGGATCATTGGGTGGCCAAATATGAATAAACAATGACTACACAAATTGCAGATATTAACCATCCATTTTCCCAAAAGGCATTTTCCTAACATTTGTAGAGCTGATATCCATATTTGTTTTCAACTTTGATACTTTCAAGATGACAGAGAACAAATTATTTACACTGGTATCATTTATAGAGTTCAATGTCATAATCCTAAATCAAGAAAAACAAAAATTTTTCACCAAGCCAGTGAAAAATGAGAACGTGAGACAAAAAAGGTGTTACAAACCACACAAAGAATGGCCTAATGTGGCACTAACAACATACTGCTTATCTGTTCAGTTAGGCAGCTATCTATCCATCTCAGAGAAATAAAATTAACTGTATTGAATGAGAACAACACTGGAAGCTGTTACTAAAGGATTTCTACTAGATAGTAAAATACTTGTGCTGTCTTCTGAAATGTTTTTTACACTAAAAAACAAGTAATTGAACAATTGAGTGAATTAGAATAAACCGTGACAAAGTCTGTGTTCCTATCTTCCGACCTAAAATTAGAACAAAAAAGAGCAGTAAGGTGTGTGTGTGTGTGTGTGTGTGTGTGTGTGTATGTATCTATGAAAAACAAGCTTAATTTCATAATCAAAACAGACTGTTAGGTGCATCCTGTTCATTTTTTTTTCTCCCCAACAAGTCTTCCTGGTGTAACTCAGCATCATACAAGGCAGGTATTTAAATAAATGGGTGATCCTTTCAAGGAGTCAGGACTCAGAGGAAGAACAGAAGTGAGGTAATCCAGGTGTAGGCAGTGTCTCAATCTTTACCTTACCTTTCTGGATACAAGACCTGCTCCATACCATCAAAACTCTTGAATATGTTTTTCCTTCTAACTTCACTGGGCTTTGAATGAAGTATCAAGCCATCAGGAAGCCAGTGATCCATTAAACTCCCTTACCCTCAAACCAAAAGAGATTCACAGATGATACAGATGATACTTTAAGTATTAAAAGTCAAATTCTGCTTGGGACCAAGTGCAAGAGAGCAGTTTGTACCAGGCAGCGCCTTGGGGTTCCCACAACTGGCAAGAGGAGGAAGGGGAATGGAAGCAGAAGGGAAGAGGGAGCACCCTTGTACTGCTGGGGAGCAGTGAAGAGTTACGAGGGAGAAGCTTACAGAATGCAGCATAATGCAGCTTAAAGTTCCTCTGCAGGAGCACTGGCATCTGCCTAAGCTGCAAGGTTTAGCAATTCCAGTGCCAATTTAAATTTGCACCTAAAAATACAGGAAGTATTTTAATTTTTAGTAGAATGGGTACACTTAGCAATCTAGGTGGTCATCAATAAATATGTGATTCACTTCCAGCAATGTTAGCAGAACAACATTCTGTTCTGTGTGGCGTCTAAAGTTTCAGCTGCTTGTAAACCAGCACTGTGGGAAAACTATTAGGTGGCTTTAAAAAAATTCTCATAACACAGTAGAAAGCTCATAATTTAAGACACTTCAGTGGAAAACTTCCTCCTGATTATCAGAAATATTTTGCACTATATCCAAAAGGCAAATAGGATTTCCTCCAGAAACAATGTCTTTTATCCACATCACTCTTGTCAGGAAAGGGTCTGAATATCTGTTCTAATAATTAAGTTTCAGGTTTCTGCTACACTTGTGATAAATAACATTCACAGGAGAAAAATATTTTTAGAGCATCAGATAGTTTAGGCTTGTAAAATAAAATAAGCTTGTGGTGGTTAAACTACCCTTACATAAGAACATTTTATTAGTGTGTGAATATACCATAAGCTTAAGTTATAAAGGTATTTAGCCCACACATCTGAAATGAGATAACCACTGGATTGGAACTCTTGCCTGGCAGCATGCTGATCTCTTTCTTCTTCCCACTTCATTTAACTAGAAACCAGAAATTGGATCAGCAACTTTAAAACAGCTGATCAAAAGCCCTGTTCACAGAAGTGACCTTGGTTATTTTTCACTTGAGCATCAGGCTGCCCCTCTGCAGGGCAGTAATTCTGCTGTGTGGAGAATCACTGGCATCTTGGGTACTGCATCTGCACCTCTGCATCAACATCCCACCACTGCAAACCACACACAATACTGACTACCTGAATAAAAACAACAAACAAAAAAGAGACACAAGGACATCATCTCAGTAAAAAAGGAAAGTCCAAAACTCTTCCACATCTGCTCAAATTTGAGCATAACCTAAATCCTACTAAAATGCAAACACCTCCTTTGGATTTAAAAAGACTACTTATGCTTCATCAGAGCCTATTGGAGAACATATATACAAACTTGTCTATGTGTTAATCAATGTTCATTAACATACTTGCATTCTAAAAGCACTTTAGAAATTAAAATACCACCTGAAAGACTGTGTATGTGGCACATAAGCTCAAAAGAAAAAGAACAGTAAATTATAAAACTGGAAGGGGCTGTACTGATTTTCTTTGCTATTTACTCTACTACTTCTCACTCATCATCTTGAAATCCCTCGATGCAGTTGAATAAATACCATTCCATATAATGGTATTTTCTATCCACTATAGCCACACTCTTCACTAAAACATATTCATATTTGTGGCTTTTGCATTTAAGCCCTTTTACCTTTTATCCAAAATTATTTATGGATAGTATTGTGTGATAGCACAGCACAAATCTAATTGCTTTCTCAATAACCTTATGGAAATTTGGCTGACAAGATCTGATCATGTCTCCGTGACTCTTGATTCAAAGCCCACTTAGGTCTTCGGGCATCCATTTATCTTATGTGAGTAGGTTTTGGATCACTTCAAAAGTGACCTGAGAAGTTTCACCCAGGCTTCACTTCTCTAAAAAATGTAAAGACTTCTACCTTGCAGTTTAAAGTACTGCCCAAATGTCTGAACATAAAAGTGATCCAGGCACAAGTGTGTATGTGTGTGTAATGCATGTATAATCTACCCTCTAGACAGAGCAAAACAGGCTGCAGAATAAACACACGCCATTCCCTGCAGGGTTTTGGCAATAGTTTACTCTAAGGGCCAAATCATTACTGCTTTAGATGTTCATTGAAATGCCAGTCATCTTGAAATCTTTTTGTATTTCCTGGGATGCAATGGGCAGTTGCCTAGAAATTTTGTGTGTGGTATTTGATGCCAAATCACTGTGTAACATTTTATAAGATTACTAAAATATTTATGAACAAAGACTAAAAGTTATGTATGCATATATCCCATCTAATTTGTTTAAATAATTTCAGACACTAAAAAACTCAATACTCATATAAAGAATTCCTTCAGCAGACAAAAATGAAGCAATCTCTGAGTAGTGGGAGATGTTAAAAGGCGCTCCTGTAAGCTGCACTCCAGACAACTCCCACTGAAGTGTCGAAACTATCTTAAGTCTTCTCAGTAAGTCTCTCCTCCATTATGTTGAATTCAAAGGAAGTGTATTTATTCATTCATTTATTTCAAAGAGGACCAGGATACCAGTCCTAATATGTTTGGGGGATAGTCAAACCATGGATGCAGAGGCTTGCTGCTGCTGCAGAGTAACAAAGAGAAATTCCTCCCAGCTTGAACTGAAACGGACATCAACAACGTAGGCTGCAGGAAGTTGTTATTTCTACTCAAAATTCTAAACAGCTGTTTTCAAGGCAGATTAAAAGATTTTTCAATGTTTGGATTCAACTCAAGAGTTTTATCTAATGCATACTTTGTATTTGAGTATTTGTTGAATTAGAAATTTAATAGAGCAGCTGAGTATTTTAAAATCTTTTGGAAGATGTGAAAAAGGGATGTGAACTCTAGCACACCCTGTAAAACATAAATTTCTTACCAAAAGAATATGTTATTCATGTGCTCTGTACATTAGGTCAATTATTACTCACTTTCTTTGGAGAACCACCAAGTACCTCCACCCTTTATAACAGAGCACTGTAATCAACTGTAGTAAGAATAGCAGAATTATTTTAATACACACTAGTGGCTCAGGCCTAAGCTTGAGAAGGCTTGAACAGTAAGAGACTAAGATGAATTTGCCATCATTTTTCCTTTTTAAGAGGGAAAGAAATTAATGTTTCCCTGTACACCTTTGTAAATAATTTCAATTTCACATAAATAGGGAAAAAATTATAAAAAGAAATGCTTTATATTTGGCCTCCAATTTAAACACTTCTGTTATTTAATGACAAATTCCATAAGCATTCTGATACCAAAACTTCTTCCACAGCATGTATTTCACTTTCGCTAACCCAGTTTAACCTCTCATCTTCCTTGCACTCAGCAGCTGTACAAAGCACTTTTTTTTGTACTGACATCAGCAAGTGACTGAAGCTCTAGTGCTAGATTTAAAATGCCTTCTAAAACCATGGCTTTTTGTATTGAATTTGGAACCATGTTTGATACAACTTGTACTGTTGGTTTAATATAGTATCACCTTTCATGGAGCCATATCTTGTTGGGTTCCTGCTGGGACCTGAGAACTGAAATACCACAACATTTAATGCATGGCACTTCATTTTGTCCAGCCTGGCTCAGGCCAAGAGAAGCATTTCAAATTATTTTGATAATCACATAGATTAAATACCCAACAAGATAGCTTGCTAAGTCATTCATCATTTGCCATTCCTGGCCTGTGCTTGTGTCTAGCAATGTTTTTACTAGAAAAGCCATTCAGATGAATGGAATGCACATCTCCACTGGGTCTCTCCTGCCCAAGCAGCAGCCTAAATGTGTCAACCTGCCTCCAACACTCTTTTCCCGAGATATGTGAAAACTGTCTGGCTAGATTCTCTCTGTCATGAACTTCTTGCCTATCTTCCCTTCTCACCTGTTTCTCCTGCTTTTGCTTTATGAGCCCCTACAGCTCTACCAAATTTCAGTGTATTTAAACATTACCCTCTCCTTACTTCAATCCTCAAAACACTCACAAATCATCCTCTTACTACTCTTTAACTCCTCAACTCAAGAATCAAGTAGCTGGAATTAGTTCACACCATGTGGTATAATTCAATTCCAGACACAATATCTGTATCATTAAGCTATATCTTATCCTAAAGGTTATTTGAGCCAAAGTAACATCAACTTTCCTTTCACAGAATGCTTTCACAGAGGTGGATCACTCACCTCTTTTTTCACTGCAGATCTTTTGGCCTTTGAAGCCTGTGGCTTGGAAGTAATTTTTGATGCTATGGCTTCTTCTGAAGCCTGTATTAATCCAATTGTAAAGCTGCCATACTTGCATTTTACACATCTCTCCAAGTTACCACACATACTGTCCCACCAGGACATGGAGATTCTCATAAAGGCTTTCATCATATCCCAGCAGGACAATTATAGTTCATTGCTCGCTGATTTTACTATTACCTCTTATAAACATTTCAAGTCCAAGTAGTGTTCTGTCACTGTACTGCTCAACTGAGCTAAGACATCTGGACAATCCAGCCGAGAGACCAGGCCCTTGAGGAAACAGTTCAAGGTGTGTCTCACTTTAAGAGCCACCTTAATTGCACTTTGAAGAAAGTGCACAGCATGCTGTTTCCACTGTATGTTTTACCACTTTTTTCTTGCTGTAGTTCTCAGAAACATAAGCAAACAGGAGCTGCTGAGGTCCTAAAATCTCCCATCACTGAGGGATACAGCAGCTTCCTAAATCAGGTTAAATTATCAAGTATCTAATAGGTCTCCCCATCTTTTTGTATTAAGTGACAAGCAGGTAACTACACTTAGTGTGAAGTGCAAAGAGCAAAACTCCCCTGACAGTGTGTCTGTAATTATCAGTATTACTCGAATTTAAAACCATTCCCTATTCCACACCTCAAGAACCACTATACTTTTGTGAGCTTGTTCTTTATTTTTAAACTAACTGTTCCATTTTTAACATTTTATTAGGCAAGTACATTAGAAATCATCAGCATAACATGTGCTTCCATTTCACAGCACTCAATCAATCACTGCCACAGGACAAACACACTCTGGATAACAGAACACACGAATAAGAAAAAACCGCAGGAGATCCGGAATTATGAATGCTTTGACAATGTTAGCACTGGATCTTCATTAAATAGCCAATAGGTCTGAATGGTACAGCTGGAGGGGTTACAAATCACAGACTAACATGTTTTAGCACATTTTCCAGAGAGTGACTGGGCACAGTCCTGGGCAATCTGCTCCAACTGATCCTGCTTGAGCTGGTGAGTTGGGCTAGAGTTGGGATCTCAAGAGGTCCCTTCTACCCTAAGCAATTCTGTAAGCTAAAACACAGTTAGAAATTACCCTCTCTCCCTGTAATTCCTACAGTTCTATGTTTAAAAGAATTTAGATGCATTTTTGATAGGTGAGAGTTACCCCACTAACCAGCAGATTTTCATTTTGGTCTGCTGTGTGGTTTTGCTGGAGAAAAACTGATTTTCCAAACCTTACTGAAAATTCAGCTATCAATAGATTCAATGGAGCAATTGTAAGTAATGGGACCAAGATAAAAGGACTTAGAGCGAAAACTGAGGGCTTGATCTTGAGGCCAAAGAGCACTCTGAGGTCCCTGTGTATACAGAAATAAGGAAAATTGTAAGTCTAGTAAAATATCACTGAACTTATGACCACTGCTGCAATGCCAGCAGGGACGTCTCTGGCTTTGTCCCATGCTGTGTGCAGTGGTGCAGGATGAAAGCATCAGCCACCACTTCCCCAAGGAGTCAACAACTGTGAGCATACAAGTTTTTCCTCAGCTCCTGCTTCCCTATAACTGTCAGCACCTCTGTGTCAGAAAAAAAAAGCCCTAGAGGGTCACAGTGGACCATTCATTCCAAGGAGTAAGGAGCAAATGGGGACAGTACTGAACACCTGGCAATCACTGGGTAAACTTTGCAAAAAACATAAACATTGAGGACAGGATCATTATAAAACATGACCAAAATCACTTGGTAAGCCAGGTTTACTTGAGTTAAATGCTTTTCAAAAATTGAGTCACACACTAATTTGAACATTCAGGGACAAGTAAAACAGTGCAGAGAGAACTCTCTCAGAATGAGAGACCTATAATCTGAATTACAGCATCACAGAAAGAAATGAAGGCTATGGCACAGCAGACTCAGTTCCATTCATCTACCTGTGCTAGTTTAGCTTGGGTAAGGCCTGAAACAGATACAAAGTAAATGTATAAGGTAACAATCAAAATTCAGGCGCTTAAAAGGGTTCACAATTGAAACCCACGTGCATGTATGCGTAAACACATATGCACTTTTAATAACTTTCATGCTTTTTTAAAATTATCCCTAGCCTTTGCACACCTTCCTACAGGGAAGGGAAAGACTGAATCTTGGTTTCTTTATGTAGCAAAAGTCTACCTTTTTCCAAAAGAAATTTCTTCTTGATAAAGAGTGCAAAGCCAGGCTCTGTTTCACAGCATAGCAGGATTCAGAGAGTGATATTTCTTTCAGGGCTCCTTTCTTTTCAGACCTTATTTAGGCCTCTTTTCTTTTCCTACAGCATTTCTCTAAAGTGCCAAACTGTACAAGCTATCAGGAAAAAAATATAAAAACTACTCAGTCATTATTCATGAATCTCTCAAGGGCAACTGGAAGTGAGAATGTGCCTGTCCTTATAGCTGCTCTTAGGTAGTTTCCCACAATTTTTTGCAGCTTTTATGCTGATACAGGGTAGACTTCTTTCTAAATCTAACTGTTTACTTTAGAAAAGTTTTATTTTTACAGAGATTTCAACAGCTCTGTTACAAATACTTAGCAAAAAAATTTACATGTGTCAAAACAGTTACACTGACCACTTTGAGCACCTCTGTTTAAGATGCATTTTCATTAGCATTTTGCAGCTGACCTACATAAAAGAATTGTTTTACTTGGAAATGCCTTCATCAGTTTACCCTTTCATTAGGTTAGATCTATTTCTTAAAAGAGGTTTCTTTTCTGTTAGAACTGACCATCAAGAAAGTTTTAGATCACTTGTAAAAACAAAGAAAAAAGTAAGTCACAAACTCAACTGGGGCATCATGCATACTGATACTTGTTTCTGTGGCAACTCTAACAAAAAGTTTCAGCTAACCAGCCCAAAAAGTAAAAAAGCTATGAATGGGTGACTCACAAGGAAAACATTTGTTTTCACTGAACAAATGAGAGGATTTCAGGTAGCAGTGCTTTCTTATATCAAAATATATTGCAGCCCAGAGAAGGAGTCATTTTCTCCAAAAACAGCTTAATAGGCACTTTTAGGTAAGTTCTCAGCTGCATTTACTCATTCTCTATATTTTGTCCAACTCCAGGAGCCACCGTTTCAAAGGCACCTTTTCTTTGCAAAGTTCCATGAGAAATCAGTTGTGCACAGCTATTTTATTTTTTACAAGTTTTGGATGAAATTAGAAAAATGGGCCTGGTACAAAGGTACTAAGAGGAGAAGACCTGTCCTAAGATGCATTCTGAAGGCATCAAATGTAACACCAAGCTGCAATGACCACCAATATCAATAAAAGCTGATTCAATCTTTCAGCACACACACAAAATTGACTCTTGTGATACAACACATGAGAGGTATTCTTTCCCATTCTCCCTGGAACACTGCAAAGCACAGATCTGGCAGTGCAGGCCATTCAGGGAAGCTACAGCTTTCACCTGTCTGTGCTGTGTATATAGAAGTTGTATCTGTATGAGCTGCATGTAACATCCCATAATCAAACAAACACAGGCATCTCTCCATGTAGGTAACTTCTACAAAGCCTCCTCTACAAAGGCCTCCACTCTTCATTTCTCAAGACACTACAAGGCAGATGGCAAGAACCACATGCAGGCAAAGCCAGTACAGGGTCCAGCCTGGCTGCAGTGAGAGCTGAACCCAATTTCTTGCACAGTAAAAAGGAGCCAGAGGCTGCCAGCAAAGCTGGAGGTAGGAGTCAGGTTCAACAACAAAATTGTTTGCAGTACCACAGAATGATCTAGTCACTCTCTTGTGAGTACTTTCAACGTCCTACATATAAGAAGCAAATCTTACGGATCAGAACAATGCAGCTATTTCATTCAAATGTTTTTTATGATAATTTGTACCAAATATGGACTCTACAATTTGTGATTAAATTTGTATGCAACTCTACTGCTATGACTAAAATCAAAACAAAGCAAAGTCCAAATAATACTTTACTGCACATCGCAAGGTCAGTGTCCTTAGCAGCCAATCAAGAAGGCATGGAAATATAAAAAGGTCTGCCAAATAGCTGAATAAAAACTTTAGATTTGACTGAAATCAAAACTCACTTTGGAACAAAATGTAAATGTTCAGCTTCATGCACAAAAGCTGGAGCCCTCACATGTCACAAGAGATCTAAGCCATATGTACTTCATCATTTATAGATCTTGATTAAGCTTATAAGCATATATCTGAAGAAACATTTTAAAACTTGCTATGTGAAATTTTAAGACACACAAAGCATAGAGCAAGCAACACAGGACTGGTTAAGGGGTGTACATGCAAGGACTAGAACAATGGATAAAAGCCTTCATACACAAAAGATCTCTAAAAATGCTTTTTGGCATCAAATAATAGACTGAGCTGAGTGCTGAGTTCTGATACAGTGATCTATTGATTATATTGCTAAGTATTACAAACCACCTAAATCACACACAATCATTCTGTAGAGGCTGACTTCTCCACCATAAAGCTGCAGCTTCAATTTTAAAAATGAAAAAACTCATCCAATTATCTCAATCTCTTTTATAGGAAAGATAATCCAAAGGAATTTTTATGCTAAAACTGAAAGAGTGTCAAGGGTGACAACATATACTGAAGTTATTTTAAAATCAGTAAAACATCACTCTTTGACTATGTATATTGATCTTCAGTCTGGATCCATTTTTCATAACTTTTCAGGGGGGAAAAATGTGTGCAAGAGTCCTTATTGCAGGCCTTCATGTCTGGCCATCCTTCAGTTTGCTGCTATTACATTGTACATGCTTTCATGTTACAGGGCTGCAGAAACTACATGTCTATGTCAACAGATGTGTTTCTTGGAATAAAGAAACAGAAATCAAGTTTATTCGAATGTTTGCCAGCTACCATATGCTGCAATACTACTTTAAATGCAACATAAGGCTTTGGGAACATACTTTTACTGCTATCTACACTTTGTTATTTACTTTCCATTTAGACTAAATACCAGAGACGGGGCACACTAAGGGGTGCAGTGTCCTCTTTGTAAAAACATTCTACCCGTTGTAGTATTTAGAAAGAAAAAAAAATATACAGAGCCCTACATTACTCTTGACCACTTTTAGTGGCTGCACTTTCATAGGGAGGCTCTGGTAAAGATATTTTTACATATGGCATTAATTCTGGGAACTTTTAATAATGGCCAAATATAATTAAAAATTATGCAAAAATTCCTGCCATGAAGAGAGCAGTACAGAAACTACTCTGTTTGAAGAAAAAGCAATCGTTTGCTCATATTCTGAGTCCATAAAAAAACAAAACACACGTGGTACATTTTTAATATTTGAACTACATCAGGCCCAATTCTGCTCCTTTGCGAAGAGGGTGGCAAAACTCCAGAATGCAGCAGGATTGAGCCCCTGATGTTGTCACAAGCATTCAAGTAAACAAACAGGGCTGCCACACATTCTAAGCTTCCACTGTGCTCCTCTAAATGAATCCAGACAGAAGAAGAAAAGCACATTTCACTGCATTTCTGCAATACAAGCAATACAAGGACAACAACAATGTACAACCTTCTATTATATAGAACTCACCCTCTTGAAGTATTATCACTCTCATGTCTAAAGAGAAACAAAGAGTCAAGAAAGCCTTTGTGCATCAATTTGTAGACAGCTCTACCAAATCTGATGGGGTTCTTTGATCTTCCTGAGCTCCTAACATCAATTTTTCCTCTGTTCTTTCATAAAGTGCAGGATAGAGTTTTCACATGACCTAAACGTGGGCATCTTGCACAGCCAGCTAAATCCCCTAGGCTCTTTTACAGACAATAGAAAGAGCTGTCAATGTTCTGAATCATTCTCAGGGGAACATAAGCTAAGTCTCTGCTCTCAGTCTCCTCAGCAACTCTAAAAGTAACTGCAGAATCTGCAACTCACTCAAGTTATTCAGCATTAACAGTAAAATGGCATTAAAATGACATCCAGTTTTTAACCAGTGACAGAAATTTTGCTTTGTCCACATCTTCATTTTCTGCTACCTCTGATTTCATTAATGACTACTGGTAAACTCAAAGCTGAGCGCATCTCTCAGATCTTAACTAACTCTGAAAGCTTGTGCCAAAATCCAGCAAGGCCCTTAAGCACTTGCATAAATCTAGGCATATTGACATCTTGGGTTTGAATTTAAAGGCTTGTCAAAGTTCATCTCTGACCACCACCAGAGAGCTCAGCACCTTTCCAAAAGAAGTCCATGAAGTTCAATTTTCAACTGAGACAATATCTGTGAAATATTTTCCTTCCTGGGCTATGTATTTTAAATGTGTCTTAAATGGCTGTAGGAAGCATTCCCAATTCCACTACAGTTTTACTGTTGAGTTTATGTCAAGTTCACCTTTTTGAACATTATTCCACAGAAAAGCCAGGTCTGTTGTTTTATGACACAGCTGTGTATACTTGACAGTGCATCCAGGCAGCTTCTCCCGCTCTGGAAAGGAGCCAAACACCACACAACAGCTCAGGAGTCAGTGATACATGTGCACTACTTGCAGCACAATAAGGTTATCCATCCAGCTCTGGTGAAGCCTGTCTCACCAGTGACATGGCATACACTCCCAGAACATGAAGAGGAACTCCAGTGATAAAAGCAAATCTCAAAGTTCCTTGTGCTCATGTTTACAGTGCTTTATACTGAGATTAACACTTCTAAGACATAGAAGAAAGCAATTTGTGCGCCAAACCTGTCCAAGGCCAGCTGCTACACTCTCAAAGAATGACTGAATACATACATAGAAATACTCATGACACAATTTTGATGGAGTTTGCTGCACTGTGAAAGCAGTGGGTCTTTCACCAGATAAAGCCCTTGACCTAAACAGAAGTCTTGCAGATCATGATTATCAATCACATGGTCAACATTTACTGAGGTAATCTATGGAAAAACTATTTAGAACAGTAGACACAAAACTGCACCACTTGTCTCTGCATCTAAGAAACTGGATCTAATTTTGTTCCAACCACCTGCAACATTTTAAGTGTTTTCCCTACTGGATTATTAGAATAACCCCACATGTGTGGTTGTCTCAAAATTGTTTTATTCAAGTCAGTTCTAAGTTATGACATATGCAGCAAAGCCTGGAATATTCTTTAGTATGTGACATATGTGCCACAAACACTCTTTGACTGTTACTGTTAGTTGATGCTTGTAGAGAAAAGCACTGGGTGATACACAGCAGTAAATTACTTCCATAACTGTTAGTTTGTGGGATGGCATAACCTAGAAGTCAAACCACAGCCAAACAGATGGAGAATGTGTATGCCACAAAACTGTATCACTTCACATTACATTTATATCCAGAAATGGTGTTTTCAAAACAATCTGCTGTTCCTGCTTCTGCCAGAAATGGCATAGTTTAAGACACTATTTTTCTTGAGTATTTTGCTTTACCCACCCCCTCCATGCACAGATACACTTTGGTTTTGTTGTTTTGTTTTGTCCCCTCTTTCTTTTCTTTCTAATAAA
The DNA here is from genome assembly GCA_013399455.1 of Anthoscopus minutus. NCBI lineage: Eukaryota > Metazoa > Chordata > Aves > Passeriformes > Paridae > Anthoscopus > Anthoscopus minutus. The sequence goes on from VWYI01028380.1 coordinate 179,659, forward strand.
CACACAATTTTACTCTACAAGGCATCAATCTTGTCAATTTACTGGCTAACATCCATTCACATGTACATCAGAAGCCCACCAGGGAGTGTCAAATCCACAGAACTTTCCAAAGCTAGATTCAAAATACGGACCTCTTACTTAGCTGACAGCTGTGTAAAATCATATGCAGCCAAGACAGCTCCCCAGTGACAACACAGGTGCATGTGTTGAACAAGGCAAGTTATTCTAAGACCAAGATTAGTTTATACTTGAAAAGTTATCTTCAGAAAAAGTTTTTCTCATGGCATAATACAGTTCTAAGACCAAAAACCACCACACCCTTTTTAGAGGAGGGGAACGTATTAACCCAGCTAGGTAGAAAGGCTGCAGGAAATCCGTGAAAGCAGCCAAATTTCAGAGGTTTTCTGGGATGATATAACAATCATTTGGCCTCAACACAGCAAGTGAGCATTAACCAGGCATACTAATTTCTATTTTCTCTTTTATTGATAACTTCTATTGTTTAAACCAATCACACGTTTTAAATAAAAAAACTGCCTATGGACAAGGTATGTAAGCTACAGATTTCCACCTCAATTGTGCTCAACAGCATGTGTGTAATTTCAAGACATCTCGACTTGGCTCAAATGGCTCTGCACCACCAGTTTCTCACTCCACCCACCACCAGGAAGGAGCCCTGAAGGACAGGACTGAAGCCTTTACCAGGATTCAGCCTAGAAACTTTCCCTGTTGATGTGGAGTCAAACTGAATTCAGATCAGGCAACACAGAATAGCACTAAATAATCTTCTTCTGAACTTACACTTAACACCTCCTTACCAGACTGAAGGGTCAAAAACTTCACCCATTAAGAACAAGCAGTAATTTGAAATTCCAAGTCTTTGCAGTACTATTCTGTACATTCTCACCTATAAGCATTTATTCTCTTCAAACTTAGGAACTTTAACCTAATTGCCCATTCCTCTTACTCATCTCCAGCAATGAGATACTATGATTCAGAACTGAGCTACTTTTCAATCCTTGGAAAAAACTCACCATTGGTTTAAACTACTTTTATAACATCTGAGTGGACAACTGGAAAGACTTCACACAGTGCCAACACAGCAAATTTTATTTACTGTAGGGAGTGCAGGAAATACCTGATTCATTCTACCATCAGTTTAAGCTCAGAAAATAAAAACCTTTGGTCCCCTCAGAGCTGTTATTCTGTATCACCCACCTATGCTGCCCACATGAAAAAGCCAACTGTTACACTTCCAGGGGCAGCACTGACAGCAGAGATCATGATACACTCACTGACAGAAATTTAATGTACTAAGCACATCCTCTACATGGAAGCCCAAAATCAGATTATTAATATCTGTTCTGTCCCAAGTTCATACATAGGTAACACAACCTATTCTATGAATAGAATATATGAATTTCCAACTATATAGACAATTGCTCTGACAAATCAAAATATTTTATTTTCATTTTTATAAAACTCGATAGGATTATACCTAAACATTGTCCACTATACTGCTCACAAATGAAACATTAAATTGGTTTCACAACCCTGAAAAAAATCCACATGCTATATAAGGCAGTTGGTATCCCTGTGTTTTCATTTGGAGATTATCACTATGGATATGCAACTAAAAAGCTAAAATTGAAAACAATAAATCTGTGCAAAATGGAATAGAGACTTGAATAAACTCTGCAAAAGAAAACATAACAAAGAGGCAGAATGCTACTTATCACATATATCAAATTCAAAGACCTTTTCTGATGACTTAGAAACTGAAATTTGAGCAAAAAGCACATAAAAACTTTCATTTGCCACCTCTTCCACTGGAGTGTTTTCATCACAAAAAAAGTAAACAGTTCCATCTGTGTTTCATCCTGGCCTCTATATGAAGTTCACATACTTCTAAAAATGCTACTTAAAATGTATTTTCTGTCTTGAGACCAACAAAAACGAACACAACCAATTCAGCTAGAGAATACAACAGGTAATGGCCCAACACCCCTGCTGTTAGAGGTGTTGGAACATAATTATTCCCACTGATTTAGGGCACATACCTCTCTCACACTGGGGTCCAGTAAAGCCATAAGTGCAAGCACATCGGTTCGGAGCTACGCATCTCCCTCCATTCAGACATCCATTTTCACAGACAGCTGTATCAAAGGGAAGGCAAGAATAATCTTTATTGAGCTGTTTTTAGAAAGACATGAAGGTATGCACTTGGCCAACTTAGGTAAACTGGTAAAAATCATAAACATAACAGGATACCAAACCTAGATTCTTTCTTTTCGTCGAATCTACTTAATGACCTTTTATTACTTCCTGGCCTCGTTAGTACCATGAGCTCATCTCTTCAAGGGAGCATAACACAAATACAGGAACAACCACAGCTTTTCTGACCTCTCAGAGCCTTTCTCTTTGGGATAACTGGATAATCCCCATATTAACTTCAAAATAATATCTCTTTCAAACCTGCAACAAATAAAAACTGATAGAGATTGCAGATAGAAGATTCAGAGGAATATTTCATCTTGAAATCCTCAAAGGTACTTGTTCCTCCTGTAATAATCCAGTATTAAAAGGCTGTTTGCTGGTGTTAAATAAATAATGCTATAAACTAGGATAGTAAAATTTAATCAATATATATTCCCCGTTAATCCAGGGTACTCTTCCTCTGCATCATGTTATCACTAGCTTCAGAACTAATTTGTTAAATAATAAACTCCAAAAGCATCTCAGAACTCTCAGAAATAATCAGAAAATACAACATGCACATGAGAAAGGAGATTTTGAATACAATTTGATGTTCATTGAGTAATGTTATTCTTTGTTCTGTTTCACATTCACTTCAGTAGAAAGAAGATTTCCATTTATCCTCTTTTATCCACTTGATATTTCACAGTGAAGGCAAAAATACAATTCTTAATCCTTTCACCATGTGATCCTCCTCCAGATTATTAGAGTAAATTCCTGGTCCCACTGAAGTTCATGTAAAGTGTGCATTGGTTTTGACAGAGCACAAAAGGTTTTCATTAAGTGAGCTAAACACATTTTCTGTGTCAGACCAATATTTCACTAGATAGCAACGTGACAGCCTTGGTTAAAAGCAATGTCTACATCCTTATTTGAATTACTTCACATCATTCCAGCCAAGAAGAACAAGAGAGCACCAGAATCAGTTTGGGAGAGATTTCAAGCATCAGATCCAGGAATGCTTTAGTCTAAGGACTGATTGAAGAAATAAAAATATCTGTTGATCAACTCTAATACGACAACATCAGAATTCCTAAGGCATACTAGCAAAGTCAGATGCAAACATTGAAATGAAAACAAGACTTTGTATTAAAAATCCTAAATTTACCTATAAAATGAAAACTGAATCCCATGTAAAATTTAGATGTATGACCCACTGCTCTACTGGGTGAGAAGTCCCGGAGGTGAATGGGAATTATGGCAGCATGAAAACTACATGATCAAGTCATATCAAATAATTATGAAGTCACATGATTTTTATTTTAATAGTCTTGATCAGTAAGAATTCACTCAGCATTCATTACAAAGTCATGTGTTTATCTATAAAAATTTCACTATACCTGATCAAAAATAAGCTCAACAGCAGATGAAATTTAATGCCGAACAGTGTCCAGTCCACACATCACAGAATCACTTAACAGTATCTACATTCCTAGAAGTGTACTTACGTTGTCCACAGTGTGTTCCTGTATAGCCCTTCTGACAGAGGCAATGGTCATCACTGCAGCTACCTCCATTCATGCACCGGATGTTACAGTGTTGGACTTGAAAGGAAAAAAGATTTTCCTCAGTTAAACCAGGCAGAAACGCTTTACTGTTTGCTAAAGGACTTTACTTTTTTTTTTAGAGACTGATTCTGTGAACTAAAAAGTATTAGAAGTCAAGAATGCACATTTTAGGATAGACACTTAAAATGGCACTACAGAACACCATTTAGATTTACAGTTACTGAGGAATATAGGGCATGGTGAAAGAATTTGATGCACCTTCTCATTCAAATGAAGTCAAAGGCATTTTGTATGAGCATAAATCCTCAATATTTCTTTCCTAGTTTGCAATTATGAGAAAATTTCTTCAATAAGAGAAAAGTACAAAATTTCTGGCAGACAGCACCACTAGAAAGGGAGTCTTATCATCTGGGAAGTGTGGGAGGGAAATATTAAACGGAAGCATATAAGGAAGCTCCTGAAGACAGCCCTGTTCTGCCAACACATGCAATACCAGAGGGTGACCTGGCCAAGCAGGAATTCTTGCATAAAAAAGGAGAAATCACAGAGTGATTTCTTTCTGCATGCCAACTGTGGGCTCACCCCACCAGTAGAGCTGCTGTTCTTGGGAGCTGCAGAGGTCACAGACAGCACTTTCCCAGAACCAACAACCTTCCCCTCCTACGGACAGAGGCAGGGGAGCAGCAGCACTCTCTCCTCAGCTGCAGCCCCACCACTTACAGTGCTTAACAGGCAGCTTAAGCCATGCCAGTAAAACATAATGTCTCTGATGCATTTTCCTGGTAATAAGGCCAAATATACTTCTTAACTAGATGTTGGGAGCAACTAAAAGTATGCCAGGCTCTTCACCAGGCATAGAGAAGTGGGAAGGTCTCTCAACAAAAAGAAGTCCTTACAGGTCCCACTGTCCAATGCAGCTGTGAACTGGGGCCTGCACTCCAGTAAGCAGCTGGGAAATGGTTTTCCTCTTAAGGGGAACCACATGAAAGGCTCCTCCCCAGATCGGATTACAGTCTGACCAGCATTTCAGCAGATTGTGATGGAGCACTGGATACCTACACCATGCTGTCTGAAACGCTCAGGACTGAGAACTGGAAATTGCATGTCACATCAGAGCCTGCAGCTAACAGGCACGCCAAACACTGAATTTTTCATCTCATACAAAACCCTTAGGCATCGCTTGGCTTTTAACAGTTCCGAAGTATGTGAATAGATTTTTTTTAAGTATAAATAATAATTTTAACTGTACTGCCTTCTATAACAATATGAATCCACAAAACAGAAGTAAAACATACCACTGGAGAAAGAATTTAAAGCAATCCAGCATTTAAAATAAGGTTACACTAGTAACCTTAATTGTTCAATTATAAAAATAAAAACTGTGTATTACATTTCTTATGCGTCTAATAGTTATTATACATCTTTGTTCTGCATTGGATGTACTTCAGTACTTCAAGCAACAAAAATGTACCAACATTCCTCACTAAAAAATAAAATTGTCTGCAAATACAAAATGAATATCTAGTGAAGATTTTTGGACAATGTCCTAAGTAGGTCAGAAAAAAGGTGTATAGTTACTTTAAAATGTGTAGTTCAACTCTGCTTTATACAATCTTAGAAAAACAGAGGGGATTACAAAAAGCATAGGAAATGATATCATCTGTCAAGCAGGGAAGGAACTTAAAAACCACAAACTGATTTCAATTAGAGCAAGCTATGCCAAGAGCTAATTTCCATTCCCACATGAAGACCAAAGCCATTTAAGTAGTTTGAACTACATTTGAGATAAAAAGGTTAACAGTAGCTTAAATGATGATTTTCATATTATCTGTTCATGTATAAATAAAGTGTATTTCCTCATTTTGCAATACACACACAGAGTTTCTAAAACTTGTCTTACTGCTTCTTAAAAGAACTTTTCCAAGGTAAAACACTTCTTCCTCCTTCTAAAATTAAAATCATTATGTGAAATTGCTGGGACACCAGTCATCCTTACTAAAATAAGCCATTTAAATAAGTGAGCTTTCTTGCCCATTTCCAGACAAGAGGATCACTGACATACAGTCAGTAAACTAATTACTTATTTTCTGCCCTCTTTTGTGGGAATGTTGAAAAGAGGACTTCCAAAATCATACAGACTATTCTGTAATACTATCCTTCCAAAAGTTTACAAAAACATATTCAAAGGCTGTCTGGAGCTCAGATGATGATTTTAAAAATGCATTTTTGAAAACTAGCATATTAATGCAGGTCCAGGTTCTCTTTTCTCAGCTATATCAACAATTCCATTAATGTCAGCGGAGATATTCCGGTAAATGAAACAACCTGTTCCAAGATATCACAGTGACAGAGATTCAAAGAAAAAGCACAGGAATTACCATAAGGCTGGTAAATCAATGCATATGGCTTTGCCTTATCTTGGCATGCACAGGAAATGTTAACATTAATAAATGGTTGCTTTTAATCAATTATTGTTCTTTTTCACATCCAATTTGTAAACAGTCTGCACTGGAAATGTCTGAAGTCAAAACAGGAATAACTGCAGGAAACCAACTTTATAAATCTGAAAAAGAGCCAGAAAGACCATCCATATTCACACAGGTTTTGTGCGTGGGTGATAGTTGTGTTTTTTATCAGAGTGCTGCCCTCTTAAGCATAACAGTTCCTGACTTTTTAAATAAATACCCAGTAAAGACTTCATCACACCCAGAGCACTACCACAACCACTCACGAAACATGCAGGAGCTCACCAAGCAGACGAAAGGTAGCACACGTGCTGTCTACTCTGTGATCCCCAACTAAGAAACGAGAGGTGTGCGGCTCTGCAGCCCTCAGGTGGGAAAGGGAGCACAGCCGCTGGCCCAGCCCGGCAGGCTGAGGGCAGGGCAGCCAGCGGGCACCGCCGGAGAGGCGGCTCTTGCCTCTGTGCCACTGCCGAGGAAACGCTCCCGGCCCCGGCCGTGCATGACGCAGGGCTTTGCCTGCCAGGAGCTGTAAACAAGGAATGACGGCTTCATCGCATCCCAGATGCTCAGCGTGCTTTCTCTGTCAAGTGACTCAGGGCAGAGATGGCAGCTAGCGCCAAGGCGGGACACGAGCCTGCTGTCTTACATAGGCAAAATCCGCAGCACCCTCAAGAACTCCGGGAACATTCGAAATTCAGCATCTTAAGGCCACCTCCGACAGTAGCAGAATATAAGGCAAGCGGCTGAGCCCCAGGTTTTACCGCTATTGAGTGGACACCCCCCACAGCACCCGAGGAGTGGGGTCCCAGGGCACGGAGCCGAGGCCCGGGCTCAGCCCCACAGCACAGGCAGTCTCCGAGGAAGACTTCGGGCTCGGACTGAGGAGGAGCTCGGTCCTCGGCTGTGCCTCTGGCGCTGCTGGCAGGGGAGCAGAACAGGCCTTGCTCTGGACACAGACACTTATCTCCACAGCCGTCACCCCCAGCACCCACCACAGCTCTGTCACAGTTCCCTTCCTTCAGGGACGGCCCCATCAGCAATGCTCTCCGTGTTTCAGCCAGCCAAAACCATCCTGACTGCAGAAGCAAAATTAGGGGCTGAGCTCAGAGGCAGACCTGGCCAGTCACCCTGAGGGCAGCCTGACACCACCTTCTTTGTTTGCCCCCAGCTCCCACAGGGCAGAGCAGCAGCTCTAAGATGTAAGCAGGATCACAGAGCATGGATGGAGCACAAAGAAGGGCCAGGCTGCAGCACCGCCAGACAGGGCCACAGCAGCCACAGCCCGGGTGCTGTGGGGCAGCGGTGAAGCCCCAGAGCTGGCAGGGCACGGAGGACAGGGCAGCTCCCACAGCTGCACATCTCCGCACGGATGCGCCTGCAGCGTCAGAGCACCCACACAGCAGAGCCAGCGGAAGGGAGGCCTCCACACTTGGCAGTCTTATCTCCAAGCCTGCTGTAAGCACACCCAAAAATTCACTAATTATACAGGAATCACCACTACTCAGCCAGCAAGTTTACTGATGTCACTAAAATCCCTGCTGAGGAAACCACCAGTTGATCTTTTCAACCACAAATCAGATTCGTAAAGCTGACTCTTAACCAGAAAAGTCCCAGCAGCTGACCTGCATAAGAATCAAACTTGGAGGTTTTGTTTTGCTCTTGAATCCACATGCTTTCCAATCTGCATTAAATATTTTATTTCTACAGACAATCAGAGTATAAGAGTCACTGCCAATTCAGTTTCTGTCTTTGGATGTACCTGCTAGAAAATCCATGCCCACTACTGATTCTTTAAGTACTAAAGACACACATAGCTTAAAATATCCAGAGGACATCTCAGATACATCCCGTATATTAGAAGCTATATACTTATTTTGCATGTGACAAACACATATAATTTACATTTACTTTTAATTATTTTAATTAGATTTTTTCTTATTTTAAACATATAATCAAAATAAGGTTTAATAAATGCATATTCTAACGAAATATTAACTGTTACCAAAGGTAGTTGACAGTAACCATTTGATGTCAAACAATATTTTTTATGTTTACTTTGTTTTCTAATTGCAGATCTAAGTCATTGTGGTCTGTTGTGTAAATACATATTCATGGGTTTTGTCTACAGTGCCAACAGCACAAATGATTTACAAAAAGTATGTTCTGTAAGTACTGATGATGTGCTAAATCATAAAAAACATTACACAAGAGGGCACAGAAGCAGTGGAGTCTCTTCTCTCTACAACTTATTACGTACTTTTACTTTTAGAATTGGTATGTTTTAATAAATAAAGGGGATGTAACCACATACACAAAATGCGTCTTACATTACTGCAGAAACTGAACAAGATATAAACCATATATATGTTAAGCCAACTGCTAAGTCTATTTGTAAAGTATTAATACTTATACTGTATACAGAAAATCAACACTTAAAAGCAGGAAAACCTATGCAGCAATGTAAGGAAAATAATGTCAGCACTGATTAAAGCTAATAACTAGTATTAAATTAATACTTAAGAGAAGTTATGTTCAACAACCAAATTAGCTACATCATAGAGGCTTTAGAAGCTGCTTGATTAAACCCTGTAGTAAAGTCCTGCACCCATTTATCTGTGCTACTCCAATGAAAGCTAAAACTATGGAGATTGATGGTAGAATATTTCAGAAAAAGAATCACAAGAACCGAAAACTTTACCCAATTTTTCTTTTGAGTCTTGACTCATAAAACATTTCAGTGGGGCCAAAGAAAAAAATGAGGTAAGGCCCACTTGTTCCTGCCGAAGGTGCCAAAGCATGTGACAGATGCAGGGATGCTTCTCTCCCTCTGTGCCCCAAAGGGTACGTGGGAGAAGGTCATAACTTCCTTTACTGGCTTATAGGACTAAGGTATAAGCACCTGGTAAAACAGTAGCTGCAAATCAGGCAGGAACACACCACCACACACATTTGTGCAGCATTTTGCACCCTTCCCTCCCTCCAGTACTCTCTAGGAACTCCATAGCTCCACATCTTCCTCATGCTGTCCTCTCCCTAACATACACCACAGGAGCATGAGGTGGCTTGAACTACAAAGAACAATATTTACCATTTTAGAACATGCCATTCCATTACATTCTGCAGTTATTAATGTTTTTCCACTGTTATTGCATAAAAAGGATGCTAAAATGGTCAGTTATGTGGGAAAATGCTTATCAACCAGGAAAGCAAAAAAAAGGCAAAGTAAAAAATACAGAAGCAAAGCAGACCACACACAGAGTCTCAAAAGATATTCAGAACTAAAAAGATGTCCACTTTGCATAATATTACAGAGTTCATCTGAGTGCATCCCCCATGGACTTCTGTTAATATGTTGTTCAGATAGTTAACTGGCATTTGTGGGAACCAGTCTCCCCCAAAATTCTTTCCAGAAAAATTCACATATCATAAAAAAATCTCAATCTTCCACATTCTAAGGGACAAGAACTGTGTTCAAATGAGAATACAGAGTATTGTACACTTGGCATCTCAGATATGAGTCCTACTGTTCATCAAACACTCAACTCATATTTAGCCATTGAGTTCTCTTTCATTGAATGAATTTAATTTTACTTATTTCTCCCTGGCTCTGGGGAACCTTCTTTGAAAACTTGAAATGCAAACATTTTTAGGAAAAGTAATCTCTCTGAAAAGTGTCATTTTCAAACCATCTTTTTTTTTCTGATGAAAAGCTGTTCCACTTAAAAACCTTAAGCAGCTCTGTACCTCTAGTACCTACGGAAGTGTCACTTGAAGAAAGTCAGCAGTATTAGATTCAGAAGATATGCACTGAGTCTGGCAAGGAAATGCTCTAAAGCTTTGTAGGCCTAGGTATTAACATACCACATACATAGTGTCTGTTTTATAACCCTTGAAATCTGAAGAAAATTCTAAAGCATGTCAAGTTCAGCCAATTGTCAAGAGTTGTCTCTCTATCATAACAACTTGTTGTATACATGCTCATGTCTACCAGTGAACAGAGATAAGGTATTTTCCAGAAAACAAGGAAGACTGGAATTAGTGTTACAAAGTGGCAAATGAAAATAGCTTCCAATAAGACTTGTATGGGTTTGATTTGGCAAAAAAAAAAAAAGTGTCTCCAATAGCCAGTCTCTGAGTCATTCTTGAGTTTCATCATAGAAAGCTACACTTCCCTTCCTGTGGTAAAAGTACGTCTGGTGACTCAGAGGTTATTTGTCTTAAATACTGACCACTGAACTATTTTACATACCTTAGTAGCTTCACAGACTTAAAAGAGCAATATCAGAGACACAGAAGAAATACTTACTTGATTTTGAACCACAGGAGGGGGCTATCTGACCATTTGGGCATGTGCACATGTTTGGTCTAGAGCAAAATCCATCCCCACAGGAATGTCTGCAGATTGCTATTAAGAAAACATAAATGCCCTTAAAATATGTCTCAAAAACCTCAAACACATAAAAAAACACCTGATAGAAAATTCAGTACCATAACATAAATACCCACAAACTCATTAAACAGCATACAACAGATCCCAAAACAGCTCCTCCTGTTCATCTGCATCTTTATAGGGAGCAGCTAAAACCCAGACCTTCACCATCTGCTGTGAAAAGGTCTGGGAACATGCCACAGTCCACAATAGATATGGGGAGATTTCCTTGGAAGAGTGGAACTGTTGTCCATTTTACCAGACCTTCTTGGAAGGACAGCACTGATGCCAACATAATGCTTCCTTTATTTCTGCACCACTCACAGATAAGAGCAATAATTCCCATCTGACAGCACACTGTGGCAGGATCTCTAGAGAGTCTTATCAGCCTTGGGTAAAGTGCCTTTAGGAGTTATTTCTGGTACACTCTTCTACTACACGTGAAAATGCCTATAGGACTATGAGGTATGCATATATTTATATCCCTTCATATATGTTTCAGGGATATGGTCCAAAGAAGTGGAGAAAATGCATTGCTGGCCTGATGCTGTTGCCTCCTTCCATTAACTTAAATAGATGAACATATTCCACTCATTCCTGGGAGTTCACACACCCCTTGGAACCCTTTATCACAGAGTTAAACAGAACATGTGAATAAGATTAATCTTTTGTTAAATACTGGTATCACATCACTGTATTGTAGCCCATGAAACTGTATATTAGCTTAATTTATTTTAAATGGTAAAGCAATCATTTACAGCTGCTATTGAAAACATACAGAAACATATTTCAGTTCTGGTATACAATTAAAACCACCCTGAGATACAGAAGGACAAAGATAAACATCAGTCATAAGATATAACTAGATTAACTTACGGACTATGCATTGGTTTCCACCAGGTAATGTTTTCCATCCAGGGCAGCAGTAGGCATTGTAACGTGATCCACACACATTTGGTCTGGGGAAAACCAAAAATGATATGGATGAATTCTTATTTTTACTCAGAAATATGTTTTAAAAGTAAAGGTATAAAATGGAAAAGGTAAATCACTGCAATATATATTTCAGTAATTAAATTTAGAAGCATTATCTGTTTTTATCCTGCAGTTGTTGGTGGTTTTAGGCAACATACACTTTTATAAATTAAACATTACATTACAAGCACAAAATCAAATCCGTAATCCATTACAAGCGTAACATCAAATCTGAACAACAGGAATAGAATGGGGAAACCTTCTCTCATAACACTCCATATCTGAAGAAGCAACCATCCAGGTTTTTTGAACAAAACTCACACTTAAATAAAAAACAAGAGATCCCATCCAGCATCATTAATAAGCACAAATTAAATCTAGTGCTTTTTGAGTGGTAATTTTTAATCTTCCTCTTGCTTTCTCTTCTTTATTCGAAAGCACTATTACTGTTCCCTGTTTTGTCCATGAACAAAACTATGTATGTGAGTGAAACATGCCAACAAGAACATTAGCCAAATAAATGAGTCAAAATCTGTTAACTCTTCATTAGGAAAAATTACTTACTACCAAAAATAATCAAGGATGTGGGTTTATGTAGTGATAGGGTCCTATGAAATGAGTATGAGGGGCCTATTGCCCTCCTTAAATGATGCATCTACAGGAATTTTTCTTTCCAACCCATTCCTCTCATGATTTGACATTTACCCTGTCAAATAACTTTATTACTAGAGTTTACAATGAAAGCTGACAGGACATGACACTATTCCTATGATGATTTTATTGATAAAAATAGAAAAGTTTAAGTGATTAAATGTCCCCCACACCTAATAGACTTTTTAATCTATATTGTCCTATTTATTTAATGCATCTATCCATGCAAATAAAGCTAGTAAGAATACCTTCAAAAATGGGAACATGTGCCTTCTTTTTGTTTTACGCCTAATAATCCTAGCAGAGGAAAATTTTACAACCCCTATTAATATTGTGAGAAATTACTCAGTAGATCAATGCAGCTAGAACCAGCTAGAAACTTCCTAGGAACTGCTGTATTAAAATATTGTATACAGATTAGAGATAGATTTAAATGTTTACTGTTTTAGGAAGGGTTCTCTATTATTATTTTGTCCTTGGTTTTTCAGAAAGTTCTTCATTGCTAGTATTGCAATGTCTAAGTAAACAACAGTTACTTCATAGGGTGAGGCAACTTAAGGCAAACAATCTCATGATACACAAACATTTCTTTATGCACGTTTTCTAAGTAACCAAAGTTTTATACTGTATTTATTTAGCAAAATGCATTACTCATGCTATTTCAAGTATTTTGATTACACCAATTTCAGTGACACCTATTCTTTCCAATCATGGCCAGAAACTACTTAAGTCAAAGCAAGCACTACCATTACCCTCCTCTGGTTCTGGATAATTACAAAGTAGTAACTGAGGTGAATGTGAGCAACACAACTGGACTTGTTGCAGGGTCCTTTTCCCTTCCTGCAACTGGTCTTACAGACCCAAAGTCTCACTCATTTAATTCCAATTTATTCAGTTTTAGTAATGTCAGCTACTTTCCTGCAGGGCTATAACCATGTAACTTTCCTAGAGTTCTCTGTTCATCAGTGCCAAATGTTGCTCCACAATCATCTGCCAAGTAAGACTGGCAAGCAGACAAGTGAGATTGCTTTTCACCTTCTCCAGTCAGAAGAAATAATGGTACTTATTAAGACAGATAGAACGGGTTTGTTACAACCTATGGGCATAAACCAGACATTTCTGATTCCAGTTGGTGAGGATCTATAGAAGGCTGACCATAAAGTGATGTTTATGTACTCTGTCAAATTTCAGTCTCAGCAAGTATGTGGCTTTGGGGACCATCTGGTCCACGTTAAGAGTCAAGAGCAGATTTCAGTGTCACAGAGAAACCTGGTTTTAAAAATCTTTTTCCAAAATGGGACTCCAGAAAACCTAGATGTGCCAACAACCATGAAGTCAGAGACCCTGAGAGCCTTGAAGCTGTCCACAGGGTAGGCTAAGCCATACACCCAGGAGGCTCCAACTCTGGTGCAGTGTGCTTAGCTTTGGAAAAAAAAAAATCATCAAACTGTACTTCCATGGAACAGTTTGAGCCTGACAAGTGCATTTTCCAGTGGAACACTTTTTCGTCAGAAGGCTGCTGTCTAGCTTATAAAAAAACTCTGTATTAAAGTCTGAATGCTGCTTCTTTGAGACAGGGGGAGTGTTCTTAAATCATGCATATTTGTAAAATGATTTTGAAAATAATTAATTTTGAAGGTTAAATTCTTTGATATTTATGAGGTGATCAGACACTATAGCAATAAATCCCCATAAATAAAGTATTCAAGGCAATAATAATTTACCCCACGTAAAATAATGGAAACCATCAATCAAGTTGTAAAGGCTCTATCATGGCACTTATTTTAAACAGTTACTCCCTTTGTGTTAAATAGAGCATATTTTCCTGGTGATACTATAAGCCATGAGTACTAAAAAAGAGTTTTATAATGTTATAAAACCGTTTTCCTGAACAGCACTAGAAACAAAATTCAGTTATAAAATCTGATCTGTAATGATAAGCAAAAATGTATCTATACACCCTGAAACCACCTACAGCACCTTTCTTTCACTCCAAAGCCCAGAAAATGAATAGAGCATCTCAAAACAAAGCTGCTACCATTGCAGTTAAACGACAACAAAAAAACCCCAGCAAACCAAAAACCAAAACACCAAGCAAGTCTTTCATTTTATTTTAGAGTCACATCACACACTTGTGAAGTATAAAAGGATTTCTGTAATGGTATGGTGCTGAGAGACAGGATGGCTGATGCCCAGAGTTTCATTAAAGATGTCCAAAGTAAACAAGGCATTATGTCTTTGATTAATGATTAATGATTAATGATTAATGATACACAAGTAGAAAGTCAGTAGCAAAATCAGTTGAATTACCAAAAGCCATTAGACATGAGTCATCAACCAGAAAAATCTTTGAACAGGTTAATGATTCAGGTTCATCTGGAAATTCTGATAATTAATACTTGAGAGTGATAGCTTTGCATAGATATTGACAGCACCTACAAGCACCAAACTAGAAGATATTCTTCTTGAGAAACAGCCGCAGGGGCCTTACACTCCATTACGAAGTAAAGTAAAGCCTTGTCGGTCCCTTCCCAGCGCCTGGGGAATGAGCGGGGCAGAGCTGCAGCATCGGCCCCTTGAGATGGACACGAGTGGTCCTGCCTGGTCAGGGGATGCAGCACAGCCTCTCAAATGAAAGGTCTCCTTTCTCCACGGGGCAATACTGATGTCACCCAGGGAAAGGACGGACTGGGTCTGTCCCTCCCGTGCTTCCAGAGTCCTGGTTCAGCGAGGATGTGCGGCTACCCGGCTCCCCCGACCTGCACCCATCACCCAGGCACTGCGAGTGGATTGGCGGAGTGGGCACACAGAGGTAAAATAAGAAGCAAATCATGCTAAGCTTCACAGAGTCTTCTTATCAGCTCTAAAAAGGCAGCGAGGGTACGTGACAGCCAGAGAAGCGAGAGAGACTTTCAAAAACCCAGCGTGAAGCCGGCAGCAGCGAGCACCCAGTCTGGAAGTGGCAGGGACACCTCCGGCACTGGGACTGTCCTCTCCGGGGTCCCGCGGAGGCACGGCCGGAGATCCCGCGCCGCAGCCTGCCAGCCGCGGGGGCTAATTCTCTGCATCCCCACTCTGCCCTGCCTGTGACCCCTCGAGGAAATTTCAGCCCTCTCCGGAAGAAAGCATTGCCCATCTGCAACTCCCATGGGGGGAAGAGTTTCTGGCACTGCTTTGAGCGAGGCTTCAGGCAGAAATGTTGTCAGCAGCACTGCCATGCACCGGCCAACGCTGGCGTAATCCGCGCTGAATCAAACCCAAAGCACGGGTCTCAAATAAATTAGAGAGAGACCAGACAGAGTGGGCAGAGAGCAGCTGAGAGAGCAAGAGAAACAGCTGACTACCAGTTAGAGAGCTGGGATGCAGAGATACTGGGAAGGGTTTCTCATTGCTCCCTCAACTCGTTTATCCTCTCCCTAGGAAAATACACAGGTATTCCTCCTTGAAAGAGAATGTTTCATGAACAACTTCTATTAACTATTTGGCTGCAGTGGCTAGCATATGACCCAGTTTTCTGGCAGAAAAATACAATTTAAAGCAATGTCATCAGCCAGTGGTTGTTTACAGAGAAAGCTTTGCCCAGTTTTCTTTTTATATGGCTAGCTCTGGTAGCTGCTAAAACTGTACCCAGAACTATTTACTGATCATTTCCACATAAAATTGGAGTGATGTTTCCATACTCTGGGGAGTTAAGAAGAATGACAAACTGCCCCTGAAATAATGGGAGGCTGATCTTAAAAAATGTGCTTGTTAAGTCTCCAGAATGTGATGATGAAAGCTTTTATTAGTAGGCTTCAAGAGACACAAAATCAGATCTATACTTTTTGCTGTAAACCAGCTTTATGTACATACCTAAACTTCTCAATGTCTCAATATAAATACTAAACACACAGACTGGTGCAGCTCTGCTGCCTCCACTGGAGTTTTACTCGGCTTTCCAACAGAATGAAGAATTCCCATTGCCAGACATAGTCCAAACTTTAGTGGACACGGCCATGAGCAACCTGATTTAAGTTCACCCTGCTCTGAGTGGGGGTTGGACCACATGACCTTCCAAGATCCCTCCACATTTAAATGACAGAAGCCAAGTATGCATAGATTAGAGGTCTGTATCTAAAGCACCTCCTTTAGCTGTGCTGGCACCTACCCCCTCCTCCAAGGAGCAGCAAGCAAAGCAGAACTGGGAAGATCTGGTTCCTAGTGGGATGCAGCAGTAACAGCTACAGCACATGACAGGCAGCAACCCTGACACACCATGGTGCTCAGGCCCCAAGGAAGAAGCCTGGATGTGCTTTGAACTCACCACTTTCAGCAAGTAAACCCACAAATTGAAAATCCTAAATTGTGCATTGGACAGAGCCAAAAACACAGACACAGGTATGCATTTAGCATGCATAAGGCTCACTTCTACGTACCTCAAATAGTTTAAACAGGGATTTCTCTTCTGTTGTTTAGCTAAATATTATAGAAAAGCGATGTTTTTATCATTGTTGCCTCTTTTAACCATTCAGTGAAGATCATTAAGACAACTCCTGAAGCTATTTATTTCAATAATATAAAAGGAAAAGCTACGAAACTATGCTAGACTCTGGAACAAACACAAAATTTGGCTTGTATTATACTATAAAGAATAAGCATGCACTTTTAAACAAAATATATTTTTTACATACAAAGGATTGCATCAGATGTACTCATTTTTACACTGCAATAAGCAAGACTGTGCCATGCAGAGAGCCTAATATGATAACTATTTCTCACTCTGACAGTAAGGATACAGCTGTCCCAGAATCCTGCCTCAGTTCAACTAAAAAAATAACATGCTGAGCAGCTCTATGGGTATCTTTGGCTCGGGCCTATGTGCAAGTCAAGAGTTCAAAATTACATGCAAGTTTCCTGCAGCAACACTGAACACTTTTCTAACCCTAACCTCCATCACACTGTGACAGCTAAATACAGCAATCCAACAACAGCACTGACATGAAGAGAATTTTTCTGCACTTGCTCTGAAAATCCAGCCCTGTCTTTGCAGGGACACGCTCATCTAACCTGACAGCCAGGCATTGTTCTCATTCATAGCCAGGGACAAACGCATTTCTGGCACGTATTCTTTCATTGTTCCACTTGAGAATGTCAACGGGTCCACTTCAAAACCCATCGACATGGCTGTATGAAGTACAACTATGTCACCACAAGAAACTATCTGCTGGGCCAGACAAGTGCAGCAGATAAACAGGAAGGATCCATCAGGTACTTTCTTAAAACACACACAATAAAAACCAAACTAAAAAGATATATTCAGAAGACAAGAAGTATTTTCTATCTGGTAGCATTAAAACCATCCCATGGGAAATGGCTAAGGCAACACTTAGCTGTCCAGATGTCACTTCCACAAGGGGAACAGGGAGAGATCATTTTACACCTCCAGGTCTACTCTCCATACTCACCATGTACCCACTAATGGTTTATGAGGAGGCAAACCTCTAACAGTTTCCCAAGGGAAAGCACCCAGGGAGCTCAGGATTTCTACCAGCCTGTGCCCAAGATGAGCAGCAGCATAAGGGCTGGTGTGGGGCACAGTGGCCAGACAAACCCAAGACCAGCTAGCCCCTTGTTGAGGCTTCCCTGGAGGCTGAAGGTTATGCTGCTGCCCACCATGCCCCACCATGGAGGACAAACCTTTAGGGAATCTCCCATACCTGCCACTTGAATTAATACTGTCAGAAAACACCCTTGAGTCTTAAGCAATGCTATTAATTTGTGGTTTAAGTGCTCTCCTTTAGGCTATTGAAGATTTATTTTAGGTAGGTTATCAGTATTTCTCTTCCTTCCTTCACTACACACTATTCTACTCTTTGTCTATCTCCTTGCTGGAACAGTGACTCCAGTTTTCAAAGGCCAGTTACCTGCACATCTGCCACAAGGAAACAGGAAAACCTTGTTGATACAGATCCCACTCCTTTAGTTCAGCTTCTCCCTAGCAGACACTGGTAATTTACTTTGTACATGAGAAAAGAAAAAGATGGAATATTAGTGGGAAAAACAAAGAAAAGAAACAGGAAAATAATGTTCCTGAAAGGAAACAAATTTTAATTTGAATCTGCAGCTGAACATCACTGAATATTCTGATGCCCTCCAGCAAAATATGAGAGAGGGGGAAGCTTGAAAAAGAGGATGAAAATGATTAAGACTGTAGACAAAAGAACTGTGGCTTTCATTTGGTATTTCTGAGGCTATAATGGTCATGAATCATTTTATAAAATGAAAAGTAGAAAGGAAAACAACAGATTCTCCAGCAAGTCAACATTGAAAATATTTTTCCAGATAAAAGCTAGACCTCCTTCATACTTCAGGGAAGATCTATAAGCAAAACCAGAAGGCAGAAGTTTTAATTTAACAGGATATATTTTATATCCCAACGTACCTTCCAAAGAAGAGCTCGACTTTACTGAACTGTTACAAAAAAACAAATTATTGTCCTCATGCCTCTATCTGCACACCAGCCTTAGCATGAACCAGGCTGTTCAGTAGGTCTGAAATCCTTTTAAAGATTAAATAAATAAAACTAGGTGGTAAAGTCAGAATGGATGAGAAAACAACCAAAGGAAAAAAGTAAGACTGAAAAGACACAAATATATTTCCCAGCACAGTGCAATGGTTAATCAGAAACACTCCAGGCCACAATTGCTCCATTCTACAAAAATATTTACTGAGTCTGAGGAGCAAGACCAAAGTGACAGACATGCCTCTATATCTTCTTCATCTTTAGGGTTCAGCAGAGAGATGAAGAAGAATGAGATGGGAATCACTCTCACTGCAAAACAAAAAGTTAATGATTCATTTCTTACTATTTTCATATGTGCACATTCAAAAATCTCAAGGTCCTAAAATCTTAGTTAAGTAGAGATGGCCTCCTGTTACCCAGGGTCTACCACATTTCTGCCAAGAGGAAATTTTCCTAGTGATCCATACAGCTAAATATTTGGGGTCTTTCATTTTGGGTAATACTGTTCTAACAATCACATGTTGCTGAGCCCATGAACGTATTTAAAGTGACCCTTGTCAAAAACTGTATTGAAGTTCATACACTAAACATTCAAGTTTGCAGGATGGAAGAGGAATGACAAAGACTGTCCTAAGTGAGCAGCAACGCTGAGCAACACACCACAGGAAAGGAAAATAAACACACAGGGAAACAGAAGCTGTAATCTTATTTGATAAGGACGACTGTAAGTGAAGCTGACAGATGGACTGTTTCTGCCAAGCTCTGACCCAGAGATCCTCCCTTTGCTCCCATATCAACTGAGAACAGCCCTATGCTTACTTCAAGTCTGCATCCTCTAGCCCAGCACAGCCCCAAAGGTTCTAACACCAGTGTGAAGCTGCACATAGAGCAGAACTTATACAGTGACCAAGGCAAACAGACCCAGGTGATACAGAATGATAAACAACTTGTGGAACCACCACTGAACACAAAATGTATTCTGTGCTGGCTAACAACAGGGAAGAAGTGTACTTTTAAAAACTTAAGTAAGCTCTTGGTTGAGGAGAGTGCAGCTATGCCTAGCCAGAGTTTCTTCTGTCTCCTTGAAGCAATTCTCTCAGGAAACCTGCACTGCAAACTGCAAACCCTGCTCCAACAAGACACACTTTCTGCAGGTGCTGTTCTTCCCCCAATCCTTTATGCCTCCAGTTTCTAAAGACAGTACACCTCATCAATAAAAGTTCAATTAAACACTAACAAACTGAGATCAGAAAGTCTCCAGAAAGACACCACCACACATAAGATTAAACAACTGCATAGCAAATCCTCAGAAAAAAATATTACCTGGAGTACAAAGAAAGAAACAAAGTACTATCCATGACATCTCTTCTGTTCTGAGTAAGGGCTGTGGGACTAAATTGTTTCTAATCTGCCAGGCTATTTAAATCATAGCAACAATCAACCTTAAAGGACCCCTCAGGATGTACCTTCCTGCAATGGGACACAAAGTGACAATTCTGATGTGAAATACAGGAAGCCCACCACAGGCCAGCAGTGCCTGATCCTGCAGCATCTGGGGCAGTGTATCAGGCCAGCCTGATACAAACAAGACCTAAGCAGACAAAAATGAATAAACAGATAAATGAGGGGAAGCAAGGAAAAGAATTTCATTAAGTCTTGCCTTCCTGATGTTCAACATGTCACCTTGGCACAGTGGTGCTGGGTCACAGGAAACCTGCTTCATCTTAGTCTGCCAGGCTGATTTTACAACATTTCCAAAACAATCTTCTTTCATACAGTACATCAAGAATGCTCCTGCACTGTTTATTGTAGCTTTTTTCCTCTGGTTGCTCTATTTATGACCTACTACCATAAAATGGCAAGAAAGTAATTATCTAATGTATTTTAAGAGAAGTACATGGCACTTCAAAACCAACTGTGTCCTGCTACAGTATAAAAGGAGAAGGATCATAGAGAGGAAGCCTGGCTAAGCTATCAGTAACAGAATCACACGTGCCTCGGAGCCTCCCCCTGAAAGGGAGGCTACAACAGTATTCACCAAGAGTTTTAACCACAGGTTGCACTGGCAAGTCCAAAATGATTAAAGTCCTAATTCTGCCCTACAAAATACACAGGCCTAGAATTCTATCCCCAAAACTGATAAACCAGAATTCATATTAAATGGCTGTGCCTTCTAAAGAGATGGTGTCCAAATGACACAATTTGGGTATCTAAATGGAGATTACTAGGACTAAAAAGCCCTGAAGATTATTTACTTTTTACTCTTTTGCTCCACAAAGTCACACCTACATCAAATCACATCATACCAAAAGAGAGGAAACACATACATGAGGCACAGTGCCAATATTTATGAACCTATTTCACTCCAAAACTGGATTTCCAAGGATCATGTAATAACAAAAGAACAGTACCACAACCACACCAAATATATTCAGAGAGGTGCAGAATATTAACACTACATGTAGTTGCCAAGGACTTCAGTTTCCACACTAGGATATGCTGGAACAAAAGTTCTTCATCCTCCACGTAAGCTTTACCCCACAAGAACAGAGGACTGGAAGGAGGCCAGCCATGCCACCTGGAAGCCAGGTGAGTGCTCCAGCATATTGGCTATTACAGCAACCTGCATGTATTTTTAATTAAGTTTTTTATTTCCAAGTATTCAGGCTGCCTCCCGCTTGCAGAGTGGCATTGACAAGGTGTGGCAACAGCAGCTGCCCAGAGGTGTGCAGGCCACAAGTGGCAAGAAAAATCTTTGAGGTTTTTCAGTATAAACAAATATTTACCAGTACAGAAAGTCTTCTTTCTTTTAGCAGGCTTTTAGTGGTAAATACTGGTTTAAAACGAAAACCAGAATCCCTAATTATATAGCTGAACACTAGAATTAGGTTATAGATTTATAAGATTATTATATTTCAGGGAGCACTGAGGCATAAAAAGAGTCAAATCCAACCAAGTTTACTCAGGGAAGTGTATCAGTAAACCTGTGGTCTTCATTTGAGATAACCAAAAGAAATTGGTCCTAAAAGCTCAATCCCCTGTTGAATACCTTTATTACAAGAATTTTATGAATCCTTTTGATGCCAGATATTCTGTTCTGCAATATTCACTATCATTTCAACTTTATAAAACCAAAGAAATGAAATCATTCTTGCACAAATAGATTCAATTAGTCTCCTAATTAGAAACATGTCAGAATTCAGCTATATTGAAGAAATTTCAGTTCTTTCAAAAATTCTGCTATTTGTTAAGCAAATCATTGCTTTCTTTGGCCATTATACTGAGAAAAGACTGATAAACATTACAAACATTGCTTAAAATGTTATTATGAACTGACTGATACTCACTAGTGCTTGAAGTCATCTAGCATCATCAGAAAATAAGAAATCCTAATTAATTCTAAGATCTTTGAGTACAGTATTTCTTGTATTCAGACAAGTACTGATCAAATCACCACTAAATTAATTTTTGCTTTATATTCAAATGATTGAAACACATAGGAATGGCTGTCTTGAAGTATATATTGTTTAGAAAGAACTTCCTGTTACTGGCCAGTTTTGTAGGGTTTATTTCTTACAGAAGTTGACACTGCATTCTTGGGTGCTTAAGGGGTAGCAGGATAATGGCTTGATGCCTTATAGCTCAACACAGTAATATCTGTGATAAAGTTCTGGAGATCTGGACAAGAAGTGTCTCACTAGCAGCTTATTATTTTAACTTGCTGAATCACAATGAATTCCAGCAACATTTCCATGACCAGTCTAGTGATATTTTTTAATAATTACTGCCTTTATTCTGATTGCTTTCTGATCACTTAGGCACCAGCACATAAATATACACTGAATTAGGCACACAGATGGCATTAAAAGGACTTCACCTCTAACACCTCTAAAGCAGGATTGATGCAAACTACATGAGCAGCAAGTGTAACATCTTGAAATGAGAACCTAAGAGACACTTCCAAATAATTTATAATTACTAAAATTAAAATATGCTTCCAGAATCACATTATACATTCAGACAGCTCATTGCCATAAACAATGAGTCAAAGGTCACACAGATGAAAGCAAACATCTCCTGCAGTCAACTGCTTGCAGTAAAAAACGTTAAGCAGGAAAAATCATGAGAGCTGAAACAGATCTTTAGCTTCTTCATTTTAATGTACAAGACCAGTATTCACACATAGACTAACCTCAATACTTGATGCTTTCAAATGCTAGAAAGACTTCCAGTAGTCATTAGAATCAAACACACAAAATTACTAAAGTGTAAAAGGGTTTTCTCTAAAAATGTATCCCCATGTGCCTTACAATCAGAGCAAGAGTTCATTTCAAAATGTAAATAAAGTCTTAGTCAACTGTAATAACATGGAAATAAAGTTTCCCAGCATCTGTTATGACTTGTATTACAATTAACAGATTCCCAAATGTATTTGTACTGATGAACAAGTTAAAAAAATACTATGTCTTCTTGTAAAATTATATTTTTAGTGCTTTAGTCCTCCAGTTACAATGAATAATGTATATACAGTTCCTGTACATTCAAAATATGTTTTCCATCTGTCCTTCCAAATTCATTCCAACCTTGCCTGTTAGAATGACAATTCTTTTTATTCACATTGTACAGTACAGTACCACACCTAAGAAAGTGCTCACAACTTCTAAACTGGAAATATCCAGCAGGATTCACCCAACAATGATCAAAATGAATGTCCTCCAAGCAATTTGGGAACTATACTCAGCCTCAAATCAGGGTTACAAAAGAGGGCCTAACAAGAAAACAAACTCATAATTTGTTTTGTCTTTTTCTCAGTTCATCTGGCAAATTATTACAACCTTGTTAAGCATCTGCTTCCCAGGGGCATTCATTCATATTGGTAATATTCCAAAAATCTGACCAAGATATAGAAAAACTAAAATTTACCTTGACATTATTTCTAGATTTTCAGATAACTAAGCATATAACTCATAGATAATATACAATAAAAGGAAGAATTATTGCAAAGGACATAAAACATGGCAGGCTTCTGTTAAGTATAGGATTCAACTCATAAGATTAAATACTTACCCTAATGCATTTTAGATTACAAAAATAATTAACACTTGAAATGTCATTGCTGGATGCACTATTATTATGTCTAAAGAGCACAGTTTAGAGTGGCAGTTACACACACCAAAGAAATTTTATCCTCAGCAAATGTGCCTTTAACTTCCACCAAGTCAGCACAGTGTGCTAGATGGCATATTCTGTGCCACTGAGCAAAAAATGGTGTTTATCAGTTTGATATTAACTCAGACTCCCATAACAATAAAAGTTATTAAAGTACCCTGAAGAATACAGGCACTTTCTAATAAATGTTTTTCTCTTTTATTGCTTGCAGTTAGTCCCCCAAACATTACTGTACATCCTTCTCACCTCCTAGATTTTGTCACATCTACTTTGGATCTGCTTTGTCCATCTTTTTTCTTTTTTGTGACAAGTTATAAGGAAATGAAAAATAAGAGAGTCTGATCCTACAAAATCAGATCCATGAAAAATAATGCTGACAGCTTACATCCATTTTTGCAGCATGCAGATATAAAAACATAAATCTTTTTCAATCAGGCAAGCATTAGAAAAGCCGAGACTGTAAATCCAAATAAAGGTAAAAAGTACTATAGAACCGCAAGGAAGTTAGCAAGTAATTAAAGCATATTCATCAGGGCCTCTAACAATAAAGCTGTAAGAGCTCCTTGAGAAAATGAGGGGCAAAAAAAGCAAATAGCTTGCATCCCTTGCAGAAGTGTAACTATTTTAATACGATTTTTGTTACATTTCTCCTCCGTCTTACAACAGAAAAAACCTGGCTACTGGCTGAAAAGGCACATTGTATCACCTGAGAAAGGAAACTTCTTTTTTGTTACTTTATTACAAACTTTTCACCTTTAGTGAACTAGATATTCGACTGCATATGCAGGCAATGCCTTTCCGCTGACTTCACAACTATTTTTGCATCGGAAAGGTGTTCCATTAGAATGGGGAAAAGCTTGCCTGATGCAGATTTAGCCTTTAAAAAAAAAAACCTCTCCTAAGCATGTACCACAATGTTTCTTAAGAAATTAAACTCTTGTATGCTTTGTTTGGACTCACTCATACTAGTAGCAGATAGTTAGAGAGTCCAGATGAGAGCAAGATGGACATCACGAAAGGCTGGAAGTGGAGGTGAGAGAGGACAGCTGATGGAAAGGGCATGCAGTGGGCTGCAGGCATCACCGCTATTCTGCTGTATGCAAAGCAGAAGCGCGGGATGCGGGAGGAATGCACAAGCCCGCAGCGCGCCTCTATCTAAGGCCTTCCCAAAAGATAAATTACCAACCTCCGCTTTGCTGCGGCTCATCTTCACGAAGCATCACTCACCCAGAGGTGAAGTACGGCCGCAGGTCACAGAGGAGCAGCATCCTGCCCGGCGAGGGGGCTGGAGGCTGGCGGGGCTCCGCGCCCCGAGCCCTGGCGCTACCCTGCGGTGCTGCAGGCGGCATCCGGCGCCCCCCAGCCCAAACCGCTCCTCGGTATGGGCAGCCCCAGGGGGCTCGGGGAGCTCTCACACCCCCAGAGCTCCCACCGTCAAGGGGTTCAGGCTATGGCTACACACACACACACGCAGGCAGATGTGCGCCGGCTGCCCGGCCCGCGCCGCGGCACCCGGGGAGGGGCCGGCCCCGCACCTACCCTTTGAGCGCGTCGTGCCCGCCGCCGTGCCCTCGCCTCTTGGCCCGGCTGGACCGGCTCTCCTTGGCGCTCACCCCCTCGGTGTGTCCGGCGGCGGCGGCACCAGTCTGGGACGCCCACAGTACGGCAACTCCCAGGGCGA